>OZ038483.1:36038878-36061378 GCA_964036315.1 Acanthosepion esculentum | reverse complement strand
CATAGAAGACTAGATAAAGGGCGTTCCAATAACTTGGGCCGATTTTAATGTGAATTAAGTTTAAACGTTTAATGATTTTTTTCTTTTTCAGATTTGGCAGACATTTGGGCGATATTATTTTTTACACATAATTGCCATGACTTAAATAACATGCTCCAATAGAGAAATATAAATTTTCACCAATAACACTGATTTATTTATCCGTCTTTGATCCGTCTTAATGAAACACCCTTTATTACATTGTAAAAAAAATGCATTAAAAGTGACCATTGGGCAGTTATTGACATATGGCAACAGTTGTTTTCTATGTTTCTAACCACATTTTCCCATCTATCAATACCTTCTTTAGCTTCTGGAAGGCATTTTTCGCTGTTTTCAATCTGCCTTCGGATTTTTGTGTGAAAATCAAATATATATTGTAATACTAATATTAGCCATTTAGCCGTGGAGATATTCAATGACCGAGGAGTCAGTACTATTGTCGGTTGAAATTTACAAAATCTTTCTCTTAAAAACTTTTTTTCAGGAGAGCAGGTTTCTCAAGTCCATTGTTATCACTCTTTCCAGTATTTATGGGGAAGGGTTTCCTTCATAAACTTTTGTTTGACGTAGTATGGAACGTCAGCATCTTGATTATGTCATTATTTCCCTTCGTGTCATCTGTTTTCGTTGTTGCTGCTTTTGAATGTCCACGGGGAATATGATTTCTGGTATTTAGTACAGTTCTTTGCTTGTGATTAGATAGAGCCCGTTCCATTTTTTGTATTGACTGTCTCCCATACATGCTTGGTCTACTGATTGGATGGCTTCAGGATAATATTTATGTTACTTCTTTTAAAACTTTAATTAAAAATGGCTCTTATTTTAGTTTTATTTTGTAGCGGTTGGTGTACATCCGTTCTTTCTATACATGATGGTTTTTGCCGTTGTATACTTTGTGACAACTGCACAGAATGTTGTACACGCAATTCTTCAAGGGTGTTCCAATAACTTGAACCGATTTTAAATGTGAATTAAGTTTAAGCGTCAAATGATTTTTTTTTCTTTTTCTTTCAGATTTGGCGGACATTTGGGCGATATTATTTTTCACACATAATTGCCATGACTTAAATAACATGATCCAATAGAGAAATAAATAAATTTTCACCAATTTATTTTCACGGATTTATTTACTGCTGACTTTGATCCGACTTAATGAAACACGCTTATACAAATCCGTCTTAATGAAACACTCATAATTTTCTTCCAGTAAATGTTTTACTTTGATTAGGTTTCTGCATAGTGCTGAATCATTTTTGAATATTGTTCTTATGTTGTGCGGATACAGATCATCTAAATCATAGATCAGCTTATGATGTAGTGATTTTCTAAGCGCAGGTTAGATGTGGCACAAGGCCGAAAGTATGGAGCACCCAGTGAGGATCGAACTCACTACTGAGTCGTAATTGTTCTAGCGAGACAAGCTTGCTATCCATTACACTACGTCGAGGTGCCCAGATCAGCTTATGATGTATGGCAGAGAAGCAGTGATTTTCATTTTTTTATAGCTTCCATTTCTTTCCCCTGAAAATATAGTAGAATGTGCCATACTTTAAACAAATCTATATTCCAAATAGTGCGTTGTAGAAAAAAAACCTGGCAATCATGACGATGATGGTTCTCCACAATTTCCTGTCCTTTGTAGCTCTTAGTAAATTTCGTCTTTTTGCTATCTCACCTAATCTTTGTTCTGCCATCCATTTACATAAGCAAGTTAGGTAGCTTATACGCTGTATTACCCAGTCACAATTACCTTCAGTATGTCCTGTGATTGTCGAATTTTCCAAGCCCTCTTTTCTCTTTACGTGCCCCAGAAATTTCAGCTGTCTCTTTCTGGAGAGCCACATTTCTGTTGCCTCAAGTCTCATCTTCATATTTGAGGTGATTGTTCAGCCTTTGCTATCACATGGGAAGACCGATATTACATAACAGTTAAGTACTCTGTTCCTTGTTTCCAACGAAATTTTCCTGTTTTGTAAGACGTTGCTTCTTCTTTATGTGCCGTGTGCGCCCTCGGGACGTAGGCGATCATGGCTCTCCACAATTTCTTGTCTGTTGTTTTCTCCTGAACCCTGTTCCACCGTCCATTTACTCAAACTCACCAATTATGTCATGCACTGTTTTTCTTTTCCTCTGTCCTGTAACAGATTTTCCAAGCCCTCCTTCCTCATAATATGCACCAGAAATTTCAACTGTCTGTTCTTGATGTTAAGTATAAGTTGCCTTTTAGTTTCCATTTTCTCTAAAACCTCGTCATTGCGCACATGTTTGGTCCAAGATATCCTCAGTATCCTTCTGTAGAACCACATTTTTCTTGCTTCAAGTCTCTTCTTGATCTTTGAGGAGATTGTCCAGCATTCGCCGACATATAGAAGGACATATATCAAGTAACAGTTAAGTGTACTTTGTTTCTAACGAAGTTTTTCTGTTTCTTAATTCTCTGCTTAGTTTTTGGAAGGCATCTTTTGCTATACCAATGTGTCTTCAGATTTCGGTGTCGCACTTTCCGTTTTCTGTTAGAACATTTCGCAGACATTTAAATAGTTGTACATGTCTGAGTTTGGTATCTATTTGTAATTTGTATTTTGGTCTCAACCTTTTGCTGACAACCATGTATTCTGCGTTCTTGCAGTTTATGTTTAGTCTTTTCTTCTCGCTTTCCTTCACTAGCTTATAAGTTTTTGTAGTTTTCTTTCCGTGTCTGCTATAAAAAAACTGTCATTTGGATATCTCATGTTCTTAAAATTGTGGTCGTCAATAATGAATGCTAGACATATAATTCTCTCAGAATGGTCTCGTTGTATAAGTTGAATAAATCCCGTAAGGAGATATCCTTGTCTTACACGTTTTCTATTTTTGTATATCCGCTGAACTCATTTTCTATCCGTATGCAGGCGGTTTACCACCATTATAGGTTGTGGATTATTTTAGTATCCTTCCCAAATATGTCAACGTTGCCGAGCAGTTCCAACAGACTTTTGAGGCGTACTTTAACGAACGCTTTTGGTACACGTCCTTCTGCATTTGCATTGCTCTTATTTTTAACACTCTGAGCATAAATATTGAGATACTTGTTCCAGTTGAGTTGAAAACGGCAATAACGAGAAAGAAAAACAAAGACATCAGCTATCAATATATCAGAACCCGAAAAAGAAAGGGACAAGAATATATATATATATATATTATAAATTAATTGATTTAAAATGTTTTTTTCGCTACACAAAACCATATTTTAAATCAATTAATTTATAATATTAATGCTCTGTAAATTTAACAAGTGTTCCAATTATTTTGACCAACCCCTGTATGTCAGAATAGCATAATTACTATTTTGAATACTACGCCCATTTAACAATACAATGATAAAATGTCATTTAACAAGTTTGTCTCCCATAAACAAATTTTTCTATAGTTACACCGAATTTGAGACAGGCGACAACCAAGAACTGTGGTTAGAAAGTTTGTCTTGCAAACTGTAGTTCGTGAGTTCATTCTCGCCTTAGGTTTTTGCTAGAATGACGTCTTACTAGATTAAGCTGTAAACAATAGATACAGGATTTTAAATAAAATTTGTACATTTGCATTGATAAAGACTTACTCTGAGAATGAAAGACATCGGCGTAAAAGTTTGACCCCGGTCATTTTTTATATTTTTATATATATATATATATATATATATATATATATATATATATATATATATATATATATATATATATATCAGGATGCGATGTGTAAATTGTCGCCATTTTATATTTTTAATTTCGCACATGCGCATTGTTTGTTTTTTATTTTATCGAGTGCACAGTATAGTAGGGTTAGTTGGGCACTGTCTGTGAGAAAAAGACCACCAAGATGCAATCCACTCCGCCAGAAACTTGGGAACGGCACGCTGTACTGCTTGGCATTCGCGTCGGAAGGTCCAACGCGAACATAGAGTGTTTGGGCGTCAATACAGAGAATTCGGAAAGAGTTGAATGAGTCTAGTGGTGATTACGAAGGTGTTCCGAGTGATCATTAGTGATGGCGATATTATGTCTCCATTCATTTTCCCACAGTGCCTCAGACTCAACCCGGAGGACTACATCAAGGAGGAGGCCAGTGCTGCCCTGGGCCAAGAGGGTGGCTGGTGGAGTCTGTCAACAAGACTGTGCACCATTCCGCACAAGCAGGAAAACCCAATCACGGCTGTCAGAGAATTTCTGCGACCACATCATCCCTTACATCTGTCCACTGAACACCCCAGACTGTAACCCCCACCCCTTGATTATTATGAGTGTAGCTCAATTGAGCGAGAGACCAACAAAACTCCTTGTAACACCAAAGATGAACCGAAGGCAAGGATTATGGCAGCATTCACCAACTTAAACAAGGACATCGTCCAGAAGAGTTGCAGGAGATTACGAAGACGTCTGGAGGCCGTGGTTGAAGTCAATGGCGATTTTATTGACTAAACTTACTCTTTAGCATTTCAAGATATTTTTATGTAATGTTGGTAAATATAATTGTTCAAATGAAATTTCATTGTTATTTTTATTTTTATTTTTGCGTAATTTAGATGGCAATTTATCCATCGCACCTGTATCTATATATGAATATATAATATCGCACATTGAGGGCTGTTGCTAATAAAATAGTATTCGATTTTAAAACAACAGAGCTATAAATTATATAATAATAATAATAATAATAATAATAATAATAATAAAAAATCTATGTAATTATTATTTTTTTTTTTTTGCAGTGGAAAGTGTCATGATGCCATTTCTAACCTTAGGTCCCTGGGCGGGACCCGGAAAGAAATGTGTAAACGCCAGATATCAAAGGAAATAAAAATAATAATAATAATAATAAATATACATTTTTCCTCACCGGTAGCACAACCCTGACCTTCAAGCACAACGCAATCTTCAGATGCTGAGTTAAAACAGACTGCTAAATAATTCTAATGTTTATATATTGGACTATCGTAATACTCATGAAGTTCATATTACGGGGTTTGTCTAAAACAAAAAGAAAAAAGTATTTAAAATAAGTATAAATAAAAAAATGTTCAAAATACACATCCATACCTCCAACTACAAAAACAGAATTATTATTTAAATACAAATATACACATCTAAGTAATTATAAAATTAATACAAATCTACACACACACACAATTATATGGAGAGATATGGTTACATATGATTGTTACCATATTATATATATGATGGTTACATATGATTATTACATATGATTATATATATATATATATATATATATATATATATATATATATATATATATATATATGTATATATATATATGATTAAATTATATAATTATATATACGATAAAATTATAGTTTTAAGGGATGCTATATTTATGGGTAAAGGTGCTCAATATCAGTGATAGAGCGTATGTAAATATAAAAGTCGTCACTGAGATCAACGCCGAGTGGCGACAGTTTGTATCATGGTTGAACGTAATATTCATGGCCTGAAGAATCCTTACAAGAGTAATAAAGACAGTTGCCACTCGGTTGCTGACCGCAGTTTCCAGCATGATATATTTATATATATATATATTGTGTATTTAGGCAGCAGATATTCTTTAAGGCAAATACTATTAAAAACGACAGACATTTTGTGTCGATTAATCTTAAATGATCGACTTTTCCAAGTTTCGTATAATCCTTCTCAGACCAAAAGGAAATTCTATCAGGAATTGTCCGAAGCTCATTCCAGAAGAAAAGTACAGTAAATATGGTTCAAGCTTTCGACTTTCTTAAGACATCATCAGGGTAGCTAAAAACGATTGGCGAACTTATATTACAACATTGAATATTTCTACGAAAGTCACCAAATGTCTCTATCCTGATGAAGAGATGATAGACACAAAATGTTTGTCGTTTTTAATATATACATTTGTGTGTGTGTGTGTATGTCTATGTGTATATATGTGTGTATGTGTGTGTGTGTACCAGAATACCTCTAAAGTTTAATTTTTGATCATTGTACCTCATATTAGTTAAATGTGGGTATAATCTGCATTGAAATAATGTGTATTGAATATAGATTGATTTACACTGGGTCAACTCTACAAGGAGAAAACAGTACGCGTGTTTGTAAGGTAGATGGAGAAATTTAATTTTTTTGAAAATTTAATTTACACATTTATTGAAAAATGAAAAACATCAATTTAAATTAAAAAATTATTATATTTTTCCAATATTAAATTTAGGCTTTTATTTCATTTTCATAATAGTATTTCTTTTACTTTTCAGCTCGAGCAATTTGTGTGATGTTTTGAAAGCACTTAAGAGAATATTATTTTCGCACAAGAAAACGAATCACTCAGATTAAATGAATGCAAAGAAAAATAAAGAAAAAGAATAACAAAAATAGGGGAAATGTTTTTGCATGAGAGAGTAAAGCAAGAGGATTGAAAGGAAAGGGAGGGAGGGAGAGAGAGAGAGAGAGAGAGAGAGAGAGAGAGAGAGAGAGAGAGTGTGAATGAATTATAATTAAATTGCCTTACAGCGTTTAACCACTAGTGCTACTGAACAATTTTTCAAGGTGGACGTTTAACTTGAGATTATACATTTTTTGGTTGCCAAAAAAAGAAAAAAAAAAGAAAAAAAAAAGAAAAAAAAAGAAAAAAAAAAGAAAAAAAAGAAAAAAAAAAGAAAGATTTTTTTAAAAATGCTGTTCATGCATGCGAACAAATCATGTTTATTGTATTTTTTGGACTCCAAAAAGCATGACGTGTATAAAACATTACCTCAGTTTCCTTCTTCATTATTTGTTGCCTGGCCCCTTTATTTATTTGACTTGTAATTTGTAATTCATATAACGTTTATTTATACTTTAATGTTTGTTTTTTTTTATAAATAAAATTTAGAATATTTTTTTTTTAAATATCAACTTTCAATTTGAGGGGAAAGAATGTGTTTCCTTTTTTGGTTTTAATATTTTTTTCTTAAGGTATTTTTATATTATTCTTTTTCTGTTTTCTTTTTTCAATTTTCTTTTCTTTTCTCTCAATGCCAAAACATTATCGTTTGTTTGTCGTTATTGATGCATAAAAGAATTGTACAGCGAAGCGGCAGATATTTTCCCCGGAAGCCTGAGAACTCTCATTCTGGTGGCAAATATCCATGAATATGGGGTTTAATTTGAAAGTAATCAACTAAATACTTCAACAAATGCAGAAACAGATTCTTTCAAAGAGTTGTCCCTTTGGGGTATTCAATGATTCCCAAATCTCTCGACAGTTCAATGAGATAACATTAAAACGAAAATGAAAGAAAAATATAAAGAAAAAAAATAAAGTAAAAGAAATTAAGTAAACAAAAATATTGATGAAAAGTAAGCAAAATTTAAGATATGTTCTTAAAACTTTTGACTTTACGTTGTAATACCAATTTTTGGGCACAAGAAAAATACCTTCATCTTTATAAAAGAAAATTAAATAGTAATTGTGTTTAATAATTATCATTTCAAAAGTAAATATTATTAAGACTATATATTATCTATTGGCGACAAAAGACTATAGAATATCTTAAGATACTGAGTTACGAAAAGTATTTAATAAATGAAATTAAAACAATACGATTGTAGATCTGGATATAAACCGTGCAATGTTATCATTGAGCCAACAAGATGGCTATTGAAAAGGGAGATTACTGAGGCGGAATAATTTTCATTGATAAGCTATTAAATAATGATAAGAAACAATAGCAATAAAAAGGCCGAAAGTAGAAGACGAACGTTACGATCTAAAAAAATTGTTAGGAGAATGTATATGGGAGTATGTAACTGACCATGCTAATTTTTAAAACCGCTGAAAAATCATTAAAATAGTTCGGATCGAAAAACTCCAGTGAATAACTGATTACAAAGCCCACCAGTTCGATTTATTTGCATTTCTGAGAAGATTAATAAAAATTTGTTAATGTTATTTCAACAATACTATACCATACACTACGTAAGACTGTATCATTCCGTTCGATGTTTTAACAATAAAATCGGTTTTAACAATAAAATCGGTTTTAACAATAAAATCGGTTTTAACCAATAGATGTTAGTAGAAATGTCAGGATATGTTTATCATATAAACATATCCTGAAAATTGAATTTCAGCTTATAATATTGGTTTCTGTACAACTATTTCATTAAGTTATTCTGTGGTGTGAGATATTATTATTATTATTATTATTATTATTATTATTATTATTATTATTATTATTATTATTATTATTATGCACCGAATGTTGTTAAACATATTCGAAATATATCCATGATGGCTGTCGACTCGTGAAGCGAGTATAACCATGACTGACAAGTGTGACCAATACTTTTGGTTCTCGTGACAATGACAATGATCGAGGAAAGGACAAAAACTGAACAGGGTTCAAGAAGACAGAAGATAGCGATTGACGTTGCATTTAAATTTTTGAAGATTGTAGTTATCAGGGAAACAAGAAATCGGAAGGTGGGAAGTATGAGAAAAAACTGGTGGGAAAAAAAACTGGTAGGAAGTACGAAAAATAAAAACTGTTAGAGTAGAAGTTTGCATCTAGGTAGTTTAACAGTAAAACGGTGAGACCTAATTGCCAATTTAGTAGTACGCTTAAAGTCATGTAGTCTGGGCACCAGGCAAAAAGAAAAAGCGCATACGTGTAGTTGTCATGAAGAGATATGTCATGGTTGTTTATGCAATTTTTTCCCCCTCTTTTTAGAGAAAAATTGAAACACTCAGACTGTATTAGAAAAAAAGTTTTTTTTTAGTATTACCAACCAGAGCTGAGAAATATTAAGGAAAGGAATTACTTTCTTTTTCCTCTCTTTGAGAAAAAAAATTGTCTAAATTTTGTTTTCTTTCTCTCAGAAAACACGTATTTGAAGTCATTATGGAAGACTTTAAAACAATTATTGTTCAGATGATGAAAGCCCAATTTGAACTGCAACAGAAGACTGAGGAATGGCAACAAATGTTGGTAGAAAAATTGCTTCTACAACAAAAAGAACAGGAAGAAAAACAAAAAGAACGGGAAGAAAAATTTCAAGAATTATTTCTAAAGACTTTGGGTAAAAAGGATGTTAGTGAAAACAACACTGCATTTTCTCACAACACAATTTGGAATTCTATGGAGACATTTAATTATCTTCCCAAGAAGATAAAACATTTGAAGCTTTCTATAGAAGATATGCAGATCTTTTTGCGGTTGATTGTGAGGATTGGACGAACGCTGAAAAAGTTCGCTTACTTTTGAGAAAGTTGGGAACAGCCGAACATAGTAAGTTCGTCGATTACATTCTTCCGAAGAAAACAAGTGAATTAGGGTTCGATGAAGCAGTAAATCTTTTGTCTGAGTTATTTAGCCCTAATACAACTTTATTCCACAAAAGATGGAAGTGTTTTAACTTGTCAAAACGGGATGACGAGGATTATCTTACATTTGCGTCCATTGTTAATAAGCACTGTGACGATTTTCGTTTGGCTGAACTGCTGACGATTTTAAATGTTTAATATTTGCCCAAGGTTTAATCTCTGCAAAAAATTCTGAGATTAGACGGAGAGTTCTATCAAGACTAGAAAGCGAACCAGATTTCACATTACAAAAAAATAGCGGAAGATTGCCAGCGAGTAATCAGTGTAAAAAGCGATTCCAAAAACATCGAGGAATCAGGCATATCGTATGTTAGGAGAATTAAGTACAAGCTAAAAAATTACTCCCCTAAAAAAGGTAAAGAAAGCAAAGAGTACGCCCATTCACAATTTAAAAATAGATGTCCCTGTGAAAAACAAAAATTACTCCCTAGTCCATGCGGACGTTGTGGTGGACAGCATTGGGCGTCAGACTATTTTTTCCGAAACAAGACATGTAATAATTGTGGTAAAATTGGCCACAAAGGGGCGCACTGTAGAAATAAAAGGAATAACAGAAACAGAGTCAGACAAACTATATCAGATGAAAAAGTAGATAAGAATCTACGAAAATACATTGTAGTTAACATTCTAAACAAAACAGTTAAACTGCAACTAGATTCTGGCTCGGATCTCTCAATCATTAATCTGCAGACTTGGAGGAAATTAAAAAAAAACAACAATGAAAAAGGCAAACAAAACTGCACGTGCAGTAATTGGTGACAAAATCAAATTTGAAGGTGAGGTAACGCTACCTGTAACACTGAATGGCATTACAAAGAAACTAAACGTTTTCGCCCATAAAAATTCTGAGAATTTGTTTGGAACGGATTGGATGGAACGGTTTAAGTTGTGGGATCAACCAATCAACAATTTTTGCCAAAAAGTGGAAAATATGACAACAGATGCCCAAGACCTGACAGAAGAATGAAAAGAAAAAATTCCGGAGGTTTTCTCGGCGGGACTAGGAAAATGTAATAAAACAAAAGCCAAATTCGATCTGAAAGAAAACGTTCAACCCGTTTTCAAAAGTAAAAGAAATGTCCCATTTGCATCAGTTGAAAAAATCAACAAAGAATTAGACCGACTAGAAATTGCCGGTATACTATCCAAAATGAGTTTTAGCGAATGGGCTGCCCCCGGTGTATACGTAAGAAAAAAGTCCAACCAAATTCGTTTTTGTGCGGATTTTTCAACGGGCCTCAATGTGGCTCTAAAAGATTACCATTACCCTCTCCCCACACCGGAGGAGGTATTTAATAAACTAAATGGTGGGGAAATATTCTCCAAATTGGACTTAGGCGATGCATACCTTCAAATCCCTGTTGAGGAGGAGTGCGCAAAACTTCTATGTATCAACACCCACAGGGGTTTATACAAGTTTGACAGATTGGCTTTCGGAGTCAAAGTTGCACCCGCTATATTTCAGCAGATCATGGATATCATGCTGGGCAGCTTGGACTTTGCGTGTGCCTATCTAGATGACATTGTTATAGCAAGCAAATCTACCGAGAAACATCGCAAACATATCCACAAGGTTTTTGAAAGAATTCAGGATTTCGGTCTCAAAGTAAAAGAATCGAAATGCGATTTTTATATGAATGAAATAACGTATCTCTGGCATGTCATTGATAAGAATGGAAGACGACCTGACCCAAGGCGAGCAGAAGCTATCAAAAATATGCCTGCGCCAAAAAACGTCAACGAGCTCCAAAGTTTTCTGGGATTTGCCAACTATTATCAAGTATTCATAAATAATATGCATGAGTTACGAGCTCCTCTGAATGAATTGTTAAAAAAGTTGGAACTGGACAACGGAGTGCCAGTCAGCTTTCGAATAAATAAAAAAATATTCTAACAGCACACAGAATGAAGTGGAAGAATACATCGAAATCATTTCCGACACATTTGACCTTGAACCCCCTCCCCCAACATACGCCTGAACAACGAAGGTCGGGGAGAAAAAGGAAATTCACCGAACCTTTGACAATTAACCCAAAGAAGAAAATGTATTGACCCTTTTTACCAAGTAAAAGGCTTGGAAGTGGGGTATTGTGGGAACCTGACATACCTACAAATGGACTCTTCCACGCATATAATGTGGCTACCAATTTCTAGTAAGGAGGAAGTCACCAGGTGTGAGTCACCAAGAGTGTATCACCGAGTGAGTGTATGAATGAGTGAGTCAGGACACCAGTGAGAGAAGTACTCTCCAGTCCACATATTTTGTACTACGTTTCCATGAATAATATACCGTTTAACTTTATATCCGAGTCTGTGTTATTTTTCTATGGTTTCAGCACCATAACAATTTACCAAGTCAAACCCTAACTTTCAATTTGTGTGTAATATCACGTTTACAAATTCGACCTTCCCGAATCTCCATGTCATCATGACTGGATATCTATGAAATGGCGATGACAGTCTAAGCGTCTCAAGATCTTCTATATAAGTTCTCTGTTTACAGTGTCGAAGGCCTTGGTAAGATCGACAAAGACATGAAATGATGCCTTGTTGTTGATACAACTTCTATTGGATTTGTCGCGCTGTGAAAATCATATCCATCTTTCCTCTATAAGTCCAGAAGGCACATTGTGAGCTATCAATCGGGATAGCAGAATCCCTATTAGGATTTTACCAGTTGGCGAAAGTAAAACTATACTACGATAATGCTCGCACTGTTGCCTTATACATTTGTCGTTGTACAGCGGTATCATGATAGCATCTTTCCGGTCTTTTGGAACTCATTCAGCGTTCCAGGTGTTCAGGGGGATTCTATACATATCATCCAATTGATCGCCACCATCCAAAAAGAATTTAAATGAAGATACTGAACTTTTCGGCAGCCTTCCAACATGTTTAAATTGATGATAGATGATTTTGCTCCCTCCAAGGTAGGGGGGGGGTCATTCATAGATTCCACAGTTGTTTTTTTACCGAAGGGTGGCTAAGAGCAGATTGGTCCACATGGTGATCCCTGTTGAGCAGATCAATCAAGTATACTTTCCATTTTTTATTGATTTCCATCATGCTAGTTAGTAGCTTCGTGCTATCTTTCCTCCTGGGTATGACGATAAACTAATCCGGCATCAAGGCCTCCGATCTGGAGAGTAAAGCTTTTGAGGAGCGTAGAACCACCTCTTAATTGCTGTTGTTCCCAGGTCCACCCTGGTTTGGGGTGGTAGCATCTGTTAGGGCCCCAGCTATGGGCAAATAGTGAACCCAAAAACAAAAATCAACAGTACATTTTATATAGTAAAATTAACAATAATACTTTTTATGTTGTACAAAATATATATCAGAAACACCTTTACTCTGAAAGTATAAAATTATGTACAAAATACTTAAATTTCGGCATTAAATAACCCATAGAGGTGTTGATATGCCGCTAAATAAAATCAGCCAACAAAACAATCAACATGAAAGAACTCTTTCATGACATTAATCCATATAATATCCTACAATTTCTTAAATTAATCAAACTGTATTCTAAAATATAACTTCAACAAAACTACAACATAAAACACACGTCAATGCCTCTAGTAATCATGTTCACACAAACATGTGTATGCACAAAAGCTGAGTATCATTTACCGTGTATTCAATTGTGAAAGCAGAATAACATATATCATATTTTTATTACTTTAAAGCTCCCAAGGAAATTAAATTTCAGCATTAAATGACCCATAAGGAGTTGATGTGTCGTTAAGCTAATCATTTAATCGTGCCATCTTTTGATCTAAGAAGCGTTACTGAGGCAAACCATCAAATGTTTTCCGTCTCACGAAGCCTACGCTGTGCATTGAGTGTTGCTTCTTTGAATTGCCTTTCTAGCTGTTGTTGGTTGATCGGAGGCAGTCCTTTCGCATTATGTGCTCTCGTATCTTGTTCTTATTTGAGAGAATATCATTAATGTCTTGGTCGTTTTCATCAAACCAACCAGGACTTTTAATTGAAACTAACTCCAGAGACTATATTGCCGCATTGTAGATCTAATCACATGCTTCTTCCCAATGAAATTAAATGAGACTTTAAAGCTTCATGTAAGGCAAGTTTAGGTGAATAATCACTGATGCGTAGCATAACGCCTAGCATCAAAGTGCAGCTGAAGTGACATAAGCCTGTCGCTTATACCACGTGGTAGCTGGCTCATGTGAAACACGAGATTCGTTTGTACAGTAAAATGTCTACACCTGCCCCTTCGTTCATCTGCTTTTCTGTCTACCTACTTTCTGGTTTGGTTTATTTTGTTTTAAGGCAAATCAACCTCAATGGGTTATTTAATACCGACAAGATTTTTAGGATAAGTTCATAGGAATAGAATTTGTATTCTTGTTAAGAAATCAGTTTCTAGATCAGGTTTCATTGACGTATTTTTGTAAAGAGGCTTTTTTTGTTGAGAGTTAAATGTATTGCTGGAAATATTTTCTTTTCAAAAATGTATTGCTGATATTCTTATTATAAAAAATTATTTTTATACTTTCATGTTTTGACCCCAGTTGAAGGGTTAACTATTCCCCCATAGCTTGTGCCTTAATGGTTGCTACCTGCCCGGTTCAGAGTTGATCTTGGAACAACAGCAATTAAGAGGAGGTTTCCCACTCCTCATAAGCTCCCGAACAGAGGCCTTGTAGTTTATCGTCATACCCAGGAAGATACCCACTTTCATTTATTAGACATTGAATTTTATCTCCTCATGTCCATGAACTTGCCTGACTTTTCCGTTAGCCTGATGCATATTCATGTCGGTCAGTTAAGCGTCATACATGATACACGCTTGGGCGATCATGTCTTTCCGATTCAGGACTGACAAGGTAGGACCTTTTCCCGCAGTTACTATTTCTTTCTGCATTAGACTGGTTGCCAATCAAGGGTATATTTTGTCCTGCTATTTAACCCATGGCTGGGGGAGAAGATATGAATTCATACCATACCCAAGTGTGTTTGCGAGTAAGTGAAATGTAAAGAATCCGACTGGAATTTGAACTCGGCGCTCCGATTTCGCATTCCGAGTCGATATCCATTACACCACAATGCAAAGCCCTTTTGAAAAACTAGTAATTTTTTCTCTGGTATATAAATACTTGTCACAAAATAAAATATTTACATTTTCCTTGATAAAGTCCCTCAGAGGACGAAACGTGTTGGTTAAGCTTTCCGCCAGCAAGCGCTAAACTAGCCAGACTTAATCAGTGAGATAGTCAATATTAGGTCACCTTTTCTAGACCGCACCATATATCTGGTGAACAGGGCTGACGTAACAAAGGGCTACTTAGTCACCTTTGGAGCAACCGAGAAGAACCTCTGCTTCCAGCAAACAAATATTTGAAGAAGCTGGTGTTGTGAATGTAAATAGTATATTAAGAACACTGACTAAACATGACTTGAAAGTAACCAAACAACCTCCTGTAAGTAAACATCACAAAGAAAAATACGTAAGATGGTCCAATAAAACTAAATTATCTACAGTAATTTTTAATGATCTATGTAGAGCTACATTGGATGAACCTAATGTCATGTTAGAGTTTGAATATTTATGAAAATAGTCAATAGTCAATGTTTTGGTTGAGTGGTGTAGGCATTAAAATCATAGGTCCCTTCAAAATGGTGTCAAGTGCGAAGATCAATTGTAAATTCCTAGGGGAAATATTTCAAGTGATACAGATTTTACAAGCAAGACGTTCTGCTCTGGAAACTATATTCATTCGAGACAATGCGACTTCGCATTCATTCGGTAAAACTGGGCAGTGCTCACTTTGGCCAAAAAGGACTAACGGAAATCAAAGTAATCGAATAGTCCATCCAAGCCTCCCCAGTTATTAATCGAATAGAAAAGTTTTGGTCTGTAATTAAAAAAGAAGAATTAAATAAGAATATAAAACAATATTGAAATAAAGATTTCTGATAAGCAATTTCAAATTGCTACAGTTTTTAAGTCAAAAGAATGTAAACATTAAAATCAATGAATGAAACGGATAAAACGTTCAGAAAGACAAGGAGCTATGTAAAATAAAGAAACAATAGCTTATTCATATATATGAGATACTGTATTAACCAAAAAGATGTTTCTATGGTCTGTATCTTGTAGATTTCTTTATAAATAAACCATTCTTGTTTAGGATTGGGTTTCCGATTTTTTTTTTCTCAAGACTATTTTAACACTGTCCTTCTAACATCTCCACCTAAACTCTGAAATTCTATTTACTATTTATTTATTTTTCCTTCAACAGGAGTAGATAGGTTCGCCTGTCGACAAGTTCACACTCCTCCCCAGTATTTTGAACAATAGTAGAGGTTTATTCGTGGTTTCCTGTTTAGGATTGCGTTTCCGATTCCTTTTTAAGTTTTCTCTTTCTCTTTCCCACCCGTTCGTCGCTTGTGTCTTAATGATATTATCGCCTTGTCTGGGATAAGTTAATTAAAAAAAAAAGATGCTATAAGCTGAAATGATAATATTATATTGTTCATACAAATATATCTTGGACATTTTACCAACAACAGTTGGCTCAAATCAATTTTACTGTGAAGACATTTACTGGTGTAATAAAATCTGAAATAGCCTCTTTCTTTTTCTCAAGTTTGTTCATATCTATAAACCTGTCACAGTTTGTTTATATCTTGCATTATTTTAGCTTGGAAACCGTAGATGAATATTAGCATCCAGTTTTAATTTTTAACCCGTTAACTGCCGCCTTGTTTCCGGTTTGTGTTACCAGAGTCAGGATTGAACATAATATTTATAAGACAATCGTTGTAAATCAATTATTTTCCTGTTTTAGGACAATTAAACTAAAAGACCTGAAATGTGGTCTTCAATTAATTTCGGTATCTGTGCCATCCGCCATTTTAAAAATTTCATTATCCGACTCAGTTTCACGAAAACAGCAAAATGAATTTCATTTATCTGATGGAAATCTTCGTCTACGGGGATTGATAAGAAACCTGAATGCTGCAACGCTTTATAATAGAATTTGGACTTTTATTATTAAAAATAAAACATCTAAAATAAAAGCACTTCTCTTTAGAGAATCGGTAGTTGAATTCTTTCATCTATTTTCTCTTTTCATTCACGTCAATCAGTTCATATGTAAGTCTTCATCTTCAAATCGAGCAACAATTCTTGTGTTGATCATTCTGCCCAGAGTTTTAATTATTCTTTCCATTAATATCAATGGTTTTCTTAATTGTAATATGAAATAATAGCGGCAATAATAACTCCATATTTCTTTTCGTTACGTAATAAATGATTGCAGGGTTTAAAACAAACGTGAAGAGCATAATTGCTATGCCCAGAATGGGCGTTTGTTTTACGTCATTTTATCTGGCGTTACGTTATGTCATATTATGAGAGCTAATCTTTTCATATCTCTCAATTCCGAGAGTCTATTCATATCTATCATGCATACAGGATTGTTCGTATACACCTATCTAGTTTGTTCGTATTTACCTACCGTTAACTAATAAGTATTCTGTCTTATTTACCTATTATCGTTTGTGTTTCTATCAGTTTTCTCTTTCTCTCTCTTTCTATCAATCTACCAATCTGTTCTCTTCTCTCTATTTATTAGCTATCGTTTCATTTCTCAATCTATGTGCTATCTCCCTTTTCTCTGCTCTCTATCTCTTCTGTTATCTTCTCTCTCTATTCTCTCAATCTATTAACTTTTCTATCACCCCCTTTCTCTCGATCTATTTGTTCGCTTCTCTCTTCTTTATCTCTTCTTTTGTCTCCTCTCTATTTTTCACTTCTCTCTCTTTATCTGTTTTCTTCTCCCTATCAGTTATCTTTTCTTCTTTCAGTTTATCTGTTATTTCCCTTTTCTCTGCTCTCTGTCTCTTCTCTTCTCTTTATGTTACATTCTCTCTCTTATCTTTATCGATTAACTCCTCTCTCTTCTCCCTCTCTGTCTATCTATCTTTTCTCTTTTCTCTTCTCTATTTATTCTTTTGTCACTTCTCTATTTTTCGCCTCGCCCTCTCTTGTCTCTCTCTCGCTATCTATTTATTATCTTCTCACCTCTCTATTTTCTTCTCTCTTTCCTGTATATATTCTCTTCTCTCTCTCTGTATTTATCTATCTATCCTCTTCTTTTTTTCTATCTATCTATCTATCTATCTATCTATCTATCTATCTATCTATCTATCATCGTCTCTTCTTTCTATTTTCTTATCTCTCTCCTGTATATATATATATATATATATATATATATATATATATATATATATATATATATATATATATAATATATATATATATATATAATATATAATATATATATATATATATAATATATATATAATATATATATTTATATATATATATTCTCTTCCTATCTATCTATCTATCTATCTATCATCGTCTCGTCTTTCTATTTTCTTATCTCTCTCCTGTATATATATATATATATATATATATATATATATATATATATATATATATATATATATATATTCTCTTCCTATCTATCTATCTATCTATCTATCTATCTATCTATCTATCTATCTCTTTTTGTTTATAGCTGCTCCTCAACATTGTATGTCTCTCTCAATTTACATCAATCTATCTTTTACGTGTTTTTCTCGCCTATTATAATCTTTATTAATTTATCTGTGTTTTTTGTCTTATTTTCTTCCTTTTACTACTTTTTCTTTCTGTCTCGATCAATCAAGCGAAATACATTCCGCAGATATTTGGCTGCCGACCATTTTTACATTTAGCAATGATTTTCCAAACATAATTTCCAACCCCAAGCGACTAGGGCTCATACGACGACCTTTGATACAAAGCCG
The DNA here is from genome assembly GCA_964036315.1 of Acanthosepion esculentum. NCBI lineage: Eukaryota > Metazoa > Mollusca > Cephalopoda > Sepiida > Sepiidae > Acanthosepion > Acanthosepion esculentum. Next base: position 36,043,135 of record OZ038483.1, on the reverse strand, counting down.
GATACAAATGCGTTATTGTATGTCGGACAACTAAATTCTATTTCCGATTTTCCATCCTTCGTGTTTTGATTTTTTTGTCTTAGTTTCCGTTTTTGATGTAATGGAATCTTTCGTGGGTGGTGCGTGGCAACGCGCAAAATCGACAGCGTATATTTATCTCGTAGATTCCACAGCATCAAAGAGTTATCGTTCTTTGAATGAAAAACTGTGGTAAAGATCGGGTAGTGGGGTGGTGGTGGGAAGACGTATGAACGCGATCATAGACCAATACATCAAAAGGGCCCTAATGAAAGACTGGCTCATACCGGAAATTCGCGCACAGATTAACCTGGGGCGCCAGCCGTAAACGTCGAACCCGACGTTAACAAAGAAGCCACGTGACTAGGACTTTTACAGCCAATCAGGTGGTCTTTGAACAAATTCCGCGTTGCCCGTCTTTCTAATAATAGTAATACAAATTACTTGTATTTACTAAGAATTGAAGGCAAACATTGTTTTCGTTTCGAAAGACGATAGCTCTGTTGACTGCCGGAGTGCTGATGATATAGACGAAGAATAAAGGAATTAAAAATTATATATTGTTTTAATTTGTGTCACCCCCAAGCAAGGCAGGACAGTCACTAACACGCAAGGGGTTACAGGGCGTAGGTAATTAGGGACAGAAACGTTGGAAATGAGTAGAAAAAGAAAAGTCCATTCAGGAGGACAGTAGATAGCGATTGACATTGCATTTAAATTCTTGCACATTAAAGTTGGCTGGAAAGTATGGAGTCGGAAGGGAGTTCCACAAGATAGAAGTGCGAGAAAAGAAACTGTTAGCGTAGAAGTTACGACTACATCTATCTAGCTCAACTGCATATTGATGTTCTCTCGCCGCCAGTCTAGTATTGCGCTGAAACTCATACAGTCCAGGTACCGTAGCAAAGAGCTTACCCAAACAGTCCCCATGAAAGTATTTGTAAAAAAAGGGAACTTTAAGGGAGTTTTAGCGAATGGGCTGCCCTCGGTGTATACGCAAGAAAAAAGTCCAACCAAATTCGTGTTTGTGCGGATTTTTCAACGGGCCTCAATGTGGCTCTAAAAGATTACCATTACCCTCTCCCCACACCGGAGGAGGTATTTAATAAACTGAATGGTGGAGAAATATTCTCCAAATTGGACTTAAGCGATGCATACCTTCAAATCCCTGTTGAGGAGGAGTGCGCAAAACTTCTATGTATCAACACCCACAGGGGTTTATACAAGTTTGACAGGTTGGCTTTCGGAGTCAAAGTTATGAAATTAAGAAATTGGGGGAGGTAACATATATAAAAAAGAAATATTTTTACCAAAATATTTTAAAAGAAATTTAAAAAATAATTTAATTCATTTGTGAATAAGTCCTGAAAATCGGACAATTATTTGATTTTTACAAGAATCTCCAAATCAATGTGTTTTCAACGGAAAAAACGCCAAAAAGTCAATGTAATTATTATGCCACCCCAATGACGTAAACAAAACAAAATTTTGAAAGGATTAAAAAATTTCAAAAAATAGTCAGAAAATACTTTGGTCTTTCATTTAATAATAACAAAGATTTTGACGATAAAACTTTATTAATTTTTTAAAAGTTTGTGGCCTTTCTCATTATGCTATGCTGTTTTCCGCGAAAAAGTGGAGGTATCTAGTGCATGTGGACTCATTGGAAAGAGAACGAGCAATAACTAATCAGTACTAAAAATAAGAATTAGATGAGACATGGACAGTGGAACGAAAACAGTCAAACGACGTAGATTAAATAAAGGTTTCAGGTTTGAATTCTCTGTAAGTTACCCGGATCGAGATACACCTGATGAAGACAGGATGGCCCAACGGTCGAAACATTGTCATAACAACGATAAAAACGAGTAAAATAGTCCGAATGTAAATAGAGTAAATAATGATAACTCCTTTTCCCAGAAATCCAGTCAGTCTTGAATCATACAGGCGAGTAATTTCACATTCCAAACGATAGGCTCTCCGGCCACCTGCAGGATGGTTTTAGTGATCTTTGTCTCTTCACGTAGTGAAAAGTTGACAGATATTGCATAAACTGGGAATGGTTTTGGATAGTTCCTGTACTGTCGTGAAAGTTAGATTCAATAGAAGTAAGTGTGGAGCTAACCCATATTTATACTTAGCCTTGTGAGGTAGTTTGCCGATAGGCTTCCGGTTATCTACACGTGTTCAGTTGTTATGCGAGATTTTGCAAACGCTATTTTAGAACATATTTACGACCATTCCGATGGTTGACAAATTGGAATATTATGCCTGCATAAAATTTGGCGCGAAGCTTAGCAAATGAGCCGCAGACTTCATTGAAATGCTTTCGTTAGGACTTTTTACTGAACTCGAGAAATCTATTTTCGTGAAAAAAATCTTTTTAACAGAAATATTTTATAAATTTCGCAACGCTTACTAATCGGTTAAAGACTGCAGAATGTTTCCTTATAAGGAAATGGTTAATCTCACCATGACTCGAAGTTTTCGATTAGATTCTTCATTTCTTTTGATTTATTTTTTTTATCACAACCTTTTGAATCGATCTGCTTGGTTGATCGAAATTGCTGGAAAGTAATTTAACGACTGAAACATCGAGCGGTTAAAGACGCAGGGATATATAAAAAAAAGAAAGAACAATGAAAAAAATGGCAGAAAACAAGAATCTGAAAATATTATAATTTTAAATAATAAGCGCGTCTTTCTATTTAACATTTGTGTGTTTATACTATTTCGTTTTCTTTCTTTCTTTCTTTCTTTCTTTTTTATATACATGTATCGAATGTTCCACCAATCTACATGTATTTTCCCAATCTCCATGTATCAGGCAGTTAATCTATCTTGTTGTCATTAAAAGAATGACTACCTTCAATGATTACCGAACGGATTTTACATATTTTCCCTAAAGCCGTGTGAATTAAATCGTGCACACTGAATAAGAATTAAATAAATGCGACTTCTCGGTTTTAATAAGATCATTTCGTCATGTTCCATACGGCCTGAAGGTAAAAATTGATTTTCAAAACTGGGAGACAAAAATGTATCAACAGAAAGAATCCTTTTCTATTCATGACCCAGTTTTGTTTTTCACTATTTACTTTTTAAATCTCATTAGTATTCATTTGGTTGTCAGGTTACGTGACGCGTGAATCATACATTCTTTCATACATACATACAGAAACGTATATATAATTATATATACATATATATTATGTGTGAATATATATATATATATATATATATATATATATATATATATATATATATATATATATATATATATATATAATTACATAATTGTTTATTTGAGCAGCAACCACTCTTTTATACATGTTTAATTGAAGTCGACTGACAAGGTAATGCGAGTAAGCTTTCTATTAAATTTTTTCTTGCATTCGAACATGTACGAACAGAAGAAGGCGAAACCAGGGTGCTTTGTCAATCGCCTTCAATGAAACATACATATATACATACATACATACATATATATATGTATATATAATTCAGTATATATACATATATAATTACTTGTATACAAACACATATATATATCTGTATGTATGTGTTTACCTACATGCATATATCAATCTTAGTCTTCTAATCTTTTCAGTATTTTTTTCCCTAGGACGAAACGCTTTGGTTAAGACAAGTTTTCCTCTTGTCTTTATTCACACTCACACAAACACACATAAATATATGCATATATATATATATATATATATATATATATATATATATATATATATATATATATATATATATATATATATAGAGGCTCTACTTGTGTATCGAGCACTGTTTTTAAAAAAATAAAAACAAAATGCTAAAGAACTTCGGATTATCAATCTAACGGTTCTTTCCTATTTTATCAATATATTTGCGTATATATATGCACATTTCATTAAAAACGACTGACAAGGTGTTTTTATTTAGTTTTTTATGCAATTTATCATGCGATCTAATAATGTTTTTCTTTTCGGATGATATAAAAACTGTCCGAATGTTCTTTTTATCCGAGCGCTTTCGGCTATACATTTAACCATTTTCAAGGATTATATTTTAACTGTTAGAATTAGAAATAGTTTGTTATATGTATGTTTTATAAAATGTTTCAGTTTTTGGTTTCAAAACACGGTCAAGATATTATGTTCAAAGTTTTTATATAATTTATCATCCGAAAAGAAAAACATTATTAAATCGCATGAGAAATTGTATGAAAAACTAGAATAAAAACACCTT
>OZ038483.1:36018878-36033878 GCA_964036315.1 Acanthosepion esculentum | reverse complement strand
GGATTACACTGTAAATTAAGCGAAAAATTATTTGATAAAAAATTGGTACAAAAAAAAAAAGTAATAAAATTAGGAGTAAAATTCAAAGAGATACATACAAAGGAGACGGGCAACGACATATTTTCAACGAGATTTCTTGGACGTAAGTTAAGCAAGGAGTAAATTTTTCCCCTTGTTCGTGAGCCGGGAAATTCTCATGCCGTCCTTTGTATGTATGCATATATATATATATATATATATATATATATATATATATATATATATATATATGTATGTAAGAAGGTAAGTTTTTTATATATCCTACACGGGCAAAATATACAGGAAAAAGAAGTTGAAAATGCAACTGGAGTCTTTAAGAATATTTATCTAGACTAACTTTACCGGTTTCACAGTTCTATGCGTTTCAAAAGTTAAATTGATGCGAAATGGATGTGAAACAAATCATAGCATAGCCACACATCTATCCATCTCAATTTAACTTTTGAAAATCATAGAACTATGAAAGCAATAAACTTACTCTAAATAAATTTAAGTTTCCTTTTTGTTTCCATTTTCTCTAAAACTTCGTCGTTGCTGTATGTCCCGTCCATGGTATCCTCAATATCCTTCTGTAGAACCATACTTCTGTTGCTTCATGTTCAGTACTCTTTTTTTTTTGGTTTCTAACGAAATCTGTGTTTTCTTAATCCTGCTGGAAAAAACTATATTTTCACTACCTCCATCCCCACCAAAAAAAAAAAAAAAAGAAAAGAAAAGAAAAGAAGCAGAATTGACTTTGTTTCAAGCATCTGATGATCAGTTCGATGGAAGCCCAAAAGCTTTATATTTTGTGCTCGATTTTACCGTGAAACTTTTAGTAACGCGTATAATTGAACGTTTATAACCCGGCCTTAAAAATGTCATCTTACGCTATATACATATACTTTAATCAAGTTTTATTAAATTAAACCGACAATCTCCGTTTCATTTGGAATTCTATTTTCAAAATGCGGATTAAAAATGGAAGAGTGAATAAACTGTCCAATGTCCATGTTTCGTTCGAAAACGTTCGAGCGTCTCCGTCATTATTAAGAACAAAACGTTATCAGCATCAAATACAAACGTTTTGTTAGCGACATTCTGAATTTTTTTTAGGAATTTCACGATTTCAAGTATGTCTTTTATATAAGTGACATTATTTGTAGAACTCTTTCACCGAGATTGACATTACTGGAAAACAATATATTAATTATTTTATATCTGTTGTAAATATTTTAAACACCCTTTTAAAATACCCTCTATTGTAATGAAATATATTTTATTTAATACGGGATTTTTTTTCTGTCTGATATTAAATACTGGTTCTTTTTCCAAAGGAGTGCTGAATAGTATTTGGTATTATCTACTAATAATTGTCTTAGTCAATAATTATTTGGAATGTGATGGCCGATATGTACCCAAATTGTACTACTTTTCAATAAATGACAAGTTAATCTACGAGAGAGTGTTATACTTGTGTGACTAATATGTATATACTTCTTATTTCTATAGACGTTAAATATATTGTTTAAAAATTGGTTTTATTTATAGGAGAAGAGTGAATTCATATCGGAGATAGAGCGTTTATTGATATAATATGAACATAGGAATCGACTTTGCATGGTGACTTTCAGTTTCACGGCTTAGTGCCATCATTAGACCAAGATAAAATATGCTTAAACAAAAGATATATGTATAATAATTAAATGTGTGTAATATTTGAAATCTGTTTGACCTTTGGCAATATTTACGAAGTTTATTTACTTAGAATTTTTATACAAATATCTTATAACGTTAAAATTAAAAAGTGCATAAGCGAATAATTTCAGATTAAACATTGTCTCTTTGTAACATTTTTCTTATGAATTTGATTGGCTGATTTATTATTTACAATTTATCAACTTTTTGAAGGTTATTTAAACCCAGAAAATATTTTTGGATTCTAAGATTTTTTTTCAGATAATAATGATTTAAGCAATAGCTGGAGGGAGAAGACGTTGATTCATACCTTTCCCTAAGGGGTGTTTGTGCGTAAGTAAAGAAAACGAACACGAACACTGGAATTGGAACTCGGCTCTTCGATTTCCAATACTGTGCCGTTTCTTCTTAAACAACGCGCCTCACGCACCCAAGCTTGCAGCATCTGGTATTCCCAAGCGGTCACCCATCCAGGTTCTCATCAGGCTAGACGTTGCTTAATTTCGATTATTTTTTTCATATGGAACAAATTTAAAATTTGGCTGACATCAAGAATTAACATTTTTATGTACCGTATTTAAAATAACAATAAAAAAAAAGATATCTCTTGATGAATTCTACATACTTACTTTGAAAAAAGAGATGGGTGTCGCTGCGAAACTTCAAGTTGGGAGATGAGTCATTTGAACGTATGACATGCTTAAAAGAAGTTTTGCTACCTCAATCGACTACTATTCATGTGTATGTATTTAAATATCTCATCTTTTATCTTTTGAGAGTAAGATAGACTATTGATAATATTCAAAAGATTGTGACGGTCTGCCCCACCTTTTTACGGAACGCTTCAGCTGTTTCGTGTACAAGCTTTTTTGGTTGGGGATACAATTTGTTTTTAGTGGTCAGATTTGACACCAAAAGGACGCCAGAGTTTGATTCTAGCCAGAGGCAACCGGACGTCTAGCCACACTGATGAGCTGTGATACAGCGAAACAGTCTGTTTGTGGATGACATTATATATGCTCCTGAAAAATTTATTTCGGTTGAGCTCTCTGGGGAGGATGTGTGGGTTTGTAAACAGTGACTATTACGGCTAATAATGCAAGACTCTTCGGTAAATCGAATCGAGTTCTCTCAGTCACTGTGTGTTTATCTAAAAATAAATACGCTTAAATGCACCTTCTTCTCTGCCGTGCGCCAACGGCTTCAGGGTAAAATTTCCGACTGACGCGAATTCAGCCGGTTTTCGATTCTAGCCAGAGGCAACCGGACGTCTAGCCACACTGATGAGCTGTGATACAGCGAAACAGTCTGTTTGTGGATGACATTATATATATATATATATATATATATATATATATATATATATATATATATATATATATATATGCAAACAATCGTCGCTGATCTCATCAGAAGCAAAAAAATGGCAGCGGAAATTGATAGACAAGACAATGGAAAAAATTGGACAGGAAATATTGTAAATCATAAAGAAAGAGGAAGAAAGAAAGAAAGAAAGAAAAAAAAATTTCTGTTTTAATTTTTGGGATGAGAAATTAACATTATTCTCATTATTTACATTCAGACTATTGTCCTCATCTTTGTTGTTGCCACAATTGTTATAGCGAACCGGGTAAACTACAGGGAATTCTAAACTGAACACTTTAATTAATCTACGGGGGTAGACTGTTCTCGGTCCATTGCCCATGTCTAGGGGTATCCCATCTAGCTCTTATTTTTAATACTACTCAGTTATTCCTTGCCCTGTTTCCACTGAGTTCAAGTACACCCTCACCGGCCTAGGGACTTGAACTCACAGTTACTATGTTATCGAATTCACGAACCAACTCTTTGATCCACTCGTCTATTGTTCCGTAACAAGATCAATAATCAATATACATTTGACGAAGGTCGAAAGACACAATGGCCGAAATATCGTGACAACAACAACAAAGATGAGGACTATCTTCCGAATGTAAATAAAGAAATAAGGAAAAAGAAGAAAGAAAAAAATAATGAAAGAAGACAGAAAGACAAAGAAAGAAGGAAGAAAGCAAGAAAAAAGGAATAAGAAAAAGAAAAAAGAAAAAAGAAAGAAGGAAAAAGAAAAGTAAGAAAGAAAAAGATAAAGAGGAAAGAAAAAAGAAATAATGAAAAGAAGAGAGAAAGAAAAAAGAAAGACAAAGAACGAATGAAGAAAGCAAAAAAAAGAATAAAGAAAAGAAGAAAGAAAGAAAGAAAAAGAAGAAAGGAAAAGAAAGAAAGAAAAAGAAGAAAAAAGAAGAAAGAAAAAGAAGAAAGAAAAATAAAAAAAAGATAAAAAGACGAAAAACAAAAACAAAAAGAAAGAAGAAAGAAAGAAGAGAGAAAGAAAACAGAATGAAAGAAAAAAAGAAAGAAAAATAATTGGAAGAGAAGATATATTAACTTTTATCTTTGTTCTGGCTTTGGAGATTATCCAGTTCGTATGCCAGAATCGGCTGTGTAAAGGTAAGCTGGTTCGAAGAAGCACAATTCAAAGTGTCAACAACTTCAAATTTCTCAGTTTCTTCTTCTTTGTACTGTGTCCTTTAAAGATGTGGCTCTCCATAACTTCCTACCCTTTTTAGCTCTTAGCAATGTTTGTTTCTTTACTATCCTTTACATGCCCTGTTCCGTCATCCATTTGCACAAGCCCATGAGTTAAGTTACTCACTCCCGGCTTACCCCCAGTTCATCCTAACTTGAATATGTTCTGTGAATATCAAGTTCCACAAACCTCTTTCCTTATTAGGTGTTCATGAAATTTTAACTGTTCCTTTTTGGTTCTAAGTATAAGTGTCGTTTTTGTTTCCATTTTCTTAAAGATTTCCTTAATTCCTTATCGCAAATGTCCGTAAAAATAAGACCATAAGTATCTGACTTTTGTTTGGTGCTGAAAATGTTATAAAAAATAAAGTGCTGTTAAATATGGTAAGCGCAAACATTGTATCTTCATTTCGTCCAATCCTTTTGCTTGGTAATCTTTCGTTAGGATTAGACATCGCATACATGTTTATAAGTCACTTTGCATATATGTGGAGGTGTGAAGTGAGTTTAAAGGTGAACAACACGAAAAATGAAATATGCAAACCGAATTCAGATTTTGGCTTAATGAGATAGATAGACAGATAGACTGATAGATAGATAGACAGATAGACTGATAGATAGATAGATAGATAAAGGGAAAGAGGGAGAATAAGAGAGAAAAATAATAAAACGATCATAACAAGGCGAAAGAAAAAAAAAGAGAAAATCGTTATGTTAATAGGCTTAAGTTAAAATTCGTCAGGCACAAGGTCAAAAATGGAGGAAACCCAGTGAAGATCAAACTCAGTCCAGTAGTAAAAAGGTGCTCGTTTAGTTTGCTAAAATTGACATCATGACGAAGTGCCGGGAATAGTTACTTTAGCACAAGGCCGCAGTGATGATCAAGCTCCCAATAGTAGTTGACCATCAAGAAGCAGAAATTGTTGACCACCGGGCTGTAGGCACCATTTTTACTCGATCTGCATTAGCCCACAAATGTGCGTTTGTTTATTTATTTTTGAAATGAATAATGTAGCGTTCTTTAGTTTAAAAAAAAGAAAAGAAGTGTTAGGTGGTCATTTGATAAAAAATTGCCAGAGGATACCGTAACGCTGAAGTCAAGGTAGCGGATTCAACTGATCTCCTGATTTTTAAATTTAAAAGCTCTACATGTTATTTTTACTCTTGTTTTTACACGTGTATTGAGCACTTTTTAATACTACTGTTTCCTAGTCTGATTCAACTGTGACCATTAACCTTATATATATATGTTATAATTATTTTAAAAAAATATGATTCCTTCGTGCTAAGGAATCATATTTTTAAAAAATAATTATAATTTAGGCTCTACTTTTGCATTGAGCACTGTTTTTAAAAAATAAAAACAAAAATACTAAAGAACTTCGGATTATTAACCTAACGTACAAGGTAACCAAAAAAGTTCTGTCCGTTTTTTGATTAGTCATTGAATGAAGTTGAAATATATACGAAATGCGTGTAGCAATTGTTTTCAAATTCGGACACCCGGAAGTAGGAACATCAGACGTTATAAAAAACACGCGCACCGTGTCCGGACATCAGTTATAAGCCGGACAGCCGTGAGAAGGATGGAAGTGTCTAGAGATCTCGTTCGGGGCTGTTTGCTTTACGATTTCAAAATGGGCTTATCAGCAGCTTCATCAAGTCGCCGCATATGTCAAGCGTTTGGGGATAGTGCTGTGGATGAACGTACAGCAAGGCGTTGGTTTCGAAAATTCAAGTCGTGAGATTTGTCTCTTCATGATGAGCCTCGCAGTGAACGACCACAGGCCTTGAATGACGGAGTCCTGAAGGCGGCCATTGAAGAGGACAGTAGTCTAACGTGTGGTGAACTTGCAAGACAGTTCAACGTTTCCGATGAAACAGTTAGACTTCACCTGCACCGCCTAGGTAAGACATACAAACTGAGCAAGTGGGTTCCGCAAACGTTGTTGGAGGTCCACAAGGGACAACGAGTGGCAGCCTGCGTATCGCTGCTTTCTCGCCACCGTACCGCATCCTTATTCAATCGAGTGCTTACCAGTGATGAAAAGTGGGTTCTGTATGAAATTTCCAAGCGTTCCAGACATTGGTTGTCTCCTCAGGATGCTGTCCCTCACACCGCAAGACCGCCTATGCACCCACGCAAGAGTATGCTTTGTGTCTGGTGGACAGGTCGTCAAGTGGTTCATTATGAACTGCTACCAACGGGTCAAACGGTCACTGGAGACCTATACTCGCAGCAATTGAAACGTGTGCAACAGGCATTGCGCCAGAAGGAGCCAGCACTGGTGAATCGCAAAGGTGTGCTTTTCCTCCATGACAACGCCAGGCCGAATGTCGCGCGAGTGGTCAGGGATATCATACAGCAACTTGGGTGGGAGACTTTACAAATATTAATATTATTAAATGGATAATAATAGTTGCATCTCTCACACTGACACCAAAGATCGGTGTTTGGGCTTAAAACGAATGTGTTATGGGATCTTACCTGTAACGACAATGAAATCTTCCTGACACTATAAATACTGCGCCTCTCATTAGCGTCAACCTTAACGAAGTGTAACGAAGTGGAACGAGTCGAGACAATAATAGTTCACTCTAAACCAGACTGACAGTCATACTAACACCTTCAACTTCTTGTATTATTATTATTCTGTTTAATATATCTTTGTTATTCCTACTCTTGTGTTCGTGTTGTTCTTCCTTGGTCCTAACCTTGGACCATAACAGTGGTGCGAGGATATTGGACTATAACAGAATGCGAAACCAAGTCTTCTTTCTATTTCCACCTGACATAAAAGAGAATAATTTGGCTGGCTCTTCTTCTGTGAGTTTTGTCCCTTCACGACGTTAGCGATCATCGCTCTCCATAATTTCCTGACTTTGTTGCTCTTAGTAAATTTTATCTATCATTCATAAACCTTGTTCTGCTAACCATTTAGTCCGTTAGGTAGGCGATGGGCTGTTTCCCATTGTCCCTCTTTTTTTCTATATGCCCTGTGAGTGTCAAATTCTCTGAGCTCAAAAATGAAATGAGTTATCCATTTGTAACGTGTTGATTTCTTCAGGGTATTATTTTCTTACATTTTTTGAAGCACCGATAACGTCTTTAGTCTTCAACTTCCAAGTTTAATTTGCTACAGACGTACAAAAATATTTGCATTGTTTTCTAAAACCAAACCTTACCCACAGACTTTTTAAAGGTTCCTTGTTGATGTAGAACACAACTGCAAAATTGCGCATATATTTCCGTTATTTTTGCCGAAGAGAAAATTGTTGTGCCGCGTTCCTTCGTTAGCGTCTGTGGCTCTGTACAATTTCCAGTCCTTTCTTTTAGTTCTTAATAAATTTTATTTTTTTTACTGTCTCCCCTGAACCCCATTCTGCTAACAATGTACACAAAGTCGTTAGGTAGGCTACGAGCTGTTTTCATCTGTCCTTCTTGCATTCAATCTGTCCTGTGAGTGTCAAATTTTCCACGCCTCTTTCCTCATAATGTCTCCTAGAAATTTCAACTGACTCTTTCTGATGTTATGTATGTGTCTTTTTTGTTTCCATTTTCTCTAAAACTATTCATAGAACAATAACAATGAAATTTCATGCAACACGAGTGTCTTAATTATAGAGAGAAGCAGAGAAAGGCAGTGGATATTGCATTTCAAGGGAGAAAAGTCATGGGATTGGCTTCGAACTCTTGTTCTGGCGATCGTAATTCCCATGCCTTAGCAGTAAAATAATTACATTTTACCCTTTAATGTGCACACGGTTTACTTAACTGCACATGAAGACCCTCGTCAAGATCAAGTAATCCTATACGCTCATAGACGCTGTGTAACTAAGCAGTCGTTATTAATCAAGAGTTGGGATCACAGCGATGCCACGCTGAGTCTCCAGTTCCCGCTCAATCATCGCTTTTAATCAACATTTATTATTGGAAAGGTGACCAATTGGGAAAACCAAGCCGAGCAAATTCTCTGGTCGTCTAAACTCGTTTGTGGCGATAACGTTAGCATCGATATTGAAACACCTCTGCATCAGCTGCTTTTAAATTGACAAAGACGTCTTAGGTACTCGGGTAATCTTAAAAACCGCTGACAATGTGAGTGCTTGACTTATAAAAACTTTGGAACAATAAGTTTGATTTGTTGTTATAAGTTAAATATTTCTTTTGAAATTTTCAATTTATAATATTTGATCTATGTTATGAACATTCAAAATAGTACATTAAACGCCCGTTAACTCATATATATATATATATATATATATATATATATATATATATATATATATATATATATATATATATATATATATATATATATATATAAATAAAAAGGAAAGAACAGTAAGATATGAAATCCGGTGTTCTTATAGATATTTTTTATTTTTACACAATAGTGCTCTATGTAAATTTAAATTTACAGAGCATTAATATTATAAATTAATAGATTTAAAATATGGTTTTACCGCTACACAGTGATAACCATGTTTCAGAAATGGAAGCTAAAGCCCCTGAATTTAATTTTGTTATTAAACCAAAGACATTAGTTCCATTTCCTCATCAAGCGAATTTTGGAGTAACTTACTTTTTAAAATTTACGGTTGTTAACGGCACAGGAAAGATTCATAGTTTGAGGGTTTCCAAGGTTACCGATAAATCCATTCATCTATGTATGCATAAAGGACATGGGTCATTTAATGACCTACATATTCTAGCCCTTCTTATTAACTTCCATTTCACTGTAGGTGTTTTATTGGATTCTTTTAGGTGCCAAAAGTACTTCGAAAGAGATGTTTGACTTTTATACTTATTTATCCTAAACGAGGATTGATGTTGGTTGAACCTCTTTTTGAACTCATGGCTAGTGCAACCTATATAAATTTTTATGTTTTCAGGGTTTTCAACAGAAGATATATTACATTGGTATACTACTGATTCCATGCAACATTTATTTTGTAAAGGACAGTTTTGAGGGTTTCTACAATTACATAATTTTTGTTCACCCTCATTAGTTGTTGTTTGTATTTTTCCCTTGTCTACAATTTTTTGGTTCTGGTATAAGTGTTTATTTAAGATATTAGTATTATGTTTCTTAATAATCTTTTCTAGGTTATCAGTACAGCTATAACTTAAATTTAGTGTATTTCTATTGAAAATAGTACTAAGTTTACTTCCACCGGGAAAATGCTTGAGTATTAATTCAAGGAATTTTTGTTCCAATTTGTTTTTTACCATTTGGTTGTATGGGGGTGTATACCAAATTATTTTCCTGCTTCTGTTTTTCCTATGCTTACCGTTTTCATTTTTAATATAAGTTAGTTTTAGGTTTTTGTAGCCACTATCTTTTAGAGCTTTATTATAGAAATTAATATGTTCGTCGAAAATCTTGTCATTTGCTGGATTTGTACTAATTCTTTTTCAGATAGATAAAGGTATATGTTTAATTAAAGATGAGGGGTGATTTGATTTAGGGTGTATATATAAAGGATTCGTATTGAGTTTTTTATAAGGTGTGTATGTATTGTTCTTTAAATCTAATGTTATATCAAGGAAGTTAACTTTTTTAATTTTAGTGCTGACGGTAATTTTTAAACCCATGCTTTTAAATTCTTTATATAATGCCTTTCTAATTTTGTCTATTCTGAAGTTAGTAGAATTCCTAATAACCATGAGACCATCGTCCCTGTATAGACCAATGTCAGTTGAATCAATATCACGGTGCGCTGTTAGGTTGTATAAAATAAAAAGACCAATGAGATCAGAAGACTCAGCTGAGTCTAGTGATCCCATTGTGATGTCAAAGTGGTCATATGAATTTTTTACCCATTGCTCACCATTATGAATCAGTACCGATTTCTTCGCATTTAATATAATGTTCTTTTCAAACTCAGTAATATCCGTGTACTGGGTGGCAAAGTCCAACGCATTCAAGAACAGTTCTTTAGATATTGATGGGTAATAATTTTCAATATCGAACTGCATTAGTGTACAGTTGTTTTTTGCTTTTATACAGGTGAACCAGTTTATCACGTCTTCGGTATTTATCCAAAGTTTGAGGCCTATTTTATCTTTGATTTGTTTATTTATCCTTTCAAGGATCATTTTACTAATTTTTCCTATATCTGGTCTTGTAGGATTAATTATCCTTGTAGTCGGATTTGCCTCGAAATCTGGTTTGTGGTCTTTTAAGGTTATGTAGCTCTCTTTTTCATATAATTTACCTACTCTGTCACTGATCTTCAGTTTATCAGTGATATTTTTACTACTATTATTGATATTCTGGACCATATTTAGGTTACTATTATTTGCTTTTTTGTAGTTCTTATGTAAGTCCTTATTGAATAGATCGTTATAGTCTTTTGTGGTTGCCTTATAAAAGTTTCCAGTTTTGTCTGACTTTATTAAAATTTTATCAGATGTGTTTATTACTTTCACTATTTTATCTAGGTGTTTCTGGAAGTGGCATTTTAAATGGTAAAAAACAAATTGGGACAAAAATTCCTTGAATTAATACTCAAGCATTTTCCCGGTGGAAGTAAACTTAGTACTATTTTCAATAGAAATACACTAAAATTAAGTTATAGCTGTACTGATAACCTAGAAAAGATTATTAAGAAACATAATACTAATATCTTAAATAAACACTTATACCAGAACCAAAAAATTGTAGACAAGGGAAAAATACAAACAACAACTAATGAGGGTGAACAAAAATTATGTAATTGTAGAAACCCTCAAAACTGTCCTTTACAAAATAAATGCTGCATGGAATCAGTAGTATACCAATGTAATATATCTTCTGTTGAAAACCCTGAAAACATAAAAATTTATATAGGTTGCACTAGCCATGAGTTCAAAAAGAGGTTCAACCAACATCAATCCTCGTTTAGGATAAATAAGTATAAAAGTCAAACATCTCTTTCGAAGTACTTTTGGCACCTAAAAGAATCCAATAAAACACCTACAGTGAAATGGAAGTTAATAAGAAGGGCTAGAATATGTAGGTCATTAAATGACCCATGTCCTTTATGCATACATGAGAAACTATATATTACTAAGTTTATAAAAAATAAAAATTGACTGAATCAGAGAAATGAAATAGCTATTTTATGTCGTCATTGCCAAAAGTTTTCTTTAAATAATCTTTAAATAATCTATTAAAAAAAAAAAAAAAAAAAAAAATTACCTGATTATTATGCATACTCATATTTGATGGGTATAAATAATTTTAAATAATGTAGATAATTATATTACATTTACTTGGTTTATAAAGAAATATAGCCGATTAAAATTAAAAAGTTAAATTTGAAAGTAGAATTTTTAAAAATGTTTTAAAATTGAAATTAAATAAAACAGATTCTAACCTAAGCATCTTTTAAAATTGTAATTAAATAAAACGTACTCTAACCATAACACCTCTCTCAAAGCAATTCAAACACTGAAAAGAATCCAAGTGAACACCGAAAGTCATATGAAATTAATAAGTTAGAATATAATATTGAACATTAAATGTCCTTTATACATACATATATACATTTATAATACTAAATTTATAAATAAAAGTTTATTGAATTAGTGAAATAATTTAACCACCCATTGCCGTCATTGTCATAAAGTTTACATAAAATAAAATAAAATAAAATAATATTTACTTATACTCGATAAGAATAAATAATTTTAAATACTGTAAGTAATCCCAATACATTTACTTGGTTTTTAACTAGGAGTATAGTATATTAAATATTAAAAATAATTTTTTAGAAAGGTGGATAAAACATATTCTAACCTAAACAGTCCCTCAAAATCTTTAAATATACAAATAGAAAAAATACCATAAGAATTTTTGCCGTTAGAAAAAAACCCAGATGACATGAATTTAGCGGATGTCAGAATTTGTTAAAAGATACATCCCTACCCATCCCTAAACATAACCCCGCTTTCAAATGTAACTATTAACTGATACAACGAAAATTAAAAAATTGAACCCTCTACCACCCCTTGTTTAGATGAATGGATTTATCGGTAACCTTGGAAACCCTCAAACTATGAATCTTTCCTGTGCCGTTAACAACCGTAAATTTTAAAAAGTAAGTTACTCCAAAATTCGCTTGATGAGGAAATGGAACTAATGTCTTTGGTTTAATAACAAAATTAAATTCAGGGGCTTTAGCTTCCATTTCTGAAACATGGTTATCACTGTGTAGCGGTAAAACCATATTTTAAATCTATTAATTTATAATATATATATATATATATATATATATATATATATATATATATATTGTATGAGCGCTTTCTAGCCATGAAACCCAGGTTCGAATCTCGCCATAGTTGATTTGTCAGGAAGTAGACTTCCTTTTGTTATCGATATAGAGGGGGAGATCCCAGCGTGCGGTACCTTTGTAAAGTGTCTGAAAACAATATCATGTGTTGACCCAAGCCTTGTGAGTGAAATTGGGTAGACGGAACCCTTGGGGCCCGTCGATAGCTCTGCTAGCACGAAGTCACATGTCATCGTGACTGAGAGTTTGAGTGTGCTGGCCCTGTTCAGATTGTTGATCACACTAGATAACACGCTCTCTGCCAGAAACTGTAACTAAGGTCTGCTCAGCATAGTTGCAGTATAAACCACAGGTGGGCTCTGTGGGTGTTGAACAAACACAAATGTGCCTGAGCGAGCGTCTGCCAAAGCGAGTGGCTAGCCGCCCTAATAGACGGGTACCCTCGAATACGAGTGGCCAGCTATTATATATATATAGCTTCTGAAAAATTAATTTCGGTTGAGCCCTCTGGTTTGGGGTGTGAATTTGTAAACAGTGACTATTTAAGCTAATATTGCACGACTCTTCGACAGAATTGAGTCACTGTCAGTCACTGTGTGTTTATCTAAATCTAACACGCTAAAATTCACCTTCATCCCTGACCGTGCGCTGACGGCTTAGTGGGAGAAGTCCCGACAGACGCAAATTCAGTCTGGTTTCGATCCTAGCTAAAGGCAACCGGACGTCTAGCCACACTGATGAGCTGTGAAACAGCGAAACAGTCTGTCTGTGGATGACAAAATATATATATATATATATATATATATATATATATATGTGTGTGTGTGTGTGTGTGTGTGTGTGTGTATATGAACTGGAATATAGATCAAATATGGATTAAAATCTGACAGAATATTATATTTTATTTAATCTTCATTAGAAAATATGGAGGAGATAAGAAAATTATGGCATTTTTATTTTTGTGTTTTTTATTTTCATTAGTCAAGCATGTTTCACGTGTATCTGTCCTGTTAAGTAGCGTTCGTGTGTCTAATTCCTGTGTGTCTGTGTATCCCATTTCTGGTTTGGTCTATACTGGATTCAGTTGATAATCTGTTGGGACAACCCTTTAAACTCTTCGTAACACACAAACAAAGTAGGCCATCATTTCGATTTTATCGTTGCCACCTTAATTAAAAATGAACATACGGTAATGTAATTTTATCTCTGTGTGCATGTATATATATATATATATATATATATATATATATATATATATATATATATATATATACGTGTGTGTGTGTATATAAATATTTTTTCTTACAATTGGAATTAAGATACCATTGACCATTTTCAAATACGAATTTTAAAATTTAAAATTCGCAGGATTTTTCAAACTGTTTATGGTGTCATTTTGTAGAAGGGGACTGGTTAGCTGGGGAAGGAAAGAGAGAGAGAGAAAGAGAGAGAGAGAACGTCAAAGAGGACAGAGGGGAAGAGATGACAGGAGAAGGAATAGTTACAGGAAGTAATGTGGGGTATTATATTATGGAAGTAGGAGTGGGCGCTCTTTGTGAGTCAGTTTTAACATTTAATATTTAATATTTCAAATTCTATATTATGTTAATAGGACTCGCTTAGATTATACCAACGGATTACTACCTGCATATGTGTGTGTGTGTGTGTGTGTGTGTGTATGTGTGTGTGCGTGTGTGAGTGTGAGTGTGTCTATATTTGTAAACTATATCTCCGATACTGAGAAGTCTTTCCCCATAAATATTGCAAATTTTGAACAATGTATATCGTAAATTGCGGTGTACAAGTCGACCAGGCGTACAAGTCGATCTCAAGATATTTAGCTTCAAATTTTGAGTTATCGGTCGACACCCGACAAACATAAGGGATGCTACCAGTGGCCTAAAACTTAGGCCTACCAGTAAATGAAGTTACAGTATACGATAACCTGTGCCAAAATTACATAAGGTCACAACATCTCTATATTGAGACACTCACTATAATATCGTAAATAGCGTATCAAGTGTTGGGCGCGGTGTGTGATGTGGCATTAACAGAATACCAATTTGTGTTACTGTTTTATATTAATTTCTGTGTTAATATGCCAAATATGTTCACCAAGCACATGTTATAGTGGGGTATATTTGTGGCAGCAATTGTTAGGAGTGGTGTACCACTTGTTTACAACTCAGTGGTATAGGTTTGCATTTTATACCCGCTATATACGTCTACCCATAGTTTTGGAAAGATTTTTTAGGCTTCAAAACTTGGTACTTAGATAAGCGAATAAACATAGCCTAACCCGGAAAAGAAAAAACATCTGTTTTACACAGCAAATACATTTCTATACAGTGTGTGCCTAAAGTCTGGAGACATAGGCTAAGATGCATATTTTCAAGAAATGAAATTTGCAACAAAAGTTTATTGAATTAGAATATT
>OZ038483.1:35931378-36016378 GCA_964036315.1 Acanthosepion esculentum | reverse complement strand
CGGCTCAGAAGGTTTTTGTGGTCTAGCATATCTGCTGATTCCTTAAGTTTACGAATTTTCCAATGGTGTTCCTTGTATATGATCGCAACCTGATCCTACAGAGGGCGGTGATCTCCCTTCTCTCTCCATATGTGGTTAGCCACGCCTGATTTTTCCACTTCTCCTCGTGTTACCGCTTTCTGGTGTTCTTGAAGCCTCACCTTAAGGGGGCGGCCTGTCTCTCCTTTATATTTCTTTCCGCAGCTGCACGAGATAGCGTACACACAGTCTTTAGTCATGTTCTCCTCTATGGGGGGATCTTACTCGGGAGAGATATCTGCGAAGTGTCGTAAAGGTTTTGCAGGTTGTCCTGATGTTAAGGCAGTGGAGAACTTTCAGGAGGAAAAATTAACAGGAGATAACTGATAACTGACATCCATTAAACATGACACGTGGAACTAGAAGAGTCTACCCCAGTAAGCGAAATAAAGGCTACAGTTCGACATTCCAACCACCTGAAGAGAGCCGGAGCGTACAACGTCCGAAACGTTGTAATAAATATGGCGACAAAGATGAGGACAATAGTCCGAATAATGTAAATAATGTACATAATACCTCATCTCAGAAATATAGACAGATATCTCTAATGTCCATATAACCACTCTGATGATGGCTCATGTGAGCCGAAAGCTTAGATCGACGACCACTATCATAAACAAATATCCAAATGCTGGACAGTTTTTGTCTTTATTTTCTCTTGAAACTAAATTTTACGACGCTTGGAACGGCTCATGATAAAACAATAGACATTCGTTGCTATATTTAACAATATTTAATTGAATATATGTATATATATATATATATATATATATATATATATATATATATATATATATATATATATATATATATATATATATTCAATTAAATATTGTTATATTTAACAATATTTAATTGAATATATATATATACATATACATATATATATATATATATATATATATATATATATATATATATATATATATATATATATATATATATATATATACTGGTTCCCGCATATACATATACCCATTATATTTTCGTAAAATACAAAGTTTTAGGATTTGGTCAATAATAGTTTACAGGTTGATTGTTATATTCATTGACAATATTTATTTTACATATAGCCATAATTCAAAATGCCCACCCTATGCTTTCGCGACAGCCCTTAATCTCTTTTCAACTAAAGTGCATGACTTCACCACCTCTTCACTCAAATTGTAACCCGTCGTCAAAAGAGGATGAGATAGACGAAACATCGCCCTCATATCTTAGCCATGTCACAAGGCCCATATGATTAATGTCAGTGCTTGATGGTTGGCAAATTGACGGTAATATATCTTGCATAAATTCTGCGTCAAATTGGCCATGGGTGCGCTGAAGATATAGTTATGATATAGCGACTTTCAAATGTGATTGGCAATCAGAGCAACCCATCTCTCTCTTTCACTCCTTTTTCAATGAACATCAAGGGCGATTACGAACCATCAGTAGCAACAGAAGCCCGAACTATCATGCCAGTTGGTTTCTATCACTTGAAATATGGTACGGACTGAACGCTTTCTTCTTGGAATTAGATTTGCTAAGATGTTCCCATTGAAACTTTTTTCCACACTTTAAAAATAGCTTTTCTGCAAGAATCCAACTGTTTCATTAGCTATATAATTCTTCGTAGCAGCCAATTTCGAAGCGACAATTTTATCACGTCTTGTTTTTGTTTGTTATACTGAAAATATAAAAACACGCCAAGAAACATTGCTGCACGTATTTTTTTGTACATGCTTTTCACAGGATGTTGTACGGATTTTGTTGCTATCATTGGTGAGCATCACCCATCGTGAGATCACTGTAGACATGCTCATTGTTCAACAACAAATTGACTGAAGTGTTTCATCATTAATTCCGACGCCTGGAGATCGATTTTTGTCTGTGTAACTTACAGTAATGATGAAGGGCTTGTTAAGACCTGCGTTTTTAACATTTGTTGAAAACATGCCTAACTTGTTAGTGCCATTATCTCTGTATAAAAAGTGTGTACGTCTGTGTTTAAGTATATATATATATATATATATATATGGAAAAGATAATAGCTGCTCCAACGAGAGAAAATGTATATTTTAAAAATAGGAGAGGGAATATAAATATGCATACGCATACTAGCAAAAACATACACAATACAAAAAAATGGAAATAGATCTAAGAACACACAGGGGCCATTAAAAGATAAGAATACAGATATCTTTCCTCACCCTTTCTCGGACCAATCTTAATTGTTTTATTACCCTTCAAGCAGAAGAACTTTCTCACAGCCAGTCCAAGAAAGACATTTGTGTCACGACCACACAAAAAAAGAGAATATTTAACATCGAAAAACATGAGGAAAATTAATTCATTTTAATAATATGTGGAAATATCCACCCTTTTTCCGAAGAAGGTCGTGAGACCCGAAATCCGTGTTGCATAATTAGGGAAAATAAACCATAATATATTTCTTTCTAACAGAAAGGAATTAAGAAATGTAATTTTGTCTTAAAAAAAAAAGTTAATTAAAAAGTACGGAAGGTCACAACCAATAAAACGTCGCGTGGCTTGTAGGTACCTCCAACAATTCGGTATAAACCATGGTTTAAAAGTTATTTTTCATAAATAAAAAAATCATTTTTGAAGTTTCTCCAAGCTTCAATTGAAAGCTAAAGGATTAAATTCTCTAATTCCAGAAAAGAAAATACTGTACTGTATTTTAACTAGAAATTATAACGATTCTAATCGATTCTGAAAAACTAATCGAAACGGCCATGCTTAACTTTTTTTAGAGAGAAATGTAAACAAAATAATTTTGGTTTAAAAAAAACCGCCTAAAATAACATATAGATTTCTGAAACGTTACTTTCGTAAAATTAGCAAATTTAAAGTTTAATTAATCTGTTTTAAAACAAACATCACTTACTTACACCATGAAATTTTCTAGACAAGCATTTCTTCACCACGCGGTCTTAGTTTTCTCAAGTATCCATCAATAATTTGATGGCCACATGTGTTGACAGGTTTAGTATGGTGGACCAGAGCTGATACAATTTTTCGAATTCTAAGTAAGAATGGTTTGCTATCGTTTTTTTTAACTACTAAGTAATGTTTAAAATTTAAAATATTTTAAGCAATTATCTAATATTTTTAACTCTAATTTTGAAGATGCTTTCTTATAATAATTTAGAAATAAAATACTATAATTTTTTAAAAAATTGTGTAGTTACCTCTATAATAGTAGATAATTATGATAAATAATTTCATTAATTACTATATTATCAGTTATTACATTTTTAATTAAATAACTGAGATATAATATTAATTATTATATTAATTATATATTATATTATTAATTATTATATTAATATTTATCTTAAATTATTAATAATAATTAATAATAAAAATTATTAATTATTATAACATTTATCTCACTCAGTTATTACATTTTTACAACTGAAATATATTTTTATTAATATTATCTCAATAATTCACTTTTTAATTTAATAACTGAATGAAAAATTGCCGGCAGCTGAAAACCTATATATTTCAAGGGGCTTTTCCCTTGGGGGAGACAAGCCTTGAAACACGTGACCTTTGAACCTTAATATCACTTACGAGACACCATACCCCCCCCCCAAAAAAATCAAACATCTTGACGCACAAAAAATAATAACTTTTATTATGGTAAAAAATTTTGGTAGCGTTATTAGTATTAAGCTTTTAATTTTCGCTTAGTAAGTATAGTCTTCACTTAAAAAATGGATTATTTAACTTCTCCAAGGAGTTCTGCTTATAAAAAAAAAGTTTCCACACTTTTTGAAATTCTATAAAATTTCATGAAATTAATTTATGGGGGGTGGTAACAGATGTAAAAAAAATATATTTTTACTAAGATTTTCTAAAAATAAAAATTTCAAAAATAAATTCATTCATTTTTGAATAAGTCCTGAAAGTTTCATTTAAATTAGACAATTATTTCATTTTTGCAATACTTTCAAAATTAATGGGTTTTCCCCCGAAACTGCTACACTAAAAATTTCGATGACCACAAGTTGTACGGTTTTAACAAAAAAAAAAAACGAGATTTTTGACCCAAATTTAAAACGTGTTAGAAAGAAGAAATATTTTAAAAAATACCTTGTTCTTTCCTCTTAATAATAACATAAATATTTTAATGATGAAACTTTGTTTTTATTAAGTTTCGGACCTGTTATCATTATGCTATACTGATTTATTAGCGAATTGTTGGAGGTACCTACTTGAGTGTAAGCGTTCTTCGCTGAACGGGCAAAACACATTTCTCAGTTCTCCGTCCAATGTGCCTGCTGATAAGAAACCAATCCTTAGATCTACTTGACCTCCCACAGGGCCAGATTGTGACACAAGGTCGGTTTTTAACGTGGGGAGGGAGGGGGAGTGGACCCGAGTTTTCACCCGGGCCGCAGTGCTTTGGCTGGTATTAGCTTGTCCAAGCTGGTCTTTAGCTGGTCATAGGTGGTCTTTAGCTGGTCTTAGCTAGACATAGCTGCGATACTACCAGCGCAGGGACGAATCCCTGCGACCGGCCTGTATCAGATTGAATCTCGGCCCCATAAGCGATCGTCCAGTGAGTAATCTGGGAACAGATACTCCACCGTGATCTTAGCCTTGGAGCCGAGAAACGAACGATCGGTACTCTTAAGAAATGATCCTCAAAAGCATGATCGTTCAATAAGAAACCAATCCTTAAGGCTTAAGCGTTTGTTGTCATCACCTTGCCCAAAAGGTGCTAAAAAAACAAAAATACACCAAGCCATTGTTAAGACAGATTAAAAAAAAAATGGGATTTTTTACAAGGTGATGACAGCTTGGTGTTGTCGGCTGGCAGGCCTTTGACCCAGCAATGTCAAAGTCAATTTTGGCTTAATTTCAACACTGTTTTCCTTATCGCTGATTAAAAAAAAATAAAATTAAAAAACACATAAAATGGTTTCCAGTGTTCATGAATAGCAATTTTAACTATTTTTTCATATTTTATACCCAGAAAAACTTTTTATAATCATACACCAACTTCATGGGGTGCAGATCAAAATTTTCCTTGATGTTTTGTTCAGATGATGACAAAAGTCATTTTTCAATATTTTTTTTTCAGAGCAAATAGGCTGTAGTGGAACAAAATAACTTTTGATATGTTTGTGATGATTTTTACTTGGGATAGAAATGTCATAGCAGATCTGTATTGACTTTAGGGGGTTATAGTTGCCCTGAAAAAGCTGTGAAGCAATTTTATTTTTATTTATTTATAGTATTTATAATTTCTACAGATAGTATCAACAAACTTATGGTGTAAGCTACAGTAATAAAAAAACAAAATAAAAGAAATTGGAATGCTGAAAGTTTTTTTTTACTTTAATAATTACGAGGTACTACATAAGCTGGTTCACGTAAAAAAACGTTACGTAATTATGTCCTTCCGTATGATAACTCGAATCTCACGTTAGCTGTCGATATGTGATGATTATGGCATCAACACCTGTGACGTCAACGATGTTAAGATCGCCTCCCTTTTATTTTAAACAACATTTTTCTTCGAAGAAAGTACACAAAAGTTTCCTTGCAAAATATATTAAATAATCTTTAAATTTGCTAATTTTCGTCAAATAAGTTTTGAAAAACGTATAAATGATTTTTGGACGAATTTTAAAGTAGGATTTTAACTTAGTTTACAAAATTAAAAAAAAATGGCTGAAATCGAGTTTTTTTTTAGTAATTTCACTGACAAAAATAAACAAGATTTTTAACTAAAACTTTGGACATGCTAAGAATGAGTAAAAAGTTTTTAAAAAATAATTAAAAAATACTTTGGTATTTCTCCTTAATAATGATATATATACTTAAGCAGATAAAATTTTTTTTCATCAAATTTAAGGCTGTTTTTGTCATGCTATGCTTTGTTTGTTTACATTTCGTGGAGGTACCTAGTTTAACCCTAGAACTGAAAAGGTCAAGAGTGTAGTGACCAGGAAAATATCTTATCGGAAGTCTGTTCCACAAATCAGCAATTAGCAGGGAATAAGCTATTCGAGTGGAACTTACTTCTTACTAATGGACTACGAAAAGAATGTGAATGATTCATCCTCGTGTACGGAGAATGGTGGCTCCCAGATGCAAAGGTCAAGACTAGTGGAACGAAGGAATATAGTTGGTAAGTGAACAGAAATACTGCCCTGGGATTTACACTCGGCCCTCCTGTTCCATTTTGAGCGCCGATAATCATCAAACGAATCGCACTTATTCCCCAAATTCCTTCATTCCTTTAAGTCTCCACTGAGGGTCGGGTCATATTGCCAAAAATAGATTTTTGAAAAAATATTACAAGCAATAAAAATTCTGTCGGCATTAAATAACCCATTGATGTTGATATGTCATAAAACAAACCAAGCCAAACCACAATTTTGAAACTCAGAGTTGTCCTTTTCCTAGACTGAAACGCCATCAAAGGTTAGTCTATAATTATTTAATCCGTAGCTGGGAGTGAGGGGAAAAAGATGCGTTTATCAATGGAATTAATGTGTAAGTGAACAGAAATACTGCACTGGGATTTACACTCGGCGCTCCTGTTCCATTTTGAGCGCCGATAACCATCAAACGAATCGCACATATTCCCAACATTCCTTCATTCCTTTAAGTCTTTAAGGCTCCACTGAGCATCGGGTCATACGTCTCAGCAACACAAGGCGTTAATGTTGTGGTTTCCGTAGCAAATACGTTGCTAGCCTCATGCCCAACTAATTTTGTAAGAAGTCGCTTCCAGTACCCGGTGTTCTTAGGCGATCCTAAGAGTTGAGGCGTCGACATTACTTAACTTTGGTGATAAAACAATTGCCGATTCTCAATATTACCTATCGCAAATATCTGCAATTTTATAGCATGCACAGATCATTTTATATAAGAATTTTTTGCAATCATTTTTTTTTTAACTAATGGCATAATGGTTTGGATTAAAAGACGAAAGAAATACCATTTATATATAAATTTAATATTTGTCTCTAGTTTTGTTCCCGCGCTGAATTGTTTTGTTCATACAAATATTATAACTTTTATGTTCATACCAATAATATAATATTTATGTAAGAAGTCGATTCCAGTACCCGGTGTTCACTTACCATGAAAATAGCGATAGTGTAGCATGAGGCTTGCGACGTTTCGTCTGTGGCTAAGGATTTGTAGGGTGGAAACCATTAATACCCACAAGACACTCATAGATGCTTTTGAAACCTGCAAAGATACGCAGATAAGTACTAAATAGCTTCAGTTCGGATATCGTAGAAATATTCCATTTTCGATCTGATTTTGCACTTGTAAAGATAGAGCAACGGGACCCAGATACTTACTATTACTGACCGTTTTACCAACATCTTTAGCAACAAATCGTATATATGTCCCAATTGATGTTTGGGGTGAGCTTGATTCCCAATAGATGTTCAAGGTAAGAAGCCTCCTTGAAAATGATTGGTGAAATGTCAGGGTCTGCACGGTGATGGTGAAACGTTTCTAGTTTTTTTTTTTTTGGGCGTATTGAGTTGTACAAGCTAGTCCTTTCTCCATTCGACCACCATGACCAGGTCAGAGAAGAGATCAGGTGCCATTTTATGGTCTTCTAGATTTGGGGAGGTGCACTTATAAACTGTTGATTCATTCGTTTAGATATTCACTAAAGGAAGCAGTATGTATACCATGAATATAAAACAGAAAGAGGATACGACCGAGAAGAGAAGCATGAGGAATGCCAATATTGATCGATGACTGGTCGTTAACAACAAGCTTCAGGAGCCTACCTATTAGGATAGACTTGATAATTGAGAAATCCCGTCCAGAGATTGCATAGCTGGCGATCGTCCTCGTGATGAATGTATTGTCGAGTGCATGACTGATTATGTGAATAATGAGAGTTAAAAGACCTGCTGAGGGTTATTGATTAGGATGTTGTTGCTGTTGAGGTTTTCAACTTTTTTGTTGATTATAGATTCGATGATGAAACTAAGACGCTCACGGGTCGATTATGAGACAAGGATGGGCGCTAACCCACATTCTTAAAAACAGTTCACACAATTAACAACATTCAATTACTTTATAAAGCATATCTCCTCAGGTAGCGAATAAAAAAGTTTTGCTGAGATTTGAGATAACTTTCGGCTAATATTCTTGAGAACAAACTCCGTTATTTTAGCCGGACCAGTGGTCTTTTTAAAGTTAAGGCTTTTGAGAAGCCTGGAAATTTGACGTGCCGTGGTAGAGATATTACGAAGTATGTGCACCGCGAGGAGAGGGGAAGTCAGGTAAGGGGTAGTCCTTATCACCTAACGTAGAATTAGAGGCATTTTTTTTTATGGCGAAGAGCCTTGATTTGTCACATGAGGATGTAATAACTTCAGGGTCATTTATGATAGCTGGTACTGACGAGTGAGAATTTTATTCGAGGTTTTCCAAAACTCACAGGAGGTCTTTTGTTTACAACCTTGGCTTAGACTGACGGTTCGCAGCTACTCTGTGCATTTTCTAGAACTCACTTGCAATGATTGCATGTAGTTTTAAATGACACAAAAGCCTCACTACACCGTTCTCTCTGGTAGAGATCGTAATAGTGCTTACGGTGGGTTATGACTGCGGCACATTCTGGCGTGAACCAAGGCTGGCTATTTGGTTTATTTTGGTGTTTTGTCTTTGGGATACAATTATCCATGCCTGATAGGATTTATTAAGAGATAAAGGATGCAGTTCTTGAAGCTCTGTTTGTTAATAAAGTTTAAAAGGGAGCTCCCGCAATGTAAAGTAACAAGCAGTTCCAATCAGCGTACCGAAAAACTATCCCATGAAATGCTACATCAAGAGATGCTTTCGTCTTGGCATCAGCTTTAACATTGATCGACGAGTGCCAAACGGAAGTAGCATTCAGCAGAGCACTTTTCAGGCGAGAAAGAGTCTTACGTGATGTTCCACTGTGTCAAGAACGCGAGTAGACTTATCAACTATCTGGGTCACATCATAAGTGATAAAGACGTGACAGTACCCGTCTTATTCGTCGGTTCTGATTGAATGGACTAACCATCCCTTTTAGTGAATATTGAAGTCCCTACAAATATGAATATTAGCTGAGGTATGGTGTGAATGTGTGTAGGAATATTCTGTTGTAGCCTCCAGCCATTACAAAGGCCCAGAACTCGCTGTCTGAGCATTGCTCCACTCGAATCTCGTTCGTTCGGCACTTATATTTGGATTGCATTTTTTTAATATTTTCTCAAATTTAAAATGGGAATTCCTTTTACGAAGATCCTCTTTCTTTATCAAATTTGTACTGAAATGTCATCAAATTTCATTAGTTTATTTTTAATAAATTTTTAAAATCGATGTATTCTTCGCCTAAAGCTTTACAATCAAAATAAATTTCAGAAAAACAGTTTTTTCGAAATGTTCTTTTAAACTTAAATATCCCTTCAGGACGTATGCGTTTATAGGTGTCCATGGATTGCTTTTTCTATATTATCAGTGAATTTCTGTGGAGCGGTTTTCCATTTTCTTCTCCACAATTTTGCCGTCCTGGTTATAACGATAAACTACGTCCAACAGCAAGGCTTCTGATCAGCAGGTTTTGAGGAGCGTGGAACCACCTCTTAATTGCTGGTGTTCCCAGGTCCACCCAGAGCAGCTGTTAGAGTTCTAGCTATGGGCAAATAGTTGACCCCCCAAAGTGGGGTCGACCTTGCTTAACTTTGGTGATAAAACAATTGCCGATTCTCAATATTACCTATCGCAAATATCTGCAATTTTATAGCATGCACAGATCATTTTATATAAGAATTTTTTGCAATAATTTTTTTTTTAACTAATGGCTCAATGGTTTGGATTAAAAGACGAAAGAAATACCATTTATATATAAATTTAATATTTGTCTCTAGTTTTGTTCCCGCGCTGAATTGTTTTGTCCATACCAATAGTATAACTTTTATGTTCATACCAATAGTATAACTTTTATGTTCATACCAATAGTATAACTTTTATGTTCATACCAATAGTATAACTTTTATGTTCATACCGACAGTATAACTTTTATGTCCATACAAATAGTATAACTTTTATGTTCATACCAATAGTATAACTTTTATGTTCATACCGATAGTATAACTTTTATGTCCATACCAATAGTATAACTTTTATGTTCATACCGATAGTATAACTTTTATGTTCATACCGATAGTATAACTTTTATGTTCATACCAATAGTATAACTTTTATGTTCATACCGATAGTATAACTTTTATGTTCATACCAATAGTATAACTTTTAGAGGACCTTCGATGACACTGGTTCGAATAGGTTAATTTAAAAATAGTTTCTTCTTTTTAGATATTCGAACTGAATTGGTCATTATTTGCAGTACTATTGTTCTCGTCGTTGTTGCTATAATCACGTTTCAGTTTTGGTGTCCCTGGTCTTCTTCAGGGGTATGCCAATCCGGATAACCTTCAGGGAATTTCGAAATTAACTCTTCCTTTAATATACGAGAGACACCTGAAGAATGTCTGAGATCACAACGGCTGAAGTTTTATGAAAATAACAACAAAGGTGAAGCGACTGTTGATGCCGCACCTTGTCATAGGCCTTTGATCTATCTAAGGTGTAACGCATTTTCTAGTTCCTGGCTGATTCATTGATTAATTGAGCAGAGTGAAATCGATATGGGTTATCGCTCGGGCGGTTATTCCTGGTGAGGTGTTCAACAACCTTCTTCTGGATTATAGTTGCGAAGAGTTTGTGATAACAACAACAATGACAACAACACAAACGATGAAGCAACTACCGATGCCATACCTTTGATATATCTAAGGCAACGGTTCCTGTGATAAATTTATTTAGTTCGAACGTAAATCATATAATTAATAAGGTAACCAAAAAGCCGTTGCCCTTTTTTTTACGACTTCCGGGAAGAAATGTTCACTGATATGCAAAAGAGTTGCCAGGAAAGCGGTTGAGGTGGTGACATTGCTCTTGACCAATGCAGGTGCATCGCGCACACTGATCTCTCATAGATCGAGCAGCGGTAGGGAAATGGCGGTATCGAAGCAACTCGTTCAGTGTTGTCTGCTTCTTGACTTTAAGGTGGGCTTGTGCGCAGTTGTATCAAGTCGCCGAATACGTCAAGCCTTTTGGGGTAATGCTGTCAGTGAACGCACCACCAGGCATTGGTTCCAGAAGTTCAGGTATGGATCACTGTTCCGCAGTTACCGGGCACAGGACATGCATCGTGAGGACCTGAAGGCGGCCATAGAGGAAGAAAACAGTCAAACCTGCAGTATGCCTGCTCATTACATCCAGGTTTCTGATGAAACAATTAGATTTCATCTGAACGGCACAGGGAAGGCGTACAAATTGAGTAAGTGGCTATCCCACACACGGTCGGGAGGCCAACAAGAAAAAAGGAGTGACAGTCTGTTTCTCATTGTTTTCTCAGCAGTGCAACATACCCACATTTGACCGAATGCTCACCTTTGACGAGAAGTGGGTCCTGTATGTTGCACCCAAGCGTGCCAGACATTGGTTGTCACCATGGGACCCAGTGCCTCACACCAGAAGACCACATCTTCACCCATGCAAGATCATACTCTGTATCTGGTGGTTGATTAGTCGACAAGTGGAGGACTATGAGCTGCTACTAACGGGACAAACCGCCACTGCGAACTTCTACTCGCAGCAGTTGGAACGGGTGCAAGTGGCTTCTGAAACAGAAGGAGCCAGAATTGGTTAATCGCAAGCGTGTACTGTTCCTCCACGACAGTTGCAGTTGTGGCCAAGGATAGTATACAGTGATTTGGATGGAAAACACTGAGCCATCCACCTTACTCTCCGTATCTTGCGCCAACAGATTAACACAGATTAACACCTCTTTTATTCCTTGGCCATGCACCTTTGTGGGAAATCCTTCGCAAATGAGGCATACTTGTGGCAAGAACTCAAAGACCTTTTTGCGTCCAAGACATCTGATTTTTACCGCCATCTGGAGGCACGTTGGCAAAATATTCTGGATACCGATTTGGTTTAGTTTGGTTTATTACGGAATTATCAACCTCAATGGATTATTTAATGCCGACAAGATATTTAGGATAGGTTTTTATGAATAGAATATATATTCTTTGTAAGAAATCGGTTTGTAGATCAGGTTTCAATGACATATATTCTGTCAAGAGTCAAATGTATTGCTGGTAATTTTTTTTTTACTATGAAAATGTTTTTCTGTTATTTTTTACGATAAAAAATGTATTTTTGTACTTTTATAGTTCTTTGAACCCAGTTTTGGGGTTAACTATTTACCCATAGCTGGAGCCCTAGCAATTGCTACTACCCCGGGTCAGGGTGGACCTGAGAACAACAGCAATAAAAAGGCCGATGGGGATTACTTTGAAAACTAACTGCATGTCAAATTTGCTCTATAACTTTTTTTTTGTAATAAATAAAAAAAGTCAAGGATTTTTTTGATTACTTGTAACTAATGATAACTCTTTACCTCAGAGATTTAGGCAGAATTCGACACACTTGTGTCAGGTTTGGGTTTGGAGAACCAACGAAAATTCACACCAGAAACCAATATCTTTCACTAAAGCATCGCAATTTCTTACTGCGTTTCTGACACTTCTTCATAGCATTTAGTCAGTTTTATTTATTTTCTATGCGTAACCTGTTCTTGACGTAAATACGCGTAGACCGCAGTGTGTACATCAAGCATGATTTCTTTCATAAACAAATCTACACGAACTCGCGCAGTTGTGCGCATCTACACACACATTCGTCGGTTGATATATCAGCGTAGGCACTTGCAAAAATGAATGTCGTTATTTTAATGATACAACGGATTCATCAGCTGAATGTCCGCTAAATGCGACCATGTGATCGCAAAGTTCTTTTTCGTCTTTTCTGTAATTGATTTTTGATCAATTATCCAGCCACTCAAAATCACCACAGTTTGCTCGTAAACATCTCATTATATCCTTTCTTTTTTCTCCTTCTTCAAAATCGCATTGCGTCGGCAAATTACCGGTAATTCCGTGTAGAAAAATTAATATATAAATAAATGTAAAGCCATAACAACAACAATGTTGGATACAGTAAAAAGAGAAAGGAAAAAAAAGCACATTTTTAACAGTTTGAAGCCGATGAAAATAAATAATTATGAAACAAAATAGATGAACGAATAAAGTATTAAACCGAGAAGAATATGTAAAAACGATGGAAAAATGAACCTGCAAGAAGTACACTACATGTTGTGTGGAAAAAATATAATTAAATATAATTAAAGTGGCAAATAAAAAAAGGAAGACTTTCTTAATAATTAAAATGGATTAGAATGAGATTTCAAAGATAATGTCAAATAAAATAAAATAAAAGTGAAGATCTGGCAAAATAATAGAAAGGAATTAATCTTACACAAATACCACATAGATACACACATTCATAAACACAGAGTGAAACATAGGCACACGTGTTAGTATATGCATGTATGCGTGCGTGTGAGAGAGCGTGAAATAGTGGTCTTTTTTAGTTGGCGAGGTACAAAGCGATACGTCTGGTCAGTGTTCGAGCGCTGGTTAAAGCCAGGATTTTTAATACTGATTTTAAAGGTAGATTGAAACTTACCTCTTCCAAGATTCTGTTTCGTTGACTTTTCTACCCCGATTTATTTTTAATTAACATTGCTGAAAATTTTAAGGGTATTAGATATATACATGAGGTGCTAATGAAAATTTTCCGACCTGAACAAGAAGCCATTAAAAATTTTTAAGTTTAATAATATGGCCAAATTTCGGGAAATAAGATTTACCGAGACATTTATCCCATTCTCATATATATATATATATATTATAAATTAATAGATTTAAAATATGGTTTTACCGCTACACAGTGATAACCATGTTTCAGAAATGGAAGCTAAAGCCCTTGAATTTAATTTTGTTATTAAACCAAAGACATTAGTTCCATTTCCTCATCAAGCGAATTTTGGAGTAACTTACATTTTAAAATTTACGGTTGTTAACGGCACTGCAAAGATTCATAATTGAGGGTTTCCAAGGTTACCGATAAATTCATTCATCTAGACAAGGGGTGGTAGAGGATTCAATTTTTTAATTTTCGTTGTATCAGTTAATAGTTACATTTGGAAGCGGGGTTATGTTTAGGGATGGGTAGGGATGTATCTTTTAACAAATTCTGATATCCGCTAAATTCATGTCATCTGGGTTTTTTTCTAACGGCAAAAATTCTTATGGTATTTTTTCTATTTGTATATTTAAAGATTTTGAGGGACTGTTTAGGTTAGAATGTGTTTTAACCACCTTTCTAAAAAATTATTTTTAATATTTAATATACTATACTTCTTTTTAAAACCAAGTAAATGTATTAGAATTACTTACAGTATTTCAAATTATTTATTCTTATCGAGTATAAGTAAATATGTATATTGCCGGATTTTTTAAAAGTAAGAGTAAAAGTAAGTTACTCCAAAATTCGCTTGATGAGGAAATGGAACTAATGTCTTTGGTTTAATAACAAAATTAAATTCAAGGGCTTTAGCTTCCATATTTTAAATCTATTAATTTATAATATTCATGCTCTGTAAATTTACATTGAGCACTATTGTGTAAAAACAAAAATATCTATAAGAACACCGGATTTTATATCTTACTGTTCTTTCCTTTATATATATATATATATATATATATATATATATATATATCCGATGCGATGAGAACGAAAGTAATATATAAATTCTAACGTTCGCAGCGTTAATCGATACAGGTAGTAGAGCGATAATTATTTATTTATTATAATTTTATCATATAGACAAAACCATTTTACTCACAACAAAGGTGCAACTTGGTTTCAGTGTATTTTAACTGCATATCTACGGGTGAGAGTTGGATGATAAAATTATAATAAATAAATAATATATATATATATATATATATATATATATATATATATATATATATATGTAAAAAAGAAGAAAGGGAAACTTAGCCGACGCGTTTCGTCCTCTGATGAACTTTATCAAAGCAAATGGAAGGATTTTATTTTGCAACAAGTATTTATAAACCAAAATAAAAATGTAGTTAACTTTTCAGAATTTTTCAATTTAAGAACGCTTATAATTATACATCAGTCTTACTGGAAGTCAAGGTAAATTA
Organism: Acanthosepion esculentum; assembly: GCA_964036315.1. Lineage (NCBI taxonomy): Eukaryota > Metazoa > Mollusca > Cephalopoda > Sepiida > Sepiidae > Acanthosepion > Acanthosepion esculentum. Next base: position 36,001,118 of record OZ038483.1, on the reverse strand, counting down.
TGAAGGATACTAAGTGGTATGGTCCAAGTTCCTTGTACCACGGTGATGGTCCAAGGGTAGAACCAATGAAGAATAACTCGAACACAGGTATGGAATAACACAGATATATTACAAACAGAAATATGTACAAAGAAGTAGAAGTATTATTAATGAATATCAGATTTGGTTAGAGTGAACTATGTTGTCTCGACCAGTATCACTATTCCAATGTCTTACAGTAATCGTCTGACTGCGACTCTGTCTCTGACTGTGACTCTGACTTGAACTGATGTTCAACAACACGCCCACATGTGTCGAATGTGGCACAAGGCCGGTTTAATGTGGGCTCACCGAGCCCGTAAGCTCGGCCAGAAAATGCCCGTAGAACCCGTATAAACGGGATCGGGTTGGTCAACCTCCCCGAACGAGACTCTGCACTTCGGCGGAGCCTGGTCCGGGTTCCTCTCTGCCAAGAGGCAGAGAGTTCGACCGTCTAGCCGAGTCGTCCAAAAAGGACTGACTCTGAACGATGTTCAACAACACGCCCACGTGTGTCGAATGTGGCACAAGGCCGGTTTAATGTGGGCTCACCAAGCCCGTAGGCTCGGTCAAAAAATGCCCGTAGAACCCGTATAAACGGGATCGGGTTGGTCAATCTCCCCGAACGAGGCTCTGCCCTTCGGCGGAGCCTCGTCCGAGTTCCTCTCTGCCCAGAGGCAGAGAGTTCCCCTCTGCTTCAGAGGCAGAGAGTTCGACCGTCTCGCCGAGTCGTCCAAAACGGACTGACCCTGAAGTATTTAGTGTCCTCCCCACGAGGGACAGATGTGGCACAATGCCGGGTTTAAAGTGGGGTACCCGTGCCCGTAGGCTCGGCCAAAAAATAGCCCGTACATACCGTATAAACGGGATCGGGCCGGTCAACCTCCCCGAACGAGGCTCTGCCCTTCGGCGGAGCCTCGTCCGAGTTCCTCTCTGCCCAGAGGCAGAGAGTTCGCCTCTGCCTCAGAGGCAGAGAGTTCGACCGTCTAGCCGAGTCGTCCAAAAAGGACTGACTCTGAACTGCTACTCCCTCTTGAGGCGCAGTATTTATGATGTACGGAATAGTTCATTATTATTAAGGGTAAGTTCCCATAACACTAAGTGATTTAATTTAATGAATAATAAACAAAAGTAAGTAAATGTTGTTGAATTTTTTAAATAATGAAACTTTTTACATTATTTACATTGTTCGGGCAGTGGGCTTCAACTTTGCTGTCATATTGACGACGTTTTAGCCGTTGTACGCTCCGACCTTCTTCCGCTGATTGGAATTTCGAGCGAACTCTTTATTTCGTCCACCGGGGTAGATTGTTCTAGTCCCACCTGCCATGCCTCTTCTCGGTGTCTCAGTTCTCACCCTTTAATTCAATTCTCCAAATTTTTGTTTTTATCATGGTACTTAAAACTAATAATGAACTTCAGTCAAAGTCAATCTACCAACAAGAATGACCTTATCAATTTTCTAAGATTACCACTGTAGCAGAATAAAATATGGAATAATCATAGGATTCTATTTAAGAGCACTAAGAATCTGCAGACACGATGACTTGTGATTTTGTGCTTGCACAACCATCGTCGAGACAGAAGTGTCCTACCTATTTGACATGAGAATTGAACACGGATAAAAAGAGAAAATCGACATTTACAATGGTTTAAAGTATGAAATTCCGAAAATTTGTCAAGGACGAGCAAAGAAAGAAATTCCAGTACCAGTGATCATTGGAGCACTGGGGTGTTGTACAAAAATAAAAAAAGACATAAAAAACTGTTATGGTGAACTACCTACAGTAGAATGAACTCTTCCCCCTTCATAAATACTAACCTGCGAGACTTCCGGTGGGCAGCCGAGACTCAGTGTAACCTGACCGTTCGGACGGACACTTCTATCTGCTTATTACTAACACTCTTACTTTGTATATATCTGTTATTTCAATACACTTGTTCAACCTACTTTTGTCTTCCGTGTCTTTCTTTCTGGCCCCTAACAGGCCACAACAAAAACCTTTCAGATATTGGACTGCGATTTGAAAATAAAGCCATAACAAAAAGCTTGCTTGCTTGGTCAGAAAAGTGAGCTTCCTTCGTAAATTGTTGGATGCAGACTCTCGGCGAAAAGAAGGAATGAACAGTCTTAAGTCACAAGAAAAACATAAATAAACCTTTTACAAGCAACCAAACTAATATACTGTGAATAATAATAATAATAATAATAATAATAATAATAATAATAATAATAATAATAATAATAATAATGATAATAATAAAATAAAAATAACAATAAAAAAAATCAAAACAAAACCCAAACATCCTCTATCACTGAATATAAAACCCGGCATAACGTAGTGAGACAATATCTGTACTGGAAAACCTGCAACTTTTACGGAAAGGAACCTGCAAGAAATTGGTATGAACACCACCCAGACCCGGTTACAGAGAGAGAATCTATAACAATTTTATGGGACTTTACAATACACAAAGACAGAACAATCAAAGCTAATCACCCAACGTGATTAAAGACCGCAAAGACAAAATGTGCCTTCTTATTGACATGGCAGTCCATTCAGATTGTAATGTAGCTTTGAAGATCTTCAAAAATCTATCAAACTACAAGAACCTTGAAATCAAAATCTCGAAAATGTGACGGATAAGGACATCAACAATTCCAGTTGTAGTTGGAGTCGTCGAATTGATTGGAAAAAGTTACAATAGACTGATTGAAGGGATTCCTAGTAGCACATGCCTTGAAGTACACGCAAAAAAGTTCTCCAAGTACAGCTCACACCTTACGAAAGGATCTAACTATGTGTGATTTTTATCTTTTTCAAAACTGCTCAGTGGAAAATGTCATGATGCCATTTCTGACCTTAGGTCTCTAGTCGGGGCCCGGAAAGAAATGAGTACACTCCAGAAATCAAAGGAAATAAACCAATAATAATAATAATAATAATAATAATAATAATAATAATAATAATAATTTATTTTCGTTTGCATCAGAGAGGTGTCTGGCATTATTTTTTTTCTAAATTTCGCAAATTTTATCTCTTCGAGGACGTTGTTTGTGAAGATTGACATATGACCTCACGGAACTCATTGAAATCTGAGCACTCTTTGACTAGCACAACACGAACAACCAAAACACATCTATCAAGACAAATACTCATGGATAATAGCATCACATGCTACAAAGAAAGATTGAAAATCCCAGAAGCTATCATTATACAAATTAAGCAACACACATTAAATAAAGTATAATTCACTACTGGAGACGTTATCTTGAAATGCCTATGATATATATTTAATGTGCACAACAACAACAACAACAACAACAATAATAATAATAATAATAATGATAATAATAATAACAACAACAATAATAATAATAATAAAAATAATAATAATAACAATAATAATAATAATAATAACAATAATAATAATAACAGTAATAATAACAATAATAATAATAATAATAATAACAATAATGATAATAATAATAATAATAATAATAATAACAACAATAATAATAAAAATAATAATAATAATAATAATAATAATAATAATAATAATAATGATTATAATGATAAAGGTTCCAGTAGACCCATTCAAGTGATTCTTGGTAGCCCATGCTTTAAAGAAATACAAAAGATTGTTCTTACGAGTACAGCCCACACCTTATGAGGGGCTTTATCTATGTAATATATGTATGTTTTTATTGTTTTTTAATTCTTCAGTGGAAAATGTAATGATGCCATTTCTGACCTTAGGTCTCTAGTTGGGACCAGGAAAGAAATGAGTATACACCAGAAATCAAAGGAAATGAAATAATAATAATAATGTTATTGGAGTCTTGGGAATGATATCAAGAGGAGCAAACAAAAATGTGCAACAAATTCCTGGTATCCGTAAAATATGCGAATTGTAAAATATCATACATTTTACACCTTGACTAAATTTATCACCACAATGACATATTTCTTTTTCTCTCAGATTGCATGTCATCATCACATCTATTAGGTTGGTGCAAAAATAATGTCGTTTTTTGACGTTCAACTTCATGTGAGAAAGCGACATTATTTTTGCATCTTCTGATAAAAAAACAAACAAAAAACTTGTCTCTTGAAATCTTTGGTTGCGTCTTGGAGGCAACTCATAGTACACAAAGCAAAGACAAAACATTTTCTCTAATGTTCACCCTGTACTAAGCCAAAAGATTGAGGGTTACTGAAGGAGGGTGTTGTGTGAGCAAATAAATAAAACATGTAAAACGGAAGGGATTTGAAGATAATTCATAAGAAAAGCCTTCATATTACATTTGGCCCTTCTATAAGGGGTCAGAGATTTGAACTCTTTATTTATTGGATCAGGTTTCATTTGAAAATCCCCATCATGGACTCTGGCCTCACATTTAACTTAAATATCTGGCGGGGTTTCACAAAAGATTTCAATTATTCGCCCTTTTATAAATCCTGATTTCTTTTTCTGGATTTTTTCTTGTTATCAATCTATGCAAGAAAAATATCAAATGACTTTATAAGAACTTATAATAAACGCTTATAAGTTCCTGGTAATTAATTTCTTGTACTACAAATGGAAACACGACAGTACGATTTTAAAACAACTTGTTGTCTTGTAACAGGAAGAAAACAGAAACAATGGAATTACCCTGGTTTTTGGAATCGGAACTCGGCTCTCCGATTAACAATTCCGAACCATTATTCATTACACCACCCGCACATCTGAGCATACAGCACCTGGTATTTCCAAGCGATCACCCATCTAGGTACTGATCAGGCTCGACGTTGTCTTAACTTCGGCGATCGTACTTAAACCGGTGTTTTAACGTGATGTGGCCGTAAGCATTTTTTTTTGTCAAAAGTTAGAGGTTGTTTAGGTATATACGCTAGTTTGCAAGTATCTACCAGGAAAGTATCAACTTTTGATGGTCGGTTATCTCCCTGGAGGGGAAGCAAGGAGTGTATTCGAAGCCCCACTAATATGGCAATTATGGAAATATGCGTTGAAAACTAATGATTAAGTGGGCAGTCTTGTATAGTATTGGAATTGAAGTGTCACACACTTGTAAGAGATTAGAGTAGGCTAAGTAAATATCGATAAAGAAGAAAGAAAAGACGAAAGAAAAATAAGCGATAAAATAAGGAATAAACAAGAAAGGAATGTTGGAAAGAAATGGAAAAATGAAAAGGAAGAAAAGGTCAACAGGAAAAAGAAAAGAAAGAGAGAGAGAAAAGCAGAGAGAGAAAGAAAAAAGAAAAGAAAAAAAAAAGCAATCCAATAAAAAAAAAAAATCGCAATTCGCCTAAAAGTGTGCATTGATCCGTGACCCAAATAACGGCATTCAGATGAACGCAACTATTTCAAGGTATAGAGAACCAGCTTTCTGGATTCGGTCTTCCATTCTTTGCCTCCATTTGCTTGTTTACTAAAAGAGCCTTTCCATTCTTCTGTTGAAGGTCATGGTCTCTCGTCCCTTCAGGCCTGTATTTCTGTTTTAAAAGATACTCTTTACAGAAAAAAACACACTAAAATAAATCTTCCACCTCCCATAAAAAATAAATAAAATGCTATATATATATATATATATATATATATATATATATACACACACACACACACATACGCACACACACACACACACGCATATATATATATATGCAGGTGTGCAGTAAAATAGGAAAGAACACGTTATATATATATATATATATATATATATATATATATATATATATATATATATATATATATATATATATATATATATATATATATATATATATATATATATTGTCTGTGTTTCAAAAACCATGTTGATATAGATGACAGCAGGTAAACAAAATTTATTTTTAACATTGTTCGAATGGCTTGTCAAATACGTATTAATCTGAAACGGTTATATTTTTTTAAGGATTGATATAAAGAAAACCGGTTTCAAATAATTCTGACGGCAGTGTCAATAATAGCAAACACAATTCACGTTCAGTTCCTCTTTACAGCTTGAATCATTTGCTTTAGAACATTTCCCAGTCAAGAAAGGCCTAAATTAGTACATGTGCAAATGTAGGCCTTTAGTGCATTATTACATGTTTTAATCTTTTATCCGAAATATTTCCCCTTGTATCCGAAATGTTTTATCCGTTATCTGAAATTTCCCCCGTTATACGAAATGTCGTATGTAATTTATATTTAAAAAAAAATGAATCGTTCCCAGACCGCCAAAGCAACCTTTTTTATTCCTCGATGTCAAAGATCGAAGTTTAACGTCTTTGGGTGATGTGTAAGGCTTGCAATACGACGGTATGCTCGCTTATCTTTTTATCGTGCAGTTCTTTGTTGGTGCTTAAAACATCCTGCAAGTATGACCAAAACAATCTTGTCGTACTGACAAACACTGCAAAAATGTATGCATGATTCAGTGCAAGGTCATTTTAAAAGAATTTTACAATATAATTTCATGGTAATTCCTTCGCTTTACGCCACTTCCATTTACGAAGTGTTTACAACAATGCACGCTCGACTTTTGAATAATGTATGTGGGATTTACATTCGGTTTGTTGACATAAGTAAAATTTAAAAATTATTGAACAAGAAGGAGTATTCAAGATTTTAAATTTTACATTTTACATAATTAAAGCTTAACTCCTTAGAAATATTTCAGTAAAAACGCTTAAGCGATAATTCTCATCATTCTAAGCGCGTTTCCTTACCAGTTGTCCATGAAGAGAATCTATGCGAGCCCAAATATATTTTATTTAAAATCATTATTATAAAATTGAAGACTGATATTATATGAATATCGCCTACATCAAGTGTGAGATACGCTGTAAAAAGTATACCATACTTGTATTCAGTATAAAAAATCATGGATACTCTCTCCCCCATATACAGGGTGCAATAGATAAATTTTCGTCTAAATTACGCAAAAAATAATACTGACATCTCATTTTAACAGATTTTACCAAAATTACACAAAAATATCTTGAAATACTGCAGAGTAAATTTATTCAATAAAATCACCATTGGCTTCAACCACGGCATTCAGACGATTTCGGAATCTCCTGCAACTCTTCTGGACGGTCTCCTTGTTTAAGTTGATTAATGCTAATCCTTGTCTTCAGTTCATATTTGGTGTTACAAGCAGTTTTGTTGGGCTTTCGTTCAACTGCGCTCCATACATAATAATCAAGGGGTGCAATCTGGGTAGTTAGGTGGACAGATGTAAGGAATGATGTGGTTGGGGAAATTCTCTGACTGCCATGACTTAGTTCTCCTGCTTGCGTGGCATGGTGCAGAGACCTGTTGCCTGTTATAGGATCTTTCAGCAGCCACCCTCTTGAGTTAGGGCAGCACTACCTCCTCAAGATACTTTATGTAGGCCTTCGTGTTGGGTCTATGACTCTTTAGGAAGATGAATAGAGGCATAACGTCATCATCACTAGTGATCACTCCAAGCACCTTCATAACTGAGCTCGTCACCGAACTCTTTCAAAACCCTTTGCACTGTCCTCAGACTGACCCCCAAACAGTTTGAAATCTTCATATTGAAGCTCCCAGCGTGCAGGCCAAGAAGTCCAGGATGGCGTTTCCAAATTTCTGGTGGAGTGAATTGCGCCATAGTACTCTTTATCACACGGACGGTGCCCAACTGACCCTACTATATTTTGCAGTCGCTAAATCAAAAACAAGCAACGCACGTACGCGAAAGTAAACGTATTAAAAGACGACAATTTACCCAACACACCCTGTACACACACTCCATAGTCAAGAAGATTGCGTTTAAGCATGGAACAGACAGTCGCCGCTGGGTGTTGACCTCAATATATATATATATATATATGAATAAAGACAAAAGGAAAACTTATCTAAGTTTTCCTTTTGCACTTAATCTTATTGCCCTTTTACAGATATAATCTATCTGAAATTTTTACACACACACACACACACACACACACACACACACACACACACACACACACACACACACACATGACACACACGCACACACATGAATCGGAATCTGACAGGATGATAGGATATAGAAGAAATAACAAACGTTTATTAATCTAACATGTTTCACTTTTATTAAATCTTCGTCCGACTGAGGAACAGACTAAAAAAATACTGCTATTTTCAATTTTGTGTTGATTGATTTTCATTGGCCAATTGACTATGGAGTGTGTGTACAGGGTGTGTTGGGTAAATTGCACGTGATACGAATTGATATATATATATATATATAAAAAAGGACTTCGGTTGTTTGGCGTTTGTTTACATTTTTACAATACGCTAAATTTGGCTGGCTCACACTGTCGAGTGAAGATAGCTCAGTGGTAGAGACTCTGACTGACACCAAATCCGTTGGGTTTCAATCGGGGCTTGAGGTATTCCGTTGTCTAGTCGCACTGAAGAGCTGCGAAACAATACTGTCTGCGAATGGCATATATATATATACATATATAGTGAATAAGTATATATATATATATATATACACACTTATTCACTATATATATATATCTACACTTATTTACTACCCAAGTTTCAACCGCAAGGTATCATCGGGTGCAGAGGCTCTCTCTCTCTCTGTATATATATATATATATAAATAACTCAGTTATCAAAAACAACAGTAGAAAATCGGAATTGGTTTAACAATAAGTTTATTATCTTTTGGTACAGGGAAACAAAATGTAGAATAGAAACTAGGGAAGTGAATATTTAGCCGCGAATGACTAACTGCTTACAGCAAAGGCTACTGCTACTACTTCTCCTCCTGTTACTCCTCTTGATGTCGGAGTATTTTTATGTCGTTCGCCTGCCGAGTCCACACTTGTAGAGAAATATTCTCCCTCACAACAATAAGGTAAACATTTTAATATTTTTATGGTATTAACTTGCTGCACACGTCCCATGCTGCCGCGTATTGAGCACGTTTTTTTCAATTAGCTGTGTTTGGCCAGGAATTGTTCTTGCTTAATCTATCTATCTATCTATCTATCTATCTATCTATCTATCTATTGTCATTCACAGACAGACTGTTTCGCTGTATCACATCTCATCAGTGTGGCTAGACGTTTGTTTGTCTCTCTAGATGGCTCAAAATCTCGAAGTAGAATTTTGTCTTTTGTCTCTTTGTACTGTTTCGTTTCGTTAGGATTACTGATCTGGCTTGGTTTGTTTTCTATAGGCGTTGAGCATTTAGATTATTGCTTAGGTAGGTGTCTGTTTATTTTGGCGTATCTTTCCTCGACTGTTATTTTCCTTTTTTTTCCTGTTTTCTTTTGTTAATTTTTTCTTGGTCTCTCTTTTTCTTTTGTTTCAAGTTGTTTTTTTTTAATTTCGCAGATTTTGTGTTGGTGGACTTTGTAGTTGTAAGCTTTACTAATAAACACACACACACAACGCGCGCATATAGTAATAATTTACTAAGATAGCTTAAATGTGAGCCAAGGCCGAAAATCTGGAGCACCCAGTTAGAAACGAGTTAGTCGTAATTGATCTGTCGAGAGAATCTTCTAACCATTACACCACGTCGAAGTGTCCGACACACACACGCACAATAAAGGCGTATGGTACCAGGTATATATATATATATATATATATATATATATATAATATATATATATATATATATATATATATCTAAATGAAATAATAATAATAAAAACAGAAGAATATTAATCTAAAACCCAGTATGTCTGAAGATTTTAATTAATTTTTTTAATAATTTTTATCGTTCAAAATATATATATATATATATATATATATATATATATATATATATATATGTGTGTGTGTGTGTGTGTGTGCATTTGAATCTAAAAATGAGTATGTAACTATGAAGGTTTTTGTGTGTATGCTGATGTGTGCGGTTCACGTCTCCATGAAATGAGGTGTTCGTTTTAATTTTCTAACTTTTTAATTTTGTAATTGTGATCCTCAGCGAAAAGGGCGCGAAAATCGTGGCACGGGTCCAAAGTGGATATTAGCCAAATAACACGGGAAACTTGTAAGTGACATCCAAAGCCACCCGAGGGACAACAGGCGTAAACGATGCACGGCAAACTTTTGTAATATTCGCCTTCACCACTCGAACTCTGTTCTTATTAAAATTCCCAAGATTAACAAAACGTTTATTAGTCCGGCAGCGACGATAAGAGACTCCCATGGGCTCGAAGTCATCAAGCAGGAATAATGATTGAAATCAGTCGCTTTCAATAGAATTGTGTTTACTTACTTGGAAATGAGGGTCAGATCAGGCGAAATTGAAATTTGTTTGTTCTTATGAGAGGAAACAAAGAATGGAACGCCAATCTGAACGAGATTTAAGTAGGATTTGAAAGAAATAATTAGTTTTCTTTAAAAATAGAATGCAATTGAAAACATTTCTGATTGTATTGTCTGGCTGTTAATACGAGAACTGTATGAGAACTGTATGAGAACTCATATAAATATATGAGAACGCATGTTTGTTTGTATAATTCTGTATACTAGAGGATTCGAAGAGTAGTAGTAATAGTAATAATAGTAGTACCAATAATCATAGTAGTAATGATAATAGTAGTTCTAATAATAATATTAAAAGTAATAATAGTAATAATAATAACCTGTAAAAATACACGTTTTTCCTTCTTGAATTTTTTGACGAATCTTAATTGTTAAGTCAGTGATTGAATATGTTCCTTTCGAGTCCCACGAATATAAAATATCCCGGGGAATTCTCCTATTGTCTAGCTAAATATGTGAAATTTAAGAAAAATTTTTAATAACAAGTATAGATATGAATGCAGGTCATTATTTAAAGAAGTAAGAAGGTACAAACGAAAAGATTAGAAATTGATAAGGTTTTCCATTTCACTGAAGCAGACGTTAAACATATGTGACTGTCATCGCCTCCTCTATCTTTCTTTCTTTCTTCCTTTCTTTTTCAATCAAAGCAAATAGCGTCTTTGATATATCTTTTCTTCTATCTATCCTCACAAACAGAAATGACTCATTGTTTATCTGAGGTAGTAGCAGGGCGTAACGTACGTACTAAATAAATAACAACAACAACAACAACAATAATAATAATAATAATAATAATAATAATAACGAAAGTGTGGTGGACCAAGAAGAATATAAAAGAAGACAGGTGAATATGGCAACTGTGAGAACCTTGTCGATTCAATCGTGTAGCTGCATAATATCGCACAAACCAGAAACTGTACTGAGAAACAAATACAAAATACATTGACATTCCGGTATCTAGACTGGCAATTGCATCTGAGCAAGAAGGCTGTATCCGATGATCCTGAATAAGTATATAAAAAAGAACCCGCCAAATTGCGAACATGAAAGAGAGTGGGAAAAGAAATGGCTGACTGCAGTCAGGATCACAGTGGCATTGTAAATTTCACGATCCATTCATTAGCTATATAGTATGTGCTTTTGCAGGACCAAATACGAGTTTGAAAAGTCCTTCTCCTAGACTGGTTACCAAGCAAGACTGAAGAGTCTAGTATTCTTAGCTATTTAACCCATAGTTGAAGGGTGGAGTGAGATGGATCCATACATATCCCTAGTGAATGTAACGAGCTCGACTGTAATTCGGACTCGGCTCTCCAATTTCTCATTCCGAGTCACTCTTCATGACACCACCCACACATTGGGATGTGGAGATGGTGAGAGTGAGAAATTAGGGATAATATATACTACTACTACTACTACTACTACTACTAATAATAATAATAATAATATATATTTTATAATAAAAATTTTGCTTCTGTTAATTCTCTTATAGCCTTGAATAGTCGTATGAAGACTGTCGGGCTCATGCTGTTCACCCATGACGCACCCACCGAGCGAGACAACTTCGTCATTGGCTCCGGTCCCATGGACGCACTTATTATTTATATTTGACATTGCAATCATGAATGAAGTGTTTTTGTTTTTAATATTCGCCACCAAGCTGTGTTTTTTTTTCTCGAAATAACATATTATGATCAAATACCGAAACGAGACACGGCTATCACCCCCACCGCCATTTTTACTGCCATGGGGAAAATATTGCAGATACTGGATTGTGATTTGAAAATAGAACCATAACAAAAAAAGCTTGCCTGCTTGGAACAGCAAAGATGCTTCGGAAAGTTCTGGATACAACTGTCGGCGAAAAGAAGAAATGAACAGTTTGTTTTCTTAAGCCACAAGTGATGAAATGAAAATATACCATTTTACCAATTATAATTTTATATTTAAAAAAAAAAATGAACTTTTTTTTTTTTAAATGTTTTCATTTTTAGTCTGAGAGAAAATTATATTCTTATTATTTTAGGTATTTGAAGGAAACTATCTAGGAAAAAACTGTCAAAATCAATGAGAAAATTATTGAAAACCTGAAAAAAAAATGTTAATTAACCTTCGGTAAGACATGTACCGTAACACTACAGAGAATGGAGAAATAATAATAATAATAATAATAATAATAACAATAATAATAATAATAATAATAATAATAATGGCACATGGGAACATCAACAACTCCTGTTGTAGTTGGAGCCTTTGGGCGGGTTGGAAAATATTCCAGTAGGCTGATTGAAGGGATCTCTGGAAGTCCATGCCTCAAAGAGATACAAAAAATTGTTCTGACAAGTACAGCCCACACTTTACGAAGGGCTTTATCTATGTAATTATTATTATTATTTTTTTTTTGCAGTGGAAAGTGTCATGATGCCATTTCTAACCTTAGGTCCCTGGGCGGGACCCGGAAAGAAATGTGTAAACGCCAGATATCAAAGGAAGTAAAAATAATAATAATAATAATAATAATAATAATAATAATAATAATAATAATAATAAAAAAAAGAAAAAACAAGAAGCGGACAAATCAGCCTTGAAAACTGTGTGACCACGACAATCAAAAGATTAGTCGACAACAGAGTAAAACAAATGACAATTCGGGACATTTATAAACAAAAGAAAAAATCGGAAACAAAAAGTTGAGAAGAAAAGCAAAAAGCAACTTTGTATATACAGAGTCCACCTAAACAATGTATACAAACTTCAGGAATAGAAAACTGAATTTATTCAGATATCACAAGGTTAATCCACGTTACTTTCCTGAAGTTTGTATATAATTTTTGACGGACTCTGTATATTGCATAAGAAAAAATAGAGAATAAATTACCTGGACATGGTTACGAAAAGAATACTTGAAAAGGAAAGCAGAATTTCTGATAATATCAGCTCAGAATAAACATAGTAGAACGAATTATATCATGTCCGCAACACACATACACAGCAGGGTTAGGGTTAGTGACTTGGGCAAGGATAGAGTACACTGTAAATGCATACGATAAATTAACACAGATAGAATACAACTATATATATATATATATATATATATATATATATATATATTGTCATCCACAGACAGACTGTTTCGCTGTATCACAGCTCATCAGTGTGGCTAGACGTCCGGTTGCCTCTGGCTAGAATCGAAAACCGGCTGAATTCGCGTCAGTCGGAAATTTTACCCTGATGCCGTTGGCGCACGGCAGAGAAGAAGGTGAATTTAAGCGTATTTATATTTAGATAAACACACAGTGACTGAGAGAACTCGATTCGATTTACCGAAAGTGGTAAATATACACATACATATGCAATTATATATCTAAAATATATATACATACATACATACACATACATATCTATATGTATAAAAATAATTCCAAGAGGATAGAATCCAGGTCGAACTCAATGTCCAGTACAGAGTAAGGATATAATAAAAAGGCTTAAACACTAAGAATATCAGTGTTTAAGCCTTTTTATGATATATATATATATATATATATATATATATATATATATATATGTATATATATATATATATATATATATATATATATATATATATATAAATAGTGCTGTTATTTTTCTCGGCTATTTATATAAGGGTCAGTGGTGCATCATGGGTAGTCTATTTTGGCGGTTACTTTTACCGGAAGTGGCTTATTTGTTTATTTATTTATGTCAAATTGGCAAAACAATTTGACATAAATAAATAAACAAATAAGCCACTTCCGGTAAAAGTAACCGCCAAAATAGACTACCCATGATGCACCACTGACCCTTATATAAATAGCCGAGAAAAATAACAGCACTAGTCGCCTGACGATTGCACTAGCATGAAACAGACTGTCGCCTCTAAGTGCTGACTTCCATGTCCACTTTTATATTTACACACGCTCTATCTCTGATATTGAGCACTTTACCCCATAAATATAGCACACTTTAAGACTATATTTCTGCATATTCAGCTCCTGATTATCAGTAGAGCACTTTCGCTACATTTATAACACAACATGGACATAGAAAAATTTAGCCTCGACTACTCACTAAAAAACATACCTACCCCTTCCCCTTACATATATAAACTAAAATTACTTGAAAAAACAGAAAGTTTCATAAAAAGAATGAGATGGAAAGCACATTTTTTAAACCAAGATCTTCACAATAATAATAATACACTCAAGGAAAAATACGGATTCAAAACAAGAAAATGTCCCCCGCAACAAAAAGAATTAGATGACTTCGAGAAGGACTTAACTGACCTAGTTAGAAACATAAAATTCCATAAAAAACAAGATGCATTCCAAAAAAAGCTAAAAGAAGATATAGCTAAAATAAACAGTTCAGCAAATGTATTTATCGCAGCTGACAAAACAAGAAATTTATACAAACTAACCCCTCCTACGCACAATAAATTACTAAAGAACAACATAACCAAAACATACAAAAAGGCACCCAAAACAATAGAACACGATATAAATAAAGAAGCTAAAGCAATCGCTCAAAAATTAGACCTAGATGACCGAATAAGTTGCATGAGCAAGACGCAAGCCTTTATCACACTAAAAGACCACAAGGAAAATTTCAAAACCAACCCTGCATGCAGACTCATAAACCCAGCCAAAAGCGAACTAGGTAAAATAAGTAAAACAATACTAGAAAGAATTAATTCTGAACTTAGGAAGAAGTTAGGAGTAAACCAGTGGAAAAACACAAAAACAACCATTGACTGGTTCAACAGCATAAACAACAAACAAAATTGCCACTTCCTACAATTAGACATAAAAGAATTTTACCCATCCATAACAGAACGTACACTAGATAAGGCCATCAACTTAGCTCAGGAACAAATAATAATAAAACCAAACGAAATCGACATCATTAAGCACTCACGTAAATCATTATTATTTCACCATGAAGAAGCATGGATAAAGAAAGATGGGATATTTGACACTACAATGGGAAGCTTTGACGGTGCAGAGACATGCGAAATCGTAGGCATTTACTTACTACACGAACTAAGCAAAATAATAGATAGAAATGACACAGGGCTCTACAGAGATGACGGTCTCATAATCTTAAGAAACTGCAACAAACAAAAGACTGATAAAACTAGAAAAGCAATAATTAAAATTTTCAAAAATAACGGATTCGAGATAGATATAAAAACTAACCTAAACGAAGTAGATTTTCTAGATGTCACCTTCAACCTAAGAAAAGGCACACACAAACCATACAGAAAACCGAATGATAAACCACAGTACATACATATATACTCCAACCACCCGCCTTCTATAATCAAACAGATACCTAAATCGATTAACCGCAGGCTTTCCGACAATTCTTCCGATGAATCTATATTTAACAAGGCCAAGAAAGACTACGAAACAGCCCTAAAAGATAGCGGATTCCCAGCAACACTCACATACTCACCACAGAACACAAAAAAGACCAACAGAAAAAGAAATATCATATGGTTCAACCCACCGTACAGCAAAAACGTAAAAACAAACATAGGAAAAATATTCTTCAAGCTTTTACACAAACACTTCCCGGAATCAAGCACCCTACACAAAATATTCAACAAAAACACAGTAAAAATCAGCTACAGTTGCACCGAGAACATGGCACAAATAATAAAAAAGCACAACAGAAAAATTATTAACAAACCACACGAACAAATTAAACCCACGTGCAACTGCAGAATAAAAAACGAATGTCCCTTAAACGGTAATTGTTTACAAAACAACGTAATATACCAAGCCACGACAAAATCAGCAGATAATGAAGAAAAAGTATATATAGGAGTAACCGAAGGACCATGGAAACAAAGAAATTATGTACACAAAATGTCTTTCACAAATAGTAAATATGCGAACAGCACAATGCTTTCTAAGTATATCTGGGAAATAAAAAACAAAACACACACCACACCAAAAATATCTTGGAAAATAAGGAAAAAATCATCAGCCTACAACAACCTATCAAAAACCTGCAAACTTTGCTTGGAGGAAAAAATAGCTATCATTACCTTCCCAGATGAAAATAAATTATTAAATAAAAGATCCGAGCTAATCTCAAAATGTAGACATGAAAACAAATTTTTACTACGTAACTTAAAATAGAAAAATAAATAAATATATAAACAAACAACAATAAAATAAGCAAAATAAATTACTCCAAACAAATCATAAAACCACACCTGTTAATATACGAAACAAAATCAAAACAAAAGAACGGACGAAAGTTATAACTGTTATACAAATAAAAATAATAATAATATAAAAAAAAAAAAAAAAAAAAAAAAAAAAAAACATTAATAAAAGATAATATACTACGTTACTTAAAAACCGAAAGCCAAAAAGATATAGTGTAACAAATAAATAACAACAAGTATAATTAAATCGATCTAAATACATCCAAATATATAAATAAACTAACAACCGATTACGATAAACTAGCCGTTTAAAAAACAAAACAAAACAAAAACAAATAAAGATAACCAACCTAAATAGATAAATTAAAAACTGTTCCCACCTAAATAATAGTCAGAAAAAACCACAAATTCAACAAACAGATTTAATCAATGACAAATAAAAAAATATATAAGATAAAAAATAAAAATGAAAATAAATAAAAACAAGCAAAACAATTTGACCCAAATAAACAAGCGAACAAGCGATTTCCGGTAATGACGGCCATTATAGACTACCAACAATAAGCTATATAAACAAATTTTTACTACGTTAACCAAAAACACCGATCAAAATAAAAGAATAAATAAACAAATATATAAGATAAAAAATAAAAATAAAAATAAAAAAACAAATAAAAAACAAGCAAAACAATTTGACATAAATAAATAAACAAATAAGCCACTTCCGGTAAAAGTAACCGCCAAAATAGACTACCCATGATGCACCACTGACCCTTATATAAATAGCCGAGAAAAATAACAGCACTAGTCGCCTGACGATTGCACTAGCATGAAACAGACTGTCGCCTCTAAGTGCTGACTTCCATGTCCACTTTTATATTTACACACGCTCTATCTCTGATATTGAGCACTTTACCCCATAAATATAGCACACTTTAAGACTATATTTCTGTATATATATATATATATATATATTCAACTACAAAAATGTTTCCAAAATAATTCTGTCCTTAAATTCACGTATGAACTCAATACTACTAATAAAATTCCTTTCCTTGACATATTGATAAACACAAATAATAACAAATTTACTATTTCGCCATATAAAAAACCTACTAGCATAAATTCATGTACACTTAACTACAAGAGCGAATGCCCATATTACTACAAAATAGCAATTATAAAAAATCTAATACATCGTGCAGAAACTAATTAATCCACAAAACAGATTTTTTACAGTGAACTAAAGAATATAAAACAAATACTTGTCAATAATAGTTTTCCAAACTATATAATTGATGAACAAATAAGATGCTTTCTTAGAAATCTCAATACTAAGCAAATAGTACATAATACTGCTTCTACTAATCTCAAACATATTAATCTCCTATATCGTAATCAAATGCATACTAATTATAAACAAGATGAAAATATACTAAAAAAATTAGTAAATACTAACATATCTACAACAGATCCTAGCAAAAAAATTAAGTTAATTATATACTACACTAAATCTAGTATATCTAACTCAATTTTTTCGCAATGATTCTTCTCCCCCGGTTAGCGATTTGCAAAAAACCAACATAGTTTACAAATTCAGGTGCCCTTTGGGAGATTGTATCTCCAACAAACTAAATAATATCTATGTTGGTCACACCACAAACTTGTTTTCACGACGCTTGACACTACATTTGAATGATAATTCTAACATTTTTAGGCATTTAAAACAACATGCCTGGGCGCATACACAAATCCGGAAAATCCTCGTCGAAAACACAACTATAATTAAACATGAAAACAATAAACAAAAACTAAAAATTCTTGAAGCTATATACATAAAACAGTTGAAACCTAACCCGGACAAAATAAACTATGAAATCTCCACAAATATCCTTAAATGCCTATAATTAGTAACAGAAGCCATTGGTTTATACCAACGGCTTTCCATACTCAATACTCATCGGATTCACTCTCGCGTGGTCATGTGTGACGTCATGAGCTGTGGTGCGATTTTCGCTTTTATCGTTGCTTGGAAATCATCCATGTAAACAAAAACAGACTATCATCAACTGCTGATGAGTCCTAGATAGGACGAAACGGCCGTCCAGTGCTTTCTGCATTCTGTTGAGAATTCTAAGCTCGACGAATTATTATAAAATTAGCCTAAATACCCAAAATCAATTACTTATATATATATATATAGGTACCACCAAAACAAAGCCAAACGTACGGTTTAAAATGCGTTTTTAAAATATTTCTTGAAACTTTTATTTTAGTTTTAATTTCAAGCTAATAGATTAAATTTAATATTTCCAATATTTCAAACAGAATTTTAAATGACTGGAATGAGTTTTCGTTTTATTACCAGTAAAAACGCTTGTATCATTTATATTGAAAAATCTCTCAACTTAACGTAATACACGTTATTAAAAAATCTTTCAAAAATAATATATACTTTCCCGAAACTCTATTTGAGAACAAATATTACTTTTAGTTTAAAATATCGCAGAAAAACATTTTTTAACACAGATGTGAGTTTTTTTAATGAGGTATTGACAACATTTTTGCCTAGACTTATGTTTGGGAACTTTTTTCTTAGCGGGTATATAACTGTAGCAATTACTTGACGTATATAACTTGAACTCCCTTTTTTTAAATAATTTTTCTTAGCTACACTAATTTAAGGAAATGTTCTAAGCAGTTGAATATTTTATTCAATTTTAGGTACTTTGGCTTTAGGCTCTAACTAACAAAAACGCTTGCCAGGAAAATGTTAGAAAATTACCTATAAATTTTAATTTTACTATCGTAACTGCTCTTATTTTCTGATAATGTTGCGTTTGGACATCCATACTTACAAAAGTTGACAATTTTATACATGCATAAAAGAAATTCAAAATTATTTTTAAAATATTGGGTGTCTTTGAATTCTAGTGAGCATTTCCCTTTATGATTAATAAATATAGTTTTTGCTTAATTCCCAGGCGGTACAAATTAATACAGGTTTTAAAAGATCATGACTTATTCTAATTAAATTGAAAGAAAATGAAAACATTCTTGTAAAACTCAGTATTCATCGAAGCATTTTTTTAAGACAAGCGTCTATAATATATTTTATACATAAAAAAAAATTAAAAGTTTTTTCTAATTAAATAGTGTCTTAGTTTTATCGCAATACTTATTTTACGATTCAGAACATATTTTCTGTAACTGGTGGTTGTATTTGACTAAATAAAATTCATGATTCAAATTCTCCGAGGAATTGTCTTTACAAAAAAATAATTTCTCAGAATTTCAAATAATTAAATAAGTGGGTTTTTACAGATGTAAAAAAGATATTTTTACCAAGATTATCTAAAAATAATAATTTCTAAAATACTTTCATTATTTTGTACATAAGACTTGAAAATTTCATTAACGTCAATTATCTGATTTTTACAAGGATTTCCAAATCAATGTGATTTTCCAGGAAAAAAAGACGTTAAAATCTCCCATGCTAATTTTTGGTCACGCAAGAAAAACAAATATTTTTAACCAAAATTTTGAAGGTTTTTAAAGGAATCAATTTAATAATAAAAAATATTTTGATCATTTCTTTTAATAATAACATAAAGATTTTGACAGTAAAACTTTGTTTAATTACATTTTGGGTATTTTTTCATCACGTAAGTTCATTTTTAGCGAATCTTATATATATATATATATATATATATATATATATATATATATATATATATATATATATATATATATATATATATATATATATATATTAATGGGCTGGAACGGTTATTGGAATTTGTCAAAAGGACGTATGGCTACATCTTACATCGAGTGTAAAACAGATCTATGTCTATCTTTTTTACTGGAATGTAATCCAGACCAACGTCTACTTTTATTCATGCAAACCAGGCCTGTGCCGACCTTTTTGACTATTCCTTATGATTTTACCTTGTGAGACTTGTATTCAACATTAAATAACCAAACAAGGATTGATATGACGTTAAATTAACCAACTCAGCACAACCAGTGTAGAAATATTTCTTTATCTATTTTCAAAGAATTATAAATCTATAGGTAAGAAATAACTTCAGCTTTAGAGCATTTTTGGCAGCCTTTAAGCGAGTTGTTTAAAAAGAGCAGAATTAGATACACATGAGCGTCCCACGAGTATTACGTAACTCCTTACGACATTGGCAATCGTAGCATTGTGACCAAAAGAATCAGAGGAAAAACTCAATAACTCAGTGTTCCATGAACAAATCCTAGAATCAATATAAGCGGAAAACATCGAATGTTCAACACATTTGGCGTACAGAGGAATAACTTGTAACATCCAATAATACAAGAATACTTTGACAACCTGAATATAACAACCGCCCACAGATATATGCAAGTCGAATATATAAAAATATCAGTTTTACTTGTGCTACAAAAATGGACGAAATATGTAAGTTTTTGATAATTTATAAAAAAGTCAATTCCAAAATTAATATTTGCTTGCAAACTAATCATAATCAACGGGCTAAAAATGATATAAAGCATAAATTTTGAAATTTTATTGATAAAATTTAAAATAGCAAAAGACTTTGTTTCCTATTACTTCATCAGAGGAACCTGTAGAAAGCACGTAGAAAGCAATTCGCCCATCTCTGTGTAGTCGACTCTTCTGGAAACGTAAAAAAAGCCAGACACGCGCGCACACACACACACAATACACAAGCATATACACATACACACAAACATATACACACACACACACACACACACACACACACACACACATACACACACACACACACACTCTCTCTATCTATCTATCTCTCTCTCTCTCTCTCTATATATATATATATATATATATTACATGAATCATTCATACAAAAAGCAGATAGTGAAGTTAATGATATAAATGGCAAGAATCACTCACGCAAACAATTTTTAATATCATTAACTTCACTATCTGCTTTTTGTATGAATTATTCATGTAATGTAAATAGAACTGCACCACATACTTTATATATATATATATATATATATATATATATATATATATATATATATATATATATATATATAAATGATATAAGGTATCGCACATTGAGCGCTGGTGTTAATTAAATTAGTGCTCGTCGCAATATAACACGTATAAGTATATATCAGTATATATACATATTTTTTTTTCACCGGTAGCACAACTCGGGGTTTCATACTCAACGCAATATCCAGGTGCTGAGTCTGACGTGTGGATAAGGAAAACAAAACAGATACGTTATATATATATATATATATATATATATATATATATTAATGTGGATAAATACGTTATATATATATATATATATATATATATATATATATATATATATTAATGTGGATAAATCAAATTGCTAGATATTAGCCACCGTATATACGTGTGTCAGCGAGCATACACAGGTTGGCGAATAAATGTTTACTCAATTTAATATAAGATGTAAACAAAACAGTGCTCAATGTGGTTAGACAGAGCTAAAAAGTATATATTAATAAATAGACATATACCTACGTTCGAAGTGCAACTTAAAATGTTTTGTTCTACCAACTCATCAGATACGAATTTCGTGTCTGATGAGTGAGAACAACGAAACTTTAAGTTGCACTTCGAACGTAGGTTATATATATATATGTTTGTGTGTGTGTATATATATATATATATATATATATATATAAATAAAATTAAAACAGTTATATATATATAACAGATATATAACAGATATATAAAAGAAACTATATATATATATATATATATATATATAATCCTTGAAAATGGCTAAATGTGTGGCCGAAAGCGCTCGGATAAAAAGAACATTCGGACAATTTCTATATAACTTATCCTCTGAAAAGAAAAACTTTATTAGATCGCACGAGAAATTATATAAAAAACTAAATAAAACCACCTTGTCAGTCGTTTTTAATGAAATGTGCTTGAAAGAAGGATTGCTGCCTAAATACACAAATTTTAATATATATATATATATATATATATATATATATATATATATATATATATATATATATATATATATATATATATATATATATGTTTTATTTTTCTTATCCACTCTCAAGGGGTAACGTAACATATGTTCAGTTTAATTTTTGGGGGTGGGGGCTTATGTCAGGTACAAGACGTCATACTCATGGGTGCTTTTCACAACTTGCGTAGATTTCTCTCCTTGCAGTGACCACAATTGCATTATTGTTTCTTCTCTATGTTTGCATGGCAACTCATCTGTTTGCATCTTTTGATACAAAAACCTTGTCTCTGGAAGTCTCTGGCTGAGACGTTGGGGCCACTCGTCTTATACAGAGAAAAAGGCAAAACATAATAATAATAATAATAATAATAATAATAATAATAATAATAATCAGACAAAAGAAAAGGCAAAACGTAATAATAATAATAACAAAAATGATAATAGACAAAAACTAAAGCTGCTAAAAATAAAACTGAAGTAGTAGCATTTGAAGCGTCAGAATCTGAAGATATTTGAATGGTGACTGAACGTAATTTAAAACATGGCAAAGTGCAAAGCCAGTCATGTATAAGGGTAAAAATGAACCACCAGAAAGAATTAAACGAGTGAACGACGAAGAAATAAAGGCCTTGAATGGAAAAGCCCGCTATAAAATTTATAATTCTTTGTGCCAGTTCTGGACGTTGGTGATCATGGCTCACCGTAATTTCCTGTCCTTTGTAGCGCTCAATAAATTTTAACTTTTTGCTATCTCCTCCAAACCCTGATCCGCCATCCACTCACTCAAGCCCACCAGGTAGGTTATGCATTGTTTTCCTCTTTCCTTCTTGCCAATCAGTCTTGTGAGTATCAAATTTTCCAAGCACTCTTTCCTCATTATGTGCCCTAATAATCTCAACTACCTCTTTCTGATGTTAATTATAAGCGTCCTTTTTTATTCCGTTTTCTCTAAAACTTCGTCGCTGCTAACGTGTTGGGTCCATGGTATTCCTTCTGCAGAACATCATTTCTGTTGCTTCAAGTCTCATCTTCATCTGTGAGAAGATTGTCCATCATTCGCTCTTAAAAAAGAGGACTGATATTACAGACAATTCTAATCTCTTTTCTTTGTTTATACAAAAACTGGAATACTAAATTAATGTTCAATTAAATAGGAAGAAAGTAAAGAAAGAAATAGAGTGAATATTTCAGTGTTTGGAGACGAGACTACATTGTCGGTCAGTTAAGTGCCATACATGGTACACGCTTGGGCGGTCATGTCTCTTTCGATCCATGACTGACGAGGCAGAAGATTTTCACACAGTAGGTTGCGGTTTCTTTCTGCGGTAGACTGGTTGTCAATCAAGGCTACAGGACCCAGGCTATCCTGCTATTCAACCCATAGCTGGAGGGAGAAGAAATGGATTCATATTTTTCCCCAAAATATTTGCGTGTAAGTGAATGTAAGTAACTCAACTGGAATTCGAACTCGGCTCTCCGATTTCTCATTACGAGCCTTTATCTATTACACCCACACCAAAAATAAAAAAAAAAACTTTTCGAAAATGCATAAATTTATAAGCCGTGTTACAACTCAGATATCCTAATCCTTTTCCAAAATGAAAAAAAGAGAGGACTTTAGAACATT
This sequence comes from Acanthosepion esculentum, assembly GCA_964036315.1. Taxonomy (NCBI): domain Eukaryota; kingdom Metazoa; phylum Mollusca; class Cephalopoda; order Sepiida; family Sepiidae; genus Acanthosepion; species Acanthosepion esculentum. Next base: position 35,976,961 of record OZ038483.1, on the reverse strand, counting down.
TGATCAGAAAAGTAGGTAATTAATAGTTGAGCATAAAGCACTACGCGTCTATATTCAATCAAAGAAAGGTAAATCATTGGAAATGAAGGCATTGTTGGCTTAATTGTCCAGCACCCTTAAACAATGCAGAGCAGATAAAAAGTAAGTTCAGTATCCATGTCATAGTCTTGCTTCGAGTATATTTTTTTATTTCAGATCATCGCTGCCGTAGACTAACGGTCTAAGTAAAGTTTGAGATAAAAAAACAACAACAAAAATTTGGATAAAAGAAATACTAACTAAAATTAATTTTAATTGACTATAATTCGTTTTATAATCAAATCAAATCAAGAGATTACTACTAATAATATTGTGTTATATTTTTATGGAGGTTAATTCCTTCTCCGCCTCGGCAAACGCGAATTAAATAATAAAAAAAAAAGATTACATTGAGTATGAGCAAATACATGCATACATTCAGTAATAGTAACTTTCATCTGTTGCTGTTGCTAAGGCAACAGGGAGAGGGGGTGGTGAAACTAGAAGTGAAATATATATAGCGCTGAGCGATCGGAGCAAAGTAATTAATGAATATAAGTGTTAGATTTGATCTTTTTCAACAGTAAAAATAAAACTCTGATAGCTTTATTAGTAGAGCAGTTACTGTATCTGTGGAGACTGCCCCCAAAAAAGAGATTATTCATTATTTTAGACCAACACTCTTTATTTAATGCCGTAGAGTGTCGGTCTAATTCATTGCAATAAAAAGCAAGTAAAAATTAAAATAAAGAAAAGCTTGAAAAGTGTCTAGAGCTTGCCAGAGAAATGAAAGAAATTGTAGAACCTGGCGCTGATAGATGGAAACATCATTATCGGCACGATTAGAACAGAGTTTCAAACAACCTTGTATAGAGATTGGAAGAATGAAAAATCCGAAGAAGAATGGAAACCATTCAGGTTTTAGTAAAAACGGTTGGGATACTGAGGAAGAAGCTGGATAATTGAGACTTGTAACTTGATCTCCTGTGAAAGCCTCTTGATACCACTCAAGAGAAAACTGATGGATTACAAATAATAATAATAATAATAATAATAATAATAATAATGTGCATTGGAATATATGCAAGAAGCACAAAATCGAAACCACTGAGAGATGGTATGAACACCAACCAGACACAGTTACCCAAAATAACGATGTGACTATCCTCTGGGGCATGCCAATTCAAACTAGCAAATACAAGCCAACAGATCTGGTATTATCATAAAAGACAAGAAATTCAGGCAGTGTGTGCTGATTGACATAGCAGTACCATCTGAAAGAAACGCCTCCATAAAAATTATCGGGAAATTATCCATATACAAGAACCTGGAGATTGAGATTAACAGGATGTGGGGAATGAAGACTGAGACTGTACCAATAGTAATTGGAACTCTGGGTCTCGTGAGAAAAGGAATGGAGAATTTTACTGTGTCCCAGATAACATCAACATGCAAGTTGCCCGGAAGGTCGCACTACTAGGAACATATATAAAAAGAAAAGTGTTTTAAATGACAATTGCCCTATAGGACTTGAGCACCATAGTTTGGACCCGACTCTACAGGTTACAAGGCAGGAAATATAACATACAGAAATGATAATAATAATGATAATAAATACTTGACATTACTTCAAAGAAAGATTAGTCAAAACGTTTCTAATTCATATTTTATGCATAAAAATATGTTTTTTAATTCTAAAATAATTGAGTAACTATAATGAAAATACAAATGATAAAATATAAAAATATGCTGCTATTGTTGCAAGTCGCATCTAATAATAAAAGTATTAATAGTAATAAAAAAGCATGCATGACAGAGTAGGAACAGTAATACATTGGGAAAGGTGCAAATAGATCGGTTTCCATCATGTACAAAAATCGTATCAGCAGAAACAAGATATCTTAAGACTTACAGATCTAGACCAAACCCCACATTGAGACGAGAAGACAGCATATGATAGAAAAAACGTAAAGAGAATCTATCTAGTGAAAGCAACATTAACTGTACAGAAAAAATAGAAAATGAAAGAAAAAAGAAAAATTTATATACCAGAACTTCGCATAGGGACTGAGAAATCTGTGCGAAAGTGACTATTATGAAGGTTAGATACATCGCTGTTTGGAGCATCAAAAACAGGTAATAAACATAATAAATTAAGAATATTAATAACATAACAATATTGTTAATAATAATAATAATAATATAGACATATTGACAATTTATGAATGCCATATACCTTCAGAATGTAGGGGATCATGGCGCTCCACTGGTCCCTTTAATATATGCAAAAAAGAAAAAAACATGGATTTTTTTTAAAGGTAATGGAGTGGTTTCCCGTGGCCTTCTTCAAGGTTTGGATCTAAGAGTTTTGCTTATTTTAGTCTTCATCTCGTCCAAGTCTAGTGAGCCCAGTTTATCTTGTTATTTAATCCATAGCTGAGGGTGGCGAAGAAATTGATTCGTACCTTTCTTAAGGAAATTAGCGCGAAAGTGAACTCAGAAGACTAAACCTGAGTTTTAACTCGGCTCCCCAATTCCATTTTCTGAGTTGATAACCGTTAGGCTACCTTTGATAATAATAATAATAATAATAATAATAATAATAATAATAATAATAATAATTAACAGAAAATTCAAAACGATGCTATTTTCAACTACAAGTAATGGTAATAATGGCACTAGTTGAGGTAAAGAAAGTTTCTATAGAAAAGCAGAAATCGACGGTGGCAGCAGCAAGGCCAAGAATGAAAGTTGCAGTGAGGAAGCAAAAAGAATGCAGAAAAAGTTCAGGTGCACGAACTGAACTCATTAAAAATTTGGCATGCTTCCTCGGTATTAGCCGACCGCTCGCGGCCATATTCGTCAGCTTCTTTCTTCTTATGACTCACTCAGGTAGTAATGGCGCCCGATAATTGCATGGCAATTCCCTGTTGAGTAAGATTCTTTCCACCACTCCTCATTGCTAGATTTCTTTGCTTGCACCCTTTGTCGCTATCGAATCGTACCAGAGTGTGGCTCCTAACCGGAGCTCTAACCTCCGACTGACACCCGTCATCCCCAGCGTTCTTGCTTATCAGCAATCGGCGCACAAGGACAGCGATACGGTAAAAAAATATTCACCAACTTCGACTGAATGTCTGATAAAAATGAAAATAGGAAAGGAGCCTTTAAAAACAAAAAAACAAAAAAACAAACAAAACAAAACAAAAAACAAACAAACAAAACAAAAAACAAAAACAAAAGAGAAATCGATCACAAATAGAAAAGCCAATGTAACGGGACTAATTCGTAGATATTTGCAAAAGTTTCCAGCGATAAAAACCTGTTTTCGACTATTTCATAAAAATAAAATAAATAAGTGCACAGGAACGTTTGCACACCCGTAACGTATGATAGAGTAAGGTAATGATTACCGTTGCAGAAAGTGAAATCGGCGATCCGAGATCAAATGCCGGCCTAGTCTGTAAGCTTCATTTTCGCTCGAATGCCCTCGGGAGAGGCATTCATTCTCAGTTTCTTTTCATTTCGTATCTTCCCAGTTATAGGTTAAATAGTAGGGTAAACCGAACTCTCTAGCATTGGGTGGACAAAAATCTAACAGAATGAAAACTTTGAATTCAAAACAGTGGTGAAGGCAACAGGAAACAACTTACCTATATTTATCAAGACATCATGGCATTTCACAGATAACGAAGAAAAGGAAAATGTGGAACGCCATGCGTCCTGAACGTATGTGGAATTAAAAATATGATTGCAGGTGATAAAAACATAAAGTGGGTGTAAATGATAACTGTGTGCTGAAATGATTATAAATGTTAATACACGAATCTATGCTTGAAAGTAAGCTGAAAAGCCTGCAAATTATACTTGATAGGATTGGAGCAGTAATTTAGTGGAAACAGTGCAAATAATGGAAATATTCAGTCCTTTATGTTATGCATTGTATAGTTAGCTAATATAGAACTGTAGAATTCTTTGTCCTGTTTTATATAGCAAAAAGGTCTTCAGATTCTTGAAGTCATTATTATTATTAACAATAAGAATAATTTTGGACCTAAATATGATTAAGATCATCTTCAATCAACGTAATGACATTGCGAATGTAAAAGCTTGTAAAACTCCTGATACATTTTGCTTAGGGAAGACAATCATTTATCTATTGATCGTGCATTTCGTGAACAACCAACACCAACCATTACACTTTCCCCACCTTTTAATTCTTCAAAATAGCCAAATGAATAGGCGAAAGCATTTGATTAGAAGGTTATGAACAGTGCTTGCTTGCACTATTAATAGAATTATGTTCTCACGTACGAAATAGGGATGGTTATGTTATAGTCCTAAAAGAATGGTTTATCAATGGCTTATATCAGACAAATTAGAAAATCTTTTAATGACAACGCGTTTCACCTTTGTTAGGTAGGAGTCTTCGGGTCAGACTGAAAGACATATTTCAGTATGTGTTTTTTAATATTAAAAGCATTAATGCCTGATTAATCTGCTTTTGTTTGGATTCTATATCATCCTACTAATGCACACACACACACACACAAATATATATATATATATATATATATATATATATATAATCCACAGACAGACTGTTTCGCAGCTCATCAGTGTGGCTAGACATCCGGTAGCCTCTAGCTAGGATCGAAACCCGACTGAATTGGCGTCAGTCGGAACTTCTGCCACTAAGCCGTCGGCGCACGGCAGGGATGAAGGTGAATCTTAGCGTGTTTATTTTTAGATTTAGATAAACACTAGTCGCTAATTCCGCTGCCTTCATTATGCCCTTTGAGCGATAAAATATCTTGGACTTATTTCCACATTATTTATCGCAGAAATGTGAAATGTTGCTTTATGATTATACATGTTTTCTTGTCGTTCCTATTTAAATCTACATGATTGATTGATTTTATTTATCGGCATCTCTATGGGTTATTTAATGCTGAAATACAAATATTTTTAAGACAATTTTACGGCTTCAACTAAATATATTTTGAACGCAATTACATGCCTTCAACAACAGATAAAATGTATTCTAGGTCATTTTGCTATAAAATGTATTTCTGATAATTCTACATATATAAAAATTAATGTGTTGTTGGTAATCTTGTTTTATAATTGTATTGCTAGTCATTTTATTATAAATATAAATTGCTGGTAATTATGTCATATAAAAATATATTGTTACCCTTTCGTCGAGTTTTGTTTTTGTTTGAGGGTTCACTGTTAGCCCATAGCTGGCACCCCAACAGGTGCTGCTACTCCGAGATAGGATGGAACAGTGAACAACAGTAATTAAAAGGAGGTTGCACATTCCTTAAAGCCCCCAATATCCCTATCAGAGACATTGCTGCTAGGTGTAATTTATCGTCATACCCAGAACTTTTAAAACTACATCGCTGCTCGCGTGATCTGTTCATGGTTTTCCTAGACTGTAGAACCACATTTCTCTTGCTTCAAGTCTCTTCTTTCATCTGTAAGAAAATTGGCGATAGTTCACTGCTATAGAGGAAATTAGATATTATATAGCAATTCAGTACTCGTTTCTGTTTCTAACGATATTTTCCCATGTATCAATACGTTACTTAGTTTCTTAAATATATTTTTCGCTGTGCGCACGCGCCTTCGAATTTCTGTCATATTTTCAGTTGATTACATTATCCAGATACTTAACTTACTGCACCTTGGCGTCTCCACAATGTCGCTCACATCACAAGTTGCCTTTTTTTTTATTTCTGTATAATTGTAAAATTAGTAATATTCGTATTGTAGAAGTATCCTCCGACGTGTAAAGAATTTTCTCGATTATTTTGTTTGAATCTCAGGGATGAGTACATATCCTTCCGAAACTGGCACTTGACGTTTTTCTCCTTAAGTTTGCTGAATGTCTCTTCCAGTTTTTTGGCAAACTTTTTAACATTCATACAAATACAAGCACAGGCTACGTCTATTCGTACATATTTATTTAATTGTAAAGCAATGATTTACGCATGTTAGTAGCGTCTGATATATTACTATGAAAACGTTTCTACATCAACAGAGAGGCTCATATGCGCATGCGTTCAGTTTCCTGGATTACAGAACCTAATTGATAACACTTATTCACTTTAAATAATTTTCCGTCGCGTGAGATGAACAATACGGCAGTATCAACTCGCGACTGAAAAGATTATTTAACAGCCGAGAGTCGCCATCTTGAAACTGTATCTCGTCTTCATGGCGTCATTATTGCTCAAATCAGTTTCCTTTTCAAAGAAAGAAAGAAAGAAAAAACGCTAAATCATTGAAAAAAAAAAAGCAAACTTGTTCAATAATTAAAAAAAGGAGGCTTCAACTTCCAATATTATTTTTCTCTCCTTTTCTAATCTACTCCATTTCTTTAAAATTTTTCGTAACCTATCAAGAAACTTTGTCTCGGAATGAGCTGATGTGTCATTTGCGTCGTAGAGTCGCGGCAACTCTGTTATTGATAACATTAACTCTTTGTCAGCGTCTTGATATTTTAGAGACAATTACAAAAAAAACAAAAACAAAAAACAAAACAAAAATAAAAAATCATGTCTCACACTTTCAGAAGACATTAATAAACACATACCGTCGCATAATTAAGGCTGTAATCACACATATTTTTTATCAAATATTGCATTAAAATAACTACTTCATGTTTCGATAAAACTTTTATATAATAAAAAGAACATTTTTAATATCTTCAAGGATATTAACAATCATGGCGTGGTGATAGGAAACATTTTTTTCTTTTTATGAATATCCCATTTAAATTTAATAAAATTAAATTTATGATGTCAAAAGATATTCTCAGGGTTAATAATTTTATCTGTGGAAAGATATGGTTCAGATAAACAGTTTACAGTTTTTTTTTAATTTTTAAAACGTGCTTGAATCCATGAGTTAATTTTTAATAAACACTCAACATTTCATTTTTAAATTTCCTTTATTAAGACGAGTAAAATGTGTAAATTTTACGTTGCATCTTTGCTGTTCAGGCGAGAACACTAAATAAATTACATAATTTAACAAACCAGAATGACGAAATCCTATTAATTACAGATTAAATCTTATTCATTTACGAATTTATAATCCTTATATATAAAAACTAGCCGCATTGCCCGGCGTTGCCCGTGCTTGATTCAAAAATCGTACGACTCATACAGCAATCGCTATCACTTGACTTAAAATATTTTTGCCCTTCCTTGCCATTAAAGGAGTGCCCTTTGCCGTGCTGATGTTGCTACATGCCTTATCTCTTGCCTATCTCACACTGCAAATTTTTCTAAGCTCTATACTAAACATTAAATCTGTTACGAAAAAAGAACTAAACAAAATGAACACAAAACGATCAGCTTTAAAAAAGGGATCGTAACTGGAAAAACCGAATGAGAAAAGAATGTTAACAACAAATACTTTTTCACACCCAACCCAGTTCTGCGGAATCAGAATCAATGTTGAATTTAAGCAATTTTTCCCACTTGTGATGAATGCAGCTATCGATTCTTTTGCATGCTAGCATGCTAGTTAACATTCGTGTCAGTTAGCTGTTGGCTCTCACGCTGGCCAATAGAATCTTCCTGCCTATTCGTGGCAGCCAGCTATAGGCTCTCACTCTGGGCAGTAGAAAATGGCCGCAAACTACATGAAAACTGCCGTAGAAGCATGAAGAAATCGATTATTTCCACTATCGATGGGAGTTGGGAAATGCAAAGTCGGTCTTGGCCTTCCGCTAACTTGCAGCATGTGCATGTAAATTTTGGTGCAAATCTGTCGAAAATTGCGGCCGTGTATTCGTTACACACACACACACACACACACACACACACACACACACACACACACACACACACACACACACACACACACACACACGCGCGCGCGCACACACACACACACACACATACACACACACACATACACACATCCTGCCTTTTACAGATAGAGATATCTTGAATTCACAAGAGACAATTGACTTTATCTTTTGCCGAGTGGCTTTTCTGTCTTCTATTATAACATTAAACATAATTATTTCTGTATTGTTTTGAGCCTGTGAAAATTCTGACTTTTGATATCCTGTAGATGAGATAAATTTGGTCAAAAGTTTAGCATAGGAAATCATTTTTTGTCTCTTAATGAAAAAATGAGGCTTTCAGAATACCCATAGGACGACGAATAGAGACATTGGCAGAATTGGGTTGGTTGATTTTACCATGTATTAACCTTTCATATGTTATTTAATATCAAGGTCAGTTTTTCCTATCATATTTGCGTCTGTAAGCATTTAGCTGGTAGGGGAATAGGTAAATATTGGTCGTTTACATTTTAGTCTAGAAGCATTTACTTCGTATGGGAATAGTTAAATATTGTTTTTTTTTTACATTTGAGTCAATAAACATTTACTTCGTTCTGGAATAGGTAAATATTGATTGTTTATATTTTAGTCTATAAGTATTTACTTGGTTCGGGAATCAGTAACTTTTGATCGCTTATTTTTGAGCCTACACGAAGCTAGATTGATAGATAACATCTTTTGGTGGTCTTACCTATCTGCAGAGGATACAGTTGGAAAATTCTAAGCCCTGGCGATACAGCAATCTTATAGAAAGGTAATTTGTGATGTTTCAGTTCGTACGCTGCATGTATAGTACTGAAGCTGTATACTTTAATATTCTCCATGAAGAAAGCTCTACCATAAAATATAGTGTGAAAGGGTAATTTGAAAGCGTGACTTGGATACATAGGTTCGTGGGTATTAAAGTAACGCAAAATCCTAGAGGCAGGGTGTGTAAATTACTTGAAACAAGATATAGATTTATAGGTTTTGTGTCACAGAGATTTTTAATGTATGCTCCACAAGTGCGATTATATTTAAAACATTCAGTGACAGCAAAGACAACATTAAAACACAAACTCCAGTTACTCGCTGTTGACATAAAGTTCTCATATAAAATAAGAGATAAAAATATCCAAATAATTAAGTTAATTATAATTCTGACTTCAGTGATTCACTTCGTAACTCTTATACAATAAAAAAATGTATTTCCATTTTTAGAAACCATCTGAAAATATGAAAAAGTCAGCACCATTAGGCTGTTATGCTAGGATAAAGGTTTTCGTTCCAACTTTTTGTAAGATATTTGTTAACAGAAGCTACTGTTAAAATTAATTAAACTCTGCATAGTAAAGAATAAATTCTGAGTCACCCCAAAATTGAACATGTCATACTTGTCTATAATCACGATACATTTGTTGCTGATATATTTCCCGCAACCGTCAATGATATCCTGTCTATGTCCCGGTTTATCATGACATGAAAAAAAATAACTTTCTATTTAGGGTAGATCTGATATTTAATTGGTTAATCAAGACATACCTACAAGTCTAATTCTGACCTTATGTCAACCTACTTTAACTTTTGGAAAAAGGTAACACTTTGTTTTTAAATTTCCTTAAAATCATTTAATCACCAGTTACTTACCATCGCCTGAAGAAGTACAATCATAGTATTGAAGCATGAAAGCATTTGTGTAGTGATTTCAACATGTTTTTATTATAATCGCTTATAATAAAATAGTTTAGCGAGTTCTCCGACTGCAGCAAGGTATAGTTTAACATGCCCAGGGAGTGGGTTTCATACATAAGCTAACGTATCTCTTGTAATAATATTACAATTTTTATCAACTGCCCCCTGCAATTCTACAAAATTACCGCGTCTTGTAATATTCAGTTTTTTTTTTAAAGCAATCGCATAAAAATAAATCCAGCGATAAACCTTAGAAATATTCAGTGGTATGCCCACGTCTCTCCCATCTTCGCTTGAAATTATTTCATTAAAACCTGACAGGAGAGACAAAACAGAAAGCGACTCAATCTTGTTAAAAAATAAAACCCCATCCTCTCTGTCAGACAAGAGAAAAATATCAGACAAATTTGATCTTTGAAACATGTATATATATATTTCCGGGACACTGTATTTAATGATAGTTTATCAGGAATTCTGTGCCATTTGAAATGGGAAAACCGCTGATATGACTATGCGCATCTAAGTTTGTCGATATCTATCTATACGGGTACAAAGTGGCTTAAAAGCCGAAAACGGATAGCTTCACGTCACGAACAAAACTAAGCTGTTCTAAGCTAATACTCTTCATGATTTAGGAGCAACAAGATAAAGACTTGGTTTGGGCTCAAAGACGTCGGTCACGCCTGTAATTCTGCAGGCATTAAAAGCTGAAGTTGAGAAACAGATACATTGTTAGATGTTTATCATGGGCTGAATGATTGACAGGCATTGGAATGATTTGTCCATCTATCTCAGCGCAGTCATATATATATATATATATATATATATATATATATATATATATATATATCAAACAAAAAATGTAAAAATATGCAGAAATACCGTAAGTGCAACAATATATGATTTAATCCACCTTGTAAGCGTAATGTGAAAACTAATATTGGAAGAATTTTCCTAAATTGAATTCATAAGCATTTTAACCGTTCACCAAAACTAAAATAGATTTTTAACAAAAATAATGTTAAAATCAGCTATAGCTGCGTTGAAAGCATAGACACATTCATCTCACATGAAAACAACTTTATATTAAACAAATGTATTTCCAACAAAGACAACGTAAATTCTTCTAAAAATAAGTGCAGTTGCCGAAAAAATATGATCTATCTCTTAAATGGTGAATGTATGACCAATAATATTGTACACCGATCGAGCAGAGCTTCCGGTAACGATGTTAAATTTTATTTTGGTTCTGCTGAAAATCCTTGGAAATTTCGTCTCTACCATCATAGAACGACTTAAGGTAATATAAAACACAGAAATTGCAATGCTCTCTCTAAATATTTCTGGCAACCAAGGAAATAAATGTAACTTATGTCTTGTTGAAAAGCTGGTTATCTTAAAACACATAAATCATCCGAGAGAAATGAATTGATGGTTACATGTAGGCATAAAAATAAATATTCGCTTAAATACGTTGATCCTGATTCATTTTTACTGTAAATTACGGTTTATTTTTAATGTAAATTACTATTTATTTTGAATATAAATTAATGTCTATTCTTTGTTTTTTAAGAAAAAGTAATCTTCCTTTAATTAAAAATTAAAAAATTAAAAAATGCATATTCCCAACTCAAAAATATTTTTTTAATATAATTTTTTTTTTACATACATATATAAATCCCGCCAATTTTAATTACCAAGTATACTTTTAAAAATTAAAAAACTGTAATTCCAGTATAATGCATAACTATACGAACATTGTGATAACCAGATATATTAAATTCAATATTAAAATTCAAATTACGTAACGGTCAGTTCATACTCACCACCTGAAGACTGTGTTGTACAGGAAACTCCCGGTCGTGCTAGTGGGAAGTGATAATATATATATATATATATATATATATATATATATATATATATATATATATATATATATATATATAGTCAAACCTAATGAGCCAGACAAACCTACCAAGGTTTCACTTAGGCCGACCCTGACGATCTGCCTAAGTGAAAGCATGGTAGGTTTGTCTAGCTCATTAGGTTTGACTAGGTTTGCTCTACGTTTGTATTGAGCTCTTTAGTTAGTTGTTTACTCGTATCGGAGTTTTTTCTTTGGGCCTTGAACCGGTATCTGTGCGATTATTTTCGACAGACTTTCATATTCCTGGCTCTTTCTTTTTTAAAACCTTTTTTTCCCTTCGTGATTGATTTGGCTATTGTTAAATCAAGAGTTCGAAGGTTTTTCGACACGAGTATAGTTACCTATATATATATATATATATATATATATATATATATATATAAATATATATATATATATATAAATATATATATATATATATATATATATATATATATATATATATATGTGTGTGTGTGTGTGTGTGTGTGGTGCAATGGAAAACAGTTTGGAATAAGAAATCAGAGAGACGAGTTCGAATTCCAGGCGATTCACTTATGCGAAAATACCTTTAGGGAATATATTAATGTATTTCTTCATCTCACCGACGTAGTTGGTTAAATAGGAGAGTAGACTGGGCTTTTTCGCCTTGGTTGGCAACTAGTCTAGGAGAATTCAAAGCTCGAGGAAGGTCGTTTGAAGAACTTATATCACACTGTGTGCACCAGTTCTCTGTGTTCGCTTCTTCAGAAAAGTCTATTTGGTTCTGCCGAAGTCTACAAAACTATAATCAAATTACGTGCAAATAGTCTGACTGTAAGGTTATCAGAATAGAGTTGTTGGACCCTCATACGTCGAACGAGAGAGTCCATTATATATATATATATATATATATATATATATATATATATATATATATATATATATATATATATGTTATTAAATATAACAGATAATTAATATTTGCTTTAATATCGGGTGAAAATAAAGACAAAAATTAGGACCAACGTAATAAAAAATATTCAAAGGTTGAACAATTTTGTCTGTATTTTCACCCGAAATTAAAGCAAATATTCAAACATTAGAATGGCTCATGATCCGACATAATAGACATTCATTGTCTGTTATATTTAATAATATATGTTTAAATAATGATCTGCTGCCCCAATACACTATATATATATATATATATATATATATATATATATATATATATATATATATATATATATATATATATATATATATATATATATATGAGATAATCCTAAGGAGCCAGGCAAACCTACCTAGGAGCAGGCAGTACCCTGAAGATCCGTTTAGGTGAAACCCAAGTAGGTTTGCCTGGCTTCTTAGTGTATTGAGCACTTTACGTAGTTGTCTTTTTACTCGTTTTTTTTTTTTTTTCTTTGGGCTTGGAGCTTAAACACTGGACGATTGTTTTCACTTTGTTTTTATGTTCTTGGTTCTTTTTTTATTCCCCATTTTTCCTCGGGTACCGATTTGTTCTACTGTAAGTTGAGCTATCCGAGGTTTTTTCAAACGAGTACCACCATTTATATATATATCTATATATATATATATAGTGATTTCCCAAGCGTAGCTCGGATGTGGCACAAGGTCGAAAGTATATATATATATATATATATATATATATATATATATATATATATATATATCTGTGTGTGTATGTATGTGTGTGTGCGTGCGCGCGCACGTGTGTGTGTGCGTGTCTGTACGCGTACGTATGGATATGGCTCTGTATAAAATTGTTTTAAAGCCGCTAAAATTTTATAAATGCCATAAATTTTACTTTATTTATTTTCTGCATTATGGTTATTTTTCCCTGTTGGTTCTCTTTTTTATTATATCGTGAATGAAATAGTTTGTACGCAGTCGTGTGTAAACCTCTGGTGCAAGATTGGGGCGTGGTCTGAAAAATCTGATTTGGATTTTGAAGACATTCAGCACTTTTGATAATATTTCGTGTTGGTGTTGGTATTTAACTCTAATAGCGTCTATTAATCCAATTAAAAAGCTTCACACTCGTTTGTCGCCGACAAAGAAATGAATGTAAAAGATTAAAAAAAAAAATAGAAATGCTGAAATGAAAAACATGAAATAGAATCAGAATAAATATTTTCGTGATAATTATTTTGAGAAACTGTTCGCCTTAGTTCCTCGATTGCATGAATTTAATCGTGGTACTAGATTGGCACCTGGGTATCACAGTTTTACTGTTGACCTAGCTAGATGCAACCATCAGTTCTAGTTTAATAGTTTCATTTTTCACACTTATCGCCTGTGGAAGTCACTTTCTATTTCTTGCTTCCCTGGCGGTTACAGTCTTCCAAAATTTAAAAGATAATCGCCATCTTCTGTCTTCGTGAATCTGGTTCCTTTATAATCCCTTTTCTCACTTCCCCTCGCTAACATCTTTTCCCTGTACCCACTTACGTTTTAGGGGCATTATCGCCTTCTTTGGGGGATGAAATGATTAAAAAAAATAAATCGGTTAAAGGAAGTAAAATAAACCGAGAGTATAGACATTACGTTTAACCGAAAAAAATTGCAAAAGAAAGATTAAAATCAAAATGAACAAAGGACAAATGAACTTTGGATTTAAGAAGAGATATGGAAGAAGAAACAGCGATGTAATATTTTAATCTTTACTAATGTTTACTCTATACAAAGCTCACAGGCAACTATATGTAGGGGGTTACTGAAAGCGGTTGTTGTAAGCGTATGTAAGTATGAGTAAGTGAAGCAGTTTAGGTGAATATGTGAGAAAGATACGATTAACCGTAGACTTGAAGTGGCTAAGGCTGAGATTCTGTTCCACGATATAGCAAGAGACTTGCAACGTTCCATCTGTGGGCAAAGGGTAAGGTGGAAAAAGTTCATCACTTAAAAGGCCGCGTATTATCTAGTTTCGGTTATTTTGCAGATTAGGAGCCGCCCTCGGTTTTCAATAAAAATTTCCCGAATACTTACATTTAGGTGTAAATGTTCATGCTTCATTCGAAAATGTTAAATTTCATAAAATCTGCCGTTTTGGAGTTATCGATAGTAAAAGTTTGGATTCATTCGCGTCGTTGTCGGCAGCCATTACTAGCGTTGTTTGAATACATTTGCTGAGGACTATTTATGAGTGAGAGATTCACTTGTCTTGATTCTTGCGCATACAATATAGTTCTCTTGCGCAGAAATTGAGACAAGTTCAGACGACTAAGATCAGTAAAAAAAAAAGGCCGTTAACTATGTACTTCCGCGCTTAGATTTCCCTAGCAAATGTATACAAACAACACCAGTAATGGTTGCCGCCAACGACGCGAATGAATCCGAACTATTATTGTCGATAACTCCAAAACGTTAGATTTTATCAAATTTATCAAGTCATTTTTGAATGAAGCATGTACATTTAGACTTAAATGTAAGTATTCGGGAATTTTTTTTTATGCAAACTGAGTGCGACTCCTAATCTGTAAGTTAACCTTTGTTTCTTAGCAACTTTTTATTCTTTCCCTGGGTGTGTATTATTTCACCCGATAAATTCTTCTACCCAGATTTAAATCAAAGCAGAGAACCATCGATGTGTTCAATCAGTGAATTCAGATTGAAGCATTTCATCGTGTCCTCTGAAAACCTTTAAGCGCTTTTCTTTAAAACTTCGTGCACATTCACAAAAATATCCACACGCATGGATATTGTTACATAATATAATTAATGTTATGGATGCCAATAATTTCTTATATTTTTATGTATTTTATATCAGATTCATCTGTTCTCATGCATATCTTTGAATTTATAGTAGCCCATTAATATTTGCTGCTGTTAACAATTTAAAAAAATATGCCAATAAATAATTGTTAGTGTCTCCAAACTGTGTCCTAAGTGGACATGAGATATGATCGTTGGTACAAAGTGTTCATTTTTATATCTGAGCAAAAAGAAATGCAATTATTATTTTACACAATTATTAGGAGCTTAAAAACAATTGCTAAAATCGTTATTTTGTTTTTATTTTGAGAAAAAAAACACTGCAGATAACTTGATATAAATCATTTGATTTTGTAACAATCAGATTATCCTTTGCTATGACTGAAATGCATAAATAACATTTCAGTTGTTTTTTACGCTAGCTTTGTGATACTTTTTTTTTAATCTCTGTTACTCATTGTGATCATAACAACTTAACCAACACATTTTTGATAATTATTAAACTATTTATTAAGCATTTTACTGCTTAAAAGTCACAGATTTAAAAAATGATTAGGTTAAATCCTGGAAAATATTTTTCTGAAGCTTTAACGTTTCATCTTGAGTAATGTTTTGAAACACATTTTACACATTATTCAGAAATTGAATTGCGTCTACTTTAGTTCAGGAGTTTTGTTTCGAGGCTGTCAGTTCACTTTATGATAATTCCTTAAGTTGGTATCTTAAATGATTCATAAAAAGAAGCTTAGAAAAAGAAACATGTTAATTAAAATCAAACATTTTTGGTTTCTATCAAATGTAGAATAAAGGTAATTAATTTTTTGATTTTCATTGTTGCAATGATTATAATTTTGAATGCAATAAAACACCACCGACAAAAATACAAATTGAAATACACTGAAAGTAGAATTTAATTTTTGCCAATTTCTTTTTAATTAAAACTTTTTATCAATGAATAAAAATGAGCAACCAATTTTCATTTTTTCATCTCTAGTAAAACTTGGTATTTTTCCATATTTTTCTTATAGAGGGTTTATTAAAGTAAATATTTTAGGGTGATTCTTTGGTGATCGTACAAGTGTCTGACGTTACTGCGTGTCTATGACATTTACAAACACTTCAACCTTGAATATACAGGAATTAAATATGTTTGGGTTTTATTTTAATTTTTAATTTTATTTTACTAAAATTCAACCTTTGCAAGGCCCAAGGATCACTCAAGGTAGAGATTTATTGAAGGTGGTTGTTGTGTGAGGGGTAGTGGTGAGGGCTGTTTATGTGGATATGTGTAAAAGATAACGGTTAAACTTAAGCTTGAAGAGATTAAGATTGTAGTGGTCGTAAAAGCATCCTGCTGCGATTCTGTTCCACAAAGTAACAGTTCTTAAGAAGAAGCTATCAGAGTGGAACTTACTCCTTGCTAAAGGAATACGAAAAGAATGAAGGTGGTTCATTTTAATGCATCCCGCGTGGCGGGTCTTACCTGAGAGGTTAGAGTTGGGAGAACTAAGGAATATAGCTTGTTTGAACATTTTCCATGGAAATAGCAATAGAGTAGCAAGAGGCTTGCAACGTTCCGTCTGTGGAGAAAGGAGTTGTAAAGTGGAAAACAATTCGTCACGGACAAATTTTACTCCATTTGCTAAGGCCCCTGCTCCCTGTTTCTCCATCGAAAACTCTTCCTCTATCTCTTTTCCTTTCAATATGCCCTGTGAGGGTTAAGTTTTGCAAGCCTTACTTCCTCATTATGCGCCTAAGAAATTTCAGCTGAATTTTGCCATTTTCTTTAAGACTTCCTCATTGCTTACTCGCCCCGTTCATAGAATTCTCAGTAATTGAACCACATTTCTGATGTTTCTAGTTTTTTCCTCGTCCTTATGGCAATTGCCCAACATTCACTGACATATAAAAGGATGGATACCACATCGTAATACAGCACTCTTTTTTTCCAGATTAGAATCCTTATATTAGCCAGTGGACTTTGCGACGTTCTCCAATTATTTCTCGTATCCAGTAATTCGCAATTTCTTTCAGGTAGGTGTCACAAATTAAAAAAAAAACAACACATCGGACAAATTATAATCAGTGAAAAATTTTATATTGAAGGAAAAAAAATCACGCTTACTTACCAACCGAGGCCTAATATAAAAACAATGGCGAATAGCTAACCTGAAAAGTTGAACAAATGAAAAAAAGATTAGACGTTTTGCAATTCATACGTGGAGCACTTCGGAGAAAATGTTACCAAACTTGTCTCGCTAGACCAATTACTACTGAGTAATGAGACAGGAAAGTGAAGATTATACAGCTCCAGCCCAGATATGGCAGCAGTACTCCCATTTCGGTATGATTTGGCTCTTGTAAAGATAAGGCATAAGAGGAGGAACCTGGTTCTTAATGGAGTGTCACAGGGAACATACCATTTTTACAGCATCTTCAATGATGGATCGAATATAGGTGTTCCACTTGTGGTCCAGGGGTAACTTTATTCCCATTAGGCGTTCAAGGCAAGGGGTCTCCTTGAGAGAACACCTATTTATTGCCATAGGCGGACATTCAGTGTCGGCTCGGTGACGATGACAGCCAGATAAAAAGGAATAAAAAGGAGTTGAAGAAACAAAGACATTAAAAGACATTAAATTGTAAGATATGGAAAGAAAGAACGAAACAAAGTTTGAGTGAGAGAGAGAGAGAGAGAGAGAGAGAGAGAGAGAGAGAGAGAGAGAGAGAGAGAGAGAGAGAGAGAATACTTAAGAAAAAAAAATAACAACAACAAAAAGAAGAAAAACGAGATTAAATAGGAAGGAGAAAAGGAAAACAAACAAAAAAAAAAGATCGAGACATCGTAGAAAACCGACCTGTCAGAGTAGCCTCAGAAAACCAAGAATGAATAAATTTCCTAGTGGCTAAAATAGTTACATATTTTACACTCGAGTTACGGTGTGCAAAGCCAGGCACAAAGGTTAGATTTCGAATGCCGATTATTTTAGGTAAGCCAGAAGGAAAGCAGAACTTTTCGGAAAACGAAGTAAGAAATATTCTCAATATTTTACAGCATGAAAATTGGTCTCGTGCCAAGATAAAGTTAATAAATATCAAGAAAAGAATAAAGAAAAAGAGAAGGGAACAGAAGAAGGGTAGCA
Source organism: Acanthosepion esculentum (assembly GCA_964036315.1). Classification (NCBI taxonomy): domain Eukaryota; kingdom Metazoa; phylum Mollusca; class Cephalopoda; order Sepiida; family Sepiidae; genus Acanthosepion; species Acanthosepion esculentum. The sequence continues at coordinate 35,958,633 of OZ038483.1, read as the reverse complement.
ATAAAAGAGAAGAATAAGGAAATGGGAGGAAAAAATAATGCGAAAGGTGCCAATGAAGAGTGAGGAAAAAGGGCAGAGGATAAAGGAGTCAAGCAAAAAAGATAAAGAATAAGAGCGAATTAAAAGGGCAAAAGTTAAGAGTGAAGAAAAGGGGTAAAGGTTAAGAGTGAAGAAAAGGGGCAAAGGTTAAGAGTGAAGAAAAGGGGCAAAGGTTAAAAGTGAAGAAAATGATAAAGAATAAGAATGAGATCAGGCGTCTTAGATTCAGTCACTTTCCCAATACCGTAAAGATTGCTCTTTATGCCTTTTCTATAAATACTTTCATGGTAATTATTTGGATGAGCTCTTTGCTATGGTACGTAGACATGAATTGTATATATGGGGACTAGTTAGGATTTTTATAGAGACACTGAGGTATTATGGTGGTTGTACTAAGAAAGGTAAGTAAGAATGCGTTGTTTTGATGTTAGGAATATTGTGGTATGTTTGTGTCAGTGTTTGTGGCTAGCTAAGTTTAAAGTTAAGGCAGATGAAGACCGTCCTTTTCCCCATTCCCTATTTTGGCTTTGTGCCACATTTTCTGTACATAGCAGAAATAAATATCTTTCTTTGCTATGGTACCTAGATCTTTTGAATTTAACCTAATTACTAGACTGGCGAAGAGGTCTAATCAATTTACGGTTGAGAGGGCTACATGTAACCGTAAGTTCTATGCTAACAGTTTCTTTTCTCGCACTTCTCAATTGTGGAACCCTCTTCCGGCTCCGTGCTTTCCGGGCAACTTTAATCTTTAAAAATTAAAATGCAATGTCAATCGATATTTACTGTACTCCTGATTGCACTTCATTCGCTCGTGTTCCATAGTAATGTTTTCTCTTAGTAGCTTTACTGCTTTGCTTGGTCTGAACTTATTTAAAAGAAAGAGCAAAGAGTAAGAGTGAAGAAAAAGGGAAAAAAGAAGAGCGGGGAAAAAGGGCAAAGTGTAAAACTAAAGAAAAGGGTCAAAAAGTGAGAGTGAAGAAAAAGGGCATAGGGTAAAAGTGAAGAAAAGGGGCAAAGGGTAAACGCGAAGAAAAGGGGCAAGGAGTAAGAGTGAAGAAAAAGCAAAATAAGAAGAGTGAAGAGAAAGCGCAAAAAGTAAAGGTGAAGAAAAGGGTCAAAGGGTAAGAGTGACGAACAAAGAAAAAGAAGAATGAAGAGAAAGGGCAAAGGGTAAGATAAAGAAAATGATCAAAGGGTAAGAGTGAAAAAATGGCAATGTTAAAACATTTTTTAATAATTATATCCCAAGCAACGCGATAATGCCATTAAGACGCAAGGGGCTACTGAGAGTGAAAAAGAATGAGAAGACTTTGGCGAAGAGAAAGGGCAATAAAAGAAGAGGTTTTAGGTAGATGGTGATTGACGTTGCATTTAAATCTTTGAAAATTGAAGGTAGAATGGAATCAGGAAATCGGAAGAGAGTTCAACAAGTGAGAAATGCAAGAGAAGAAACTATCAGGATAGAACTTACGATAACATTTAGCTATTTCAACAGTAAAACGATGAGACCTAATTGCCAATCTAGTAGTAAGCTTAAATTCATGCGGTCGAGATACCAAAGAGGAGAGCATTATTTATCCGTAAAATTACAAAATGTGGTACAAGGTCAAAAATGGGGAATGGGGAAAAGGACGGTCTTCTTTTGTCTTAAATTTATGACTGACTCAAACATACTGCAATATGCCTTGCACCAAAAAAACTCATTCTTACTTACCATAATGCCTCATGTCTCTAGGAAAATCCCAACTAGTCTCCATATATACAATTCATCTCTGTCGGGTGCGGGGAATAAAATAAGAATTTTAATACCAAGGAGAAGAGCTCATTACATCAACTGACATGAAAATATTTATAGAAAACACAGAGAGAAGTCGCTTCATGGCGGTGTGATAGTTATTGACGTGGAGATGCCAGGTCGAGACCGATTTTGTTGAGAGATAAAATGAAAAAGAGATACGAATGAATTATATTAAGCAAGAAAGGAAAAAATAAAAGAAAAAAGGGACAAAAAAAGTTATTTTTCAAGAATAAAGGAAATAATTCTACTCCATGCTTTTTTGAGTATTTATATCATCAGTGGCGAAATGGATGGAATCTAACTGACCCACTCGTTTGACACGGAATGTATGTGTGTGTGTGTGTGTGCTGCGTCCCTTCGGGAAATAAGCGTTCATGTCTCTACACAGTTTTCTATCTCGTGTGACCCTTAGCAGTTTTACTCCCTTTGCTAACGCCCCTGCTCCCCGTTTCGCCATCGATTTACACAAAATCGTTAGGTAGGTGGCTCGCTAACTTCCTTCATATCTTGCCCTGTGAGGGTTAAGTTTTTCAAGCCTTCCTTCCTCATTATGTGTTCAAAAAAATTCAGCTGAATTTTTCTTGGATCTGAGTATAAGTATTTTTCTGATGCCATTTTCTCTGAGACTTCCTCATTGCTTACTCGCTCCGTTCATAGAATTCTCAGTAATTGAACCACATTTCTGCTGTTTCTAGTTTTTTTCCTCGTCTTTATGGCAATTGCCCAACATTCACTGACATATAAAAGGATGGATACCACATCGCAATCCAGCACTCTTTTTTTCAGATTAGAATCCTTATATTAGCCAGTGGACTTTGCGACATTCTCCAAATGTTTCTCGTATCCAGTAATTCGCAATTTCTTTCAGGTAGATGTCGCAAATTTAAAAAAGGACAACATCGGACAAATTATGATCAGTGAGAAATTTTATATTGAAGGAAAAAAATCACGCTTACTTACCAACCGAGGCCTAATATAAAAACAATGGCGCATAGCTAACCTGAAAAGTTGAACAAATGAAAAAAAGATTAGACGTTTTGCAATTCATACGTGGAGCACTCACGACTGAGTAGTGAATTTGATCCTCACTAGGTGCTTCACACTTTCGGATTTGCGTCATATTTAAGTTACGCTTAGGGTCGCATAAGGCACTTCGACGTGGTGCAATGATTAGCCAGCTTATCTCGCTAGATCAATTACAACAGTATAGTAAGTTTAATCCTCACTGAGTACCCCCCATACTTTCGGCCTTGTGTCGCATCTAAGATCTGCTTAGAAAATCATCATACGTGTGTTCTCGGTTTATGAAATAAAACATGCACACATACTCATATAGAGTTTCGTCTTACAACATGTATTTTATATTGAATTATTATTGTAAAATATATATAATGTACATTGAATATATTTTCTATTAAAATTATTTTATATTGTACTAGCAGCATGGCCCGGCGTTGCCCGTGCTTGATTCAGAAATCGTACGACTCATACAACAATCGCTATCACTTGACTTAAAATATTTTTGCCCTTCCTTGCCTTTAAAGGAGTGCCCTTTGGCGTGCTGATGTTGCTACATGCCTTACCTCTTGCCTATCTCAAACTGCGAATTTTTTCTAAGCTCTATACTAAACATTAAATTTGTTACGAAAAAAGAACTAAACAAAATGAACACAAAACGATCAGCTTTAAAAAAGGACTCGTAACTGGAAAAACCGAATGAAAAAGAATATTAACAACAAATACTTTTCACACCCAACCCAGTTCTGCGGAATCAGAATCAACGTTGAGTTTAAGCAAGCGAATGAGCCAACTGGAGTAAAGTGCCATGCAGATTTAAATTTTTCCCACTTGTGATGAATGCAGCTATCGTTTTTTTTGCATGCTAGTTAACATTCGTGTCAGTCAGCTGTTGGCTCTCACGCTGGCCAATAGAATCTTCCTGCCTATTCGTGGCAGCCAGATATAGGCTCTCACTCTGGGCAGTAGAAAATGGCCGCAAACTACATGAAAACTGCCGTAGAAGCATGAAAAAATCGATTAGTTCCACTATCGATGGGAGTTGGGAAATGCAAAGTCCGTCTTGGCCTTTTCACTACCTTGGATCATGTGCATGTAAAATCAGTCGAAAATTGCGGCTGTGCATTCGTTACACACACACACACACACACACACACACACACACACACACACACACACACACACACACACACACACACACACACACAATCTGCCTTTTATAGATAGAGATTACATATTTTATATTTAGTATATACTCATGTTTGCGTAGATATATCTACTTTTTAAACGGTATGATTGTCGTCTAGCTACCTAAATTTTCGAGAGTCGGTAATAAAGAGACGAGGAACGGCGGAGTAATGGATAGCGGCTCGGATTGAGGAATCATAGAGACGAGTTCGAATTCCAGACAAATCCATTGCATTCGCTTACGTGCGAATACCCTTGGGAAAGGTATGAATCCTCTTCTTCTCCTCCTCCACCCAGCAATGGGTAAATAGCCTTGGATGACAACTGTTCTACCACGGAAAGAAATGGCAACCTATTGCGGGGAAAAAAACTGCCTCGTCAATCATGTATCGAAAGATACTTGATCGCCTAAGCGTGTGTCACGCATTGCGCATAACTGACTGACCCTTCGGAAAGGTTCGAACTTGCATCTCCTTTATATAGATTCGGACCCATTTTATATATGTTATTTTGCGAATCTAACTCATCATTAACTCACTCTGAGTCGTCCTTACACAAACATATATATATGTCTGTGTGTGTGTGTATTTTGTGTATGTATAGGTATATAAAAACGAGTGTGTTTGGGGGAGAGGGTGCTGGCAATATCAGGAACGATAATTTTTTATTAATGGGTATCAACGCCAATCTGTGCCTTTTGATGCAAGACGAATTGACTCGGCTCTTTTGTTCCACTTGATCAGCGTTTTTTTATTTAAATGCCAAAAACAAAAAAAAGTAAAAACGAAACAATCAATAAAAGAAAACAAGAAGAAACAAATAAAGAACGAGGAACATATTTTATATGTTCTTTATTTATTTATAAAGCCCTTCGAATCAGAACGGTTACGCATCGAGTCTTGCTCGTGCCGGAATTGGCGCTGTTGAAAGTCTTTGATGGCATTTACCATTTAATAAAGAAATGGAACGAGCACCAAAAAACAAAAAAAAAACAAACAAACGCGGACACAGTACTGAATTTGAAATTGAGGAGAAAGAACGAGGAGAGAAAAAAAAGAAGACAAGACTCGAATTGAGAATTAGAAAGAGAAAGAGGGAACGAGACAATGAGAACCCAGGGAAAGTGAGAGAGAGGGAGGAGAGAGAAGGGGAGAGGGGGGAGAGAGAAAGTGGGAGTAGATAGCGAAAGTGGGTGGTGAATGGGAAACATGAAAACGGAGTGTGTAGCTGGCTGTGAAACAGAGAGAAAGAGAGAGGGAAGGGGGAGAGATAGGGAGAGAGAGAGAGAGAGAGAGAGATAAACAGCTAGATACAGAGAGGGAAATTGGAAATATAGGCAAAGCGAGAAATAAAGAGTATGATATGAAATTTAGCAGAGGTAGAAAGGAAGAAAGTGAGAAAGCAAATAGTAAAAAGTGCTGACCCACAGAGATGATAATGGAAAGAGGAAAATGATCAGAGACGCTGAAACCCAGATAAATATGAAGCGGGGGGTTGGGTATATATAGTGCATAATGAAAGGAAAGATGAAGAGAGATAGTGAATAAGGAAAAATAAGTAAAAAAAAAAAGAAGAGATTTTAATGTTGTTAATATCAAAACCGAATCATCAATTAAATTGAAATTATTTCACCTTCTTTGATTCAATGTTTTTCGCTCGAAATTGCTAAATAAAAAAACAACAACAAATGACTAGGCTTAAGAATAATGCTTGAAATAATATGATAGAAATTTACGGATGAAGAAAAAAAAATCTGATAATAAGTAAATAAATAAATAAATAAATAAATCTTTCCTCCTCCTCATCTTCTTCCTCTCCTACCTTCCAACAAAATATTTCTTGAGACTGAACCTGAGTCTTTTTTCGTTTTTTTTTTTTATGTTAATGGCAAAAATCCACTATGCGTGACGGGTGCAAAATCAAAATAAATTCATTCGCGCACGCGCGTACACAAACGCGGTGGCTCCATTTCTCACATTCTGTCTTTTTCTTCCTTTCTTAATTTATTCATTTTCTCTCTGGTTATTATTAAGATCCGTGTGATCCTTGCGAGTCAACAGCTCATGTCCCAGACGCATGCGCGCGTGATCAAAAACGAAGCGCATGCGCAACTCCACACACGCACGCACACACACAGACACACACGCACACAAACACACACACTAATTTACAGCTTCTCTATCGTTCCTTTTCAATTTTCAGTCATATGATTATTTAAACGCGAGCGCGCGAACATAAACACACAGTTTTTTGCACAAGCATCACAATAGATAGATACAAACCCACAGAGAAAATGACTAATATATATATATATATATATATATATATATATATATATATATATATATATATATATATATATATATATATATATATAAGCATACAAATAGGCATGATATATTAAACTATTAATTATACTAGTTAAGCTGTACTGCAAAAAGTGATGGCTATTTTAAGCGGTATTTTTTTTACTAAATTTCAGTCTATGCACAACTCGTGACGCTTTCAAGTTAGAGGGTTGCAATCAAAATGATAATATTGGCTGTGTTATGATTGGAAGAGAATCTAGTAGGAAGATTATGAGGACAATCACATTTTCTTTTAAAGGCGTTATTTCCTTTTAAAAAAGAAAAGATTCAAATCAATTTACGTCATAAATTGCATTAAAATATGTCTTCTAAAATTATCCTAGTATGTCGTTTTTGGCGATATACAATCTTTGTTTACATATATATAGGTACTTTCAAATATTATCTAATAAGTGAGCATGCCTTCATGTAAAAATGCCTCAAACTTAATAAAAACAAGTTGTATTGTCAAAATCTTATTATTAAGAGGAAAAGCGAAATAATTTTTTATTATTAAATCATAATTGTTAATCCTTTTAAGAACGTTAAAATTTTGGCCAAATATTTTGTTTTTCTTGCTTCACCGGTGACCATAAATTAGTATGGGAAATTGTAGTCTCTTTTTGAGGTGAAAAACCACAGATTTCAAGATTTTTGCAATTATCATAAAATTGTCAGAGTTTAATGAAACTTTCAGGACTTATTCACAAATGAATGAAATTATTTTAGAAATGTTTGTTCTTATAAAATCTTCGTAAAAATATTTTCTTTTACATCTGATTTCATGAAATTTCGAGAAAATCTTTTTGTAGGACTAAATGTTTATATTAGTTATATGCACAAGTCCTTGAATAATTTAAATCATCAATTTCTTTGTGCAAAACAAGACCCCCAGTTACAGAAAATCAGCTTTAAATCGTAGAATAAAAAAAATCAGTAGAACTAAGATCTTATTTCTAATTAGAAAAAAATTAATTACTTTTATGAATAAGATATATTATGGATACTATTGCCTTTAGAAATTTTTTTCGATGAATAATGAATTTTTACAAGAATTGTTTTAAATGTTTAAAAAATTAATTGTAATAATTTATAAAGTTTTAAATATTTAAAAATTCTGTATTAATTTGTAATTGCTAGCTGATATTGTTATTAAGTAAAACTATATTTACTAATCATAAATGGAAAAGCTTACCACAATTCAGCGATTACCATATTTTAAACAGAATTTTGAATATTTTTTGTGTGAATAAACGTGCTGATTTTTGTCTATACGGATGTTCATACACGACATTATCGGAAAATAAGTCCGGTAACTATAGTAAATTTAAAATTTATTGGTAAGTTTCAAACATTTCATCGACAAGCGTAGCTATATATAAGACTATAAAGCCAAAGTACCTAAAATATTAGATTACTTTGAATATTTTCGCCGGTAGAGACCGAAACTGCGTCCAACTTCGTAGGGGAAATGGCGCAGGTTGATTGTAGCTAGATAGTCTGGCTGTCCGGTTCTGTGAAGTGAGTGGCTGGACATTCACACGTCGAAGACGACAGACACACACAAACACACACACACACACACACACACATACATTCTATCTTACATTATTAGCATACACTTGTAATTCTTCCAAACGTATAGGGAACTAGCGGAAGAATTCCATGCGTATTTAAATTATTAATGTGTTGGGTATTTCACATACTTTGTATAAATGATAGCAGGCTGTATACAATACTTGCGGATGTGCGGTTGGTGTAGTGGTAACGGCTTGGAAGTAGAAAACGGCGCGCCGAGTTCGAATTCCAGTCGAGTTCACTACATCTCTGTGTAGTAGACTCTTGTTACACACAACATATATGGTATATTTTTATGGGATAAAGCTTATGTAAATATAAAAGTGGAGATCAACAGCCAGAGTCGACAGGATGATTTATGCTAAAAGGCAATCTCCAGGTCAATTGGCAAGAATATTGCGTTTAAGAATGGAACAGACTGTCGCCGTTGGGTGTTGACCTCAAAATATATATGAATAAAGACAAAAGGAAAATTTAAATGAGTTTTTCTTTGGGATTTATTTTATTGACCTTTTACAAATATACTCTATCTGAAATTTTTGCACACACACACATATATATTGGTGTAGTTGAGTCATTTCTGGCTTTGTTATAACGTACTTTTTGTGGAGTTGCATTCTAACGGTTCTGGCTTTGTTAGTGGTTGTGGTTAGTTTCTCCAATACTTCTAGCTCTTCAGCATTTTCCCATTATATATATATATATATATATATATATATATATATATATATATATATATATATATATATATATATATATATATATATATATATATATATATATATATATATAAAAAAAGTTCTTCAGTAAAATGAATGGAGCACTTCGGTTGTTTGGCGTTTGTTTACATTTTGTAAAAACAATACGCTAAGTGTACACTTATACATATATATAAGTGTATACTGATATGAACACCAACACTTTTATCCATAAATATAGCATACCTTAAAACTATATTTTTATATATAGTCAACTACTGTGGCTAGACTGCTTCAAGTTGGGATCGAAACCCAATCGCTTTGGCATCAGTCAGAGATTCTACCTCCAAACAACCGTCGCACGGCAGAGAGAAAGTGAAATTTTAACAGTTTTATTATGCGAAAGACGTCAGTAGATAGCGGAGCTCGATTCGAGTAGAAGAGCATTATATATATATATATATATATATATATATATATATATATATATATATATATATATATATATATATATATATATATATATATATATATATATGAAATCCAGAATTAATAATAAGAAATAATTCCAATAATATTTTAGTCTAGTCGATCGATGATATGTCATATTTGGTCATTCGTATAATCTCTCGGGGTGATAGAGTGTATCTGGCGGTGTTGAGCTCTTCAAGTAATATACCACATGTTGTACGGGCTGATATTAACAGCATAGAGGGAGAATTTAATTCATACCTATCCTTCAGAAATGAATAGAAATTATCTTGAGCGCAACTGGAACTTGGTTCGTTGATTACATTTTTCGTACAGATAGCTTTTAGAAATTGACCTTACAAATGAATAAGTGAAATATCTTTTGTACGAAAATTTTGTCTATTGTACAAAAATTATCCAATTGATATTAATGAAAACGTAGCCTCCCTGGGGCAATGGAGTCTTAGTTCGCTTCAAATTACCCCATTATTCTGTTTTATCTTCCACATTTAAAAACAGAGAAATTCTTTCGGGATTGTCATCAGCTGCTTCGTCGCGTTATCTTTAATATTGTCCAAAAACGAAATTTCATTTTTAATGAGAAAAGTCAGAAGTCTCGTGGAGGTAAAACTGGGCTGTAGTAGCGGAGGAAAAATTTCACTGATGTGTTCTTTCTTCCCCAGGCCGTGTACGATATGTGACATTCGAACATAACGAATGTGACATTCAAATACTTCCCATACTAACTCAGTGGATCTTCACCTCCGACTGAATAGCTTTAAGAGAAATGCTCTTCATTCTTGCATAGTAATGTCCCTTTGATCGGTCGCTAAGTAATATTAAAGCCACGCTTTAAGTCTACAGGATATTCAAAATTGTGCTGAAGTACTTTTGGAAAGGAAATTGAGAAGAATAGACTGATGTTTAATTATAAAAAGACAAAATGGATTATCCTTAGCAAGAGAGAGAACCTAAGATGAAAGCTAAGAACTGGAAACTAATTTTTACTAATTGGTGACTCTTTTTTTTTACTAATTGTTCACCCAATACAAGGCCCAAGAGCCACTCAATGTAGAGGGTTGCTAAATGAAAATATTTTATGCACATAAGAGGAGGAGGTGCAAATGCAGATTATAATGATATGTAGGAAAGATAACGGTTGTCTATAGACTTGAAGGGGTTAAAATTGTAACCAGCGGGGAAACCTCCACTCGGGAGTCTGTTCTAGTCTAGCGGTTCTTGGGAAGATGCTGTCCGAATGGTACGTCCTTCTTATTTATGAGAATACAGTTCTATGATTCGATCCAGTGTACATGGCATGTCGTACCTTAGTTGTGAAGATCTGAACTGGTGGAACTAAGGAATGTAGCTTAACATGGAAATAACGATAGAGTCGCGATATTCTTGCTACTTTTTGTCCGTGGGAAAAGGGTCGTAGAATGGAAAATAAGTTATCACCCACAAGGCCGCATTGATGCTTGCGGACTGTTAAAGTGAGACTTTCCAAAGGGAGAATGGACAGCTCCAGCTCACATGTGAGAGCAGTGCTTCATTTTTGGTTCCACCTGGCTCTTGTAAGTTTTTTTTAAGCATTCAACCCCAAGCAAGCCGGGAAGCCACTAGCACGCAAGGGGTTACAGAGAGTTGGAGCGAGAGCAAAGAGGTGTGATAGAGGAAAGGATGAAGAGAAGGTTAGGGGATAGATCAGGGCATCTGGAGACGTCGATTGACGTTACATTTGAATAGTTGGAGATTATAGCTATCAGGAAAACAAGAACCGGGGAGGGAGCTCCACTGGCGAGAAGTGCGAGACATGAAGCTATTGGAGTAGAAGAGACGGCTACATTTAACAGTTTCGATAGTGAAAGGGTGAGAGCGAGATGCCAGCCTAGTTGAACGCTTAAATTCATGAAGTCTGGGAACCAGCGAAAGCATCTCATCGGAGCAGTTACCGTGAAAGTATTTGTAAAAAAGACAGAGGGGGGGGGCAACGATCATTCAGAAGATTCAGTTTCTGCTTGGTGATCCCACATGCCATGAATACTAAACACTACAATATACCTTAGTGTATGGATCAGTTGTAACAAATTTAATATACGAAATAAGGAAATTGAACAAGAAGGGTAATTTTCTCCACCACCGTAAGTTGCTTCAAAATCAAAATATTAACCTAAGAACTTGTGTCATGTTCTTAAATAGTCTTGTCAGATCCAGACTTTCCTATGGATTTCATCCACGATACCCAACCAGCTGAGAAAAGTTTAAGCTGTCAACTATATGTAACCGCTTTCTCAAATGATTGATTAAAAATGGTTTCGAGCGAATGAAACCTGGAGATCTGAAGAAGACAGTCCTTCGCTACGTGGACTGTCGCGACAGAATCATTAACAGAGAACTGTACCAAACAAGAGAAACCACATCAATTGTGAATGTTCAAAAGCAATAACTCGAAGAGATAATTATGACGTAATCAAGTCGTTGGCCTTCCACATGACTTCGAACAAAAAGTTAAGAATTAAAACATTCCCTAGAAAGAACTATAACAGCTACTTGACTTGGGAATCGTATTTTCTTAAATTAAAAAAAAAGGTGTATAAATTCCAATCAACTGTAACACTAGCTGTTCAGCCAATGAATGCTGAATGTTTCCATATAAGGAAACAGTTAATCTTATCATTATAATTACAAACGGCTGATCTTATTGTTGCCATTGTATTATTTCTAACATTAATATTTCAGATGAAATTAGCACGAATTTTTGCAGATTGTTGTGTACAGTTCTAAGCTATAATATTATAATTTAGATGTAATTAATTACTGGCTGCTAATTTCTGAGAATATCGGTCTGCTAGGCCGACTAGTCAATCCCTGACGCTCATTCAGGCACATTTATTTTAAACACCCACAGAGCCAACTATGCTGATCGATCATCAGTTGCAATTTCTGGGAGTGAGCGTATAATCTGGCGGGATCAGTAGTTGATCAAGACCAGTACGTGTAAACACTCGGTCACGATGACTTGTGATTTTGTGCCAGCAAAACCACCGACAACTTACAATTACACCGAACCAATTTCATTCACAAGTATTTTTGAATGGATTTGCTTTTTTTTTACGGCTTTTACCTTTTGCTGGTTATTTAACGCCAGAAAATAATTTTAAATTGTAAGAATTATTTGGAGATAATAATGATTTACTGATACAAGTTTTGCTAGTTAAGCCATAGTTGGGGGGGAGAAGAAGTGGATTAACATTTTCCCAAGGATATTTTCGCGAAAATGAATAATGAACCCGATTAGAATTGGAACTCGGCTCTCGGATTAACAGTTCCAAGCCCTTATTCATTACACCACCCGCACATCCAAGCTTATAGTACCTGATATTTCCAAGCGGTCACCCATCTCGGTACTGACCAAGCTCGTTGTTGCTTAATTTCAGTGATAGTACGAAAACAAAGAAGCCTGGTAAAAAATAAAAAAATACTTAAAGCCACAAATGCAGAAGGCTGTGGAGAGCTGTGATCGCCTACGACGTGAAAGTAGTTGGCACATAAAAAAAGATAAATTTGAAAAGGACGCCCATTTTAAACGCTTTCAATCAAGCATTTTGAAGACATTCTACAGTTAAATATGGTCTTACGAACACAATGACCGACACATGCCATGGTGCCACACCATGGAATCGTCTCCCCTAGTTGATAACATTAAGAAGTTACTTCTCTGAAAAAAAAAAACGACATTGGTGAGATTCGAATCCGGGTTTCATGGTCAAAAGGGGAATATTTTAATCAATCGGCCATATTGTAAATTGTCACTTAATAATAAACTTGTATATTTATCCTTAATTACTTTAACTCAGTTTCTTCTTTCTTAATTTTCTCTTCAAGTAAGTACAAAGTACAGTTATCGATTGCAAAAATAGAAAAAAAAAATCACATTCTTACAAAATCCGGTTCCAGTGGTTCTACCGGGGGAAAATATTTCATTTAATGATGTTACGAAGTCCATGGTTTATTTATTTTTTTTCTCACTCTCTCAGCAAACAGTTCTTCTTTCAACTTGCACCGAAATAAACTTGCTCTACAAAGCGATACTAATTAAGATTAGCCTGATCTGTACGGTATTAAGGGGTGATAACTCTGACTGAGTGCAATACAGAAGCAAATTGCTGGCGGTTATCGATAAGAAATACATACGTGAATAAGTATCGTCGTTATTTTGTTTACGCATAGCTTCTAGATTAGTGCACCCAGACAAAGAATTCAGGATCTATATAGCTATCTGTACATAATTTATAAATTGTTATACAGGGTGTCCATAAAGTTGGTGTGCACTTTAAAATAATTATAACTTTATTTGTATTTGCGATAGAAATAACCTGTAAAAAATGTTATAAAGTTTAATGTACCTAGTTTTAAGTATAGCTAAAATAACTAATGTGATTTCAGGCATTACTGTAAATCAGTTGGCAAAGGTTTTCCGTGAACTGCAAAATCGTATTACCCTTTGTATGGCTAATGATGGAGGACATGTGGAAACTTAAATAAAATTTCAATAAAACCTTAAAAAATATAGATTTACTTCTTTCTAATCCTTTTTACAAATTATTTCTATCGCAAATACAAATAAAGTTATAAATTTTTTAAAGTGCACACGAACTTTATGGACACCCTATATATATATATATATATATATATATATATATATATATATAAAGAAATATAGTCTTAAAGTGTGCTATATTTATGGGATAAAGTGCTCAATATCAGAGATAGAGCGTGTGTAAATATAAAAGTGGACATGGAAGTCAGCACTTAGAGGCGACAGTCTGTTTCATGCTAGTGCAATCATCAGTCGCATGAAACAGACTGTCGCCTCTAAGTGCTGACTTCCATGTCCACTTATATATATATATATATATATATATATATATATATATATATATATGTGGTGAGCTGGTATCTTTATTGCATTGTTTAAGTCCAAGTTTTACCTTTTAAATACTAATCCCATATCAATACCTAATCTTTAACTAAACCTACACTCATACCCAACTCAAAACTATCCTATACTAGCACTTTCCCAAAAGTAATTCGCTATTCTAACCATCAGGTCAGAAAAAACCCTGTATACACGTTTTGTCATTTATCGACTAAAATAATTCGATGACCTACTAACAATAAATAAATAAATATGCTATCTACTAAATATATCTATATATATACACAGGGTGTATAAACTTTAAATTTAATAACTCAAAAAGGAAGGATTTGCAGGCATATATTTATATGTACTTCTGTCCTTGTTTTGGTGTAAAAGTCTTTTAAATACACCCATTTATCTTTATTAAATGGCATTTAAAAGAAGAATTTTTTCAGAAGAGTTCAGTTCATGTTCAAATTCTCCCCGGAAACGAGAAAAAAGTTAAAACTATAGAATAAACAATCTTAATGAACTTTCGTTGATCTTTCTTTCTTTCTTTCTTTCTTTCTTTCTTTCTTTCTTTCTTTCTTTCTTTCACACACACACACACACACACACACACACACACACACACACACACACACATATATATATACATATATATATTCACGTAAAATATCAATTTGACTGGTGTAAGAGACATCACGTTTAAGTGACTTGAAATTGGTTCCAGCAAACGAGGGAACGTCCGAATTGGCCAAACAGATTTTCATAAAAGAACAAAACGGGCAAATGTTGCTAACTTGGATAAAACATAAACTTCGAAAAGCTTACCACTTTCATTTCATTAAACAACTTAGTCGGAAGTTGGAGAGACAGAACTTGTCTGGAATTGTTTAACAAACCTTGTTTAAAAGAATCCTTGCTGTCAAAATACGCAATATGTGAATTCATAAAATGCATAACAACGTGCAACCCTTAACTATATAACAGGGCCAATTCTATAAATGCATAACAAAGTGCATCTTTTAAATGCATAAGAATGTGAATTCCTTAATTGCATAATAATTCACATTCCTTCAATGGATAACAATGTGAATTCTTTAAATGCCTAACAACGTGCATCCCATAAATGCATAACTATGTGAATTCCTTAACTGCATAATAATTTGCATTCCTTCAATGTGGATTCTTCAAATGCATAACAACGTGCATTCCTTAAATGCATAAAAATATGAATTACTTAAATACGTAATTAAAACATTACTCTATCAAGATGGCCTACCTGGTTCACTGTGTCGTGCCAGAAAACTTTTCTTGTCAGAATCTATGTCGCACATTTATAAATTTACCATTCATTCGCTCCTTGAATACTGCTGACATCACACTTCTGGTGCTTTTGCCTGTATATATCGATAAGCTTGACAAAATTCAAAGAAGGGTCTGTAATATAATCGATCCTGACCTGGCATCTCGACTTCCGTCACTTTCCCATCGACGCGACGTGGCTTCCCTCTGTCTTTTCGACAAATATTTTCATGGTAATTGTTCTGATAAGGTTTTTTTTCACAGTCTCGACTATATAGATTTAAGCGTGCTACTAGATTGGCAACTAGGCCTTACCATTTTACTGTTAAACGTCAATTACCTTCTTTTGTCTTCCTAAAACCTCTTCTTTTATTGTCCTTTCTCTTCACTAAAGTTTTCTTATTCTTTTTCACTCTCAGTAACCCCTTGCGTCTTAATGACATTATCGCCTTGCTTGGAGTGAACTCATTAAAAATATTTCAACATTGCCATTTTTTTTCATTCATACCCTTTCTCTTCACTCTTACCCTTTGCCCTTTCTCTTCACTCTTCTTCTTTTCCTTTTTCTTCATTGTCACACTTTGCCCCTATTTTCTCTCTTACCTTTTGCCCTCTCTCTTCACTCTTGTTTTCTTTTTTCGTCACACTTGCCCTTTGCCCTTTTCTTTACTCTTACCATTACTCTTTCTCTTCACTCTTCTTTTGCTTTTTCTTCACTCTTACTCTTTCTCGCTTTTATTTACTCTTACCCTTTGCCCTTTTTCTCCACTTTTTCTTTTCCTTTTTCTTCACTCTTACGCTTTGCCCTTTTCTTTTCTCTTGCCCTATGCCCTTTTTCTTCATTCATATCCTTTGGCCCTTTTCTGTACTCTTACCCTTTGCCCTTTTTCTTCACTCTTCTTATTTTCCTTTGTCTTCCCTCTTACCCTTTTGACTTTTACTCTTTGCTCTTTTTTCACTCTTCTACTTTTCTTTTTTTCTTCTTCACACGTACTCTTTCCCCATTTTCTTTGCCATCTTCTGTCTTCCTGAATCTTATTCATTTATTGTGCTTTCTTCATTCCGTACCAAAGTCTTTTCATTTTCTTTTAATCCCTGTCCCAGAAGCAGTATCGCTTTGGAGTGAAATGATTTAAAAAAAAGGTAGCGACACTTTTCAGCTATAGAAGAGGTTTCTCGAATGGAAAAATTAGGTACAGGTTCGATACCTGTTGGAGGGTACGATCTTTATTTAGTAGCACTTCTTGACCTAGTTGTTATTAATTTCACTGTTTAAGAAAATAAAAAAAATAGACAGGGTAACATCTCAAACATGTGTAGCCATTAAAAATAAAACTTGTCGAAATTGCATTTGGTATATATTCATAATCACAACTGAGATACAAATACGTCTGGTTAAGAAATATGAATTCGGTACGAAGCGATTTTTAAAGTTATACAAGTTTGCATCAGTAAACCTAGACTATAGTGTCACTTCAATTCTTCCGTATGTACCATAGCCTAATTTTTACTTCTGTCAAATATCTTCGGTTTTATGAATGGTCAATTCATAGCCAGCAATTAAAATGCATCCTTTCTGCTGTTATCTACAACTATGTGATAGTTGCCAGTGAAAACGGTTCTTTATTATCTAATAAATCTCGTTTTCCTATTTAGCAATTATTTATTGTGATATGGACGATAGATTCAATGATGGGGGACAAACAAGATGTCGCCTTCTTTTGTTAGAAATGACAATCCGTGTAAACAAATCTTGCTATAGAATTGTTCCCTATTTCATCTGATGTAGAGGTTAAGTACCTGGAAAATGATGCGGGAATTAGTCATTCATAGTCCCGAGTTCATTAGTGACTAAACGCAAGTAATTAACGTGATTATTATTTCTTTTGATTTCTATTGTAGACCATTTCCTTCACGGTGCCAACCAGGAACCGAACTTCAGAAACAGCATGATGACGTTTTCCTATGCATATTTGAAAAAAAAATCTTCAAACGCATACACAATTCCTTATTATAAAATAAATGTAGGTAAAAAGATTTTAATAATAATAATAACAATAATAACAACAACAACAACAACAAATGCTTTTAATTATATAATAGATTTCAGTGTTTTATGCGCTTTATAAAAAAAATCTTTAGTGACAAGCCCCATTGTAGCAGGTCATCTGTTTCTGCAAATAAAGAAAGAGTCAGACTGATGCTCTCATTGCAGATGAAAGAAGAATTACTACGGGAAAAATATGTGAAACCATTCAAAAGCTTTTTGAATAGAATTCTGTTGGACTATTAGAAATCGACAAAAAGTTAAAAATCATACCAATAAGGCTTTGTCCTCGTATTACTTTGCTCTTTCATTGGCTTTATTTGCAGTTCTGTCATGAATCAACAAGTATGCGCTAGGCGCAAATTCCGACAGTTACTTGTACATAGGGTGACACATGGTCTTCAAGGCAAACGTATAAGCAAAAGGCAAACGTGTAAAACTGTGGCTCATTCCGGCTGCCCGATTTTCTCCCGAAGCTGATGTGGAAAAAAGTGTCTTTATTGTATAGCTACGCCGGTCCACGACGAAACTGCAATAAACACGGTATTTCTCCCTAAATCTTCGTTTTATAATATGACATGTCCCCGTGAATGTCAATGATAGATAAAATTAAATCGGCTCTTCTGATTTAGTCATTTTTTTAACAATTAAAATGCATTCTTTCTGTTGTTAAATACGATCATGTACAACTATGATAAAGCTGCCAGTGTCTATAAGTCGGGAATTATGAAGAATGGTTTTTTATTATCTAATAAATCTCGTTTTTCTATTTAGTCTTTATCTCTTGTGACAAGGACGATGGATTCAATGATGGTGAAAAACTAAGATGCCGCCTTCATGATTAGAAATGCCAACTCATGTAAACCAATCCTGTTATAGAAGTGTTTCCTATTTCATCTGATGTAGAGTCTAAGTAGCAGGAAACTGACTAACTTTCTGGGAATCTAGAGACTTTTGAGTAGCCAAGAGTTTGCACTAAACTGCAGCAATTAACATAGCTTACCTGAATGGTTTCACATACTTTTTCAGTAGTAATTCTACTTTCATCTGCAATGAGAGCATCAATCTGTCTTTATCTTCATTTGCAGAAACAAATGACCTGCCACAGTGGGGCTTGTCACTAAGTTCAGTTTATCCTTTCTCTTTAGGACTTCCATTAACTCTACTGACCCATCTCCTTATTGAGCTTGTCTCAAGTGTAGCCTTTCCATAAACATTCACTAATCTACTGTGAATATTTGCAGCACTTTCTCCGGTACAAAGTAGAAATTCTATGACAGTTATTTACTTTCTATGTGCTCAAGAAAGGCAGCCATTTTGAGAATGGATTATCGGTAGGAAAAGAGAAACAGTGACTCCACAATTCCTGAATTCGTGAAACTTTATGGTTTATAGCTATAATATCTTCCAAATAGTCAGAATAATACTTTCAAAATTCAATTAGAACAGACATTAACATTGTGGAGTGAGTAGTCATAGTCAAATGCAAAATAAGTAACAGAATTATCGAATAAAGTTTGCAATAAGCAATAACAAGAAAAAGAAAAGAATATAGCAAAAGTAATATAATGCAAGCAAACAATATATTCAAGGCAAATTAACAGTAATAAGGTAAAGCAACAGTAATATGGCAAAAAGTTCACAATCTAAGAATTGACGTTGATAACACAAAAGCAAATACAGACAAGCGGACGTAGCGTTCTGACTACAATACAAGACAGATGAGCACTGAATCAGATGAAACCGAGAACCGGCCTATTTTATTGGCAAGGAAGAAATCCCAGCATGGAATTGTGTACTTCTGCCTATAAATGGAGAGGAGAAGTGTGAAACTGAAACCAACAAATTCTTTCCGGCCCTAGTATTATATATTAATTCACTGACATTAGTTTCCTAGTGACTTTTTATCCACCCAGTATTTTGGTAGCTGCAGTTTCTGGTCTTCCCCATTTCCGTGTCGCATTCAGTAACTTTTCGAGAATATTGGACGAGTTTATTTGATTTCCGAGGTTATTTTCTCCTCAGACGGCTGAAACAAGCGGCACACATGCTTTTGCTCAAAGCATTCAATTAGAATGCTTAGTATCGCTATCAGCACCAAATGAGTGCTTGCTGTAAACAATAAATGCAAGCAGATTTGACCTCGAGGTCCAAAGGTTCACTATCTGGATGTCCGGTCTTTAGTTATAAAAAGCGTTACTGCAGCTCTGATTTCCCTTACAAATATTTTATTTATTTGGCTATAATGTAGTTTTGTGTCTTTCTTAAGAAAGAAGAAAGATTACATCATGTAATGCCATACGTTTTAATCATCCAAATGCTCATGGTTTTAAAAGAAATTAAATCTGCATATTTCAAAATCATTAAAATCCTATTTACACTATTTGATGTTTTAACATTTCACCCCAAGAAAAGCAGGAGTGCCACTCATACGCAGGGGGTTACAGAGAGTGAAACTCATAGAAAAGACTGGGTATAGGGAGGATTGAGGAAAGGATAAAAGATGAACATGAGTGAAGAAGAAAAAAGATGGCGATTGGCGTTGCATTTAAATTTTTGAAGATTTTATTTATCAAGCAAGTAAACGGAAGGGAGTTCCAAAGGCAGGAAGTGCAGGAAAAGAAACTGTTGAAGTAGAAGTGGCAGTTGCATTTACCTAATTCAATAGTAAAAGATTGGGACCTAGATGCCAATCTAGTAGCACGCTTAAATTCATGTAGTCGAGGCACCAGTAAAAAAAAAAGCTCGTCAGAGCAGATGGCATGAAAATATTTGTAGAAACGATATTGCTTCTCCGTCTTTTCTACAAATATTTTATGGCATTACATGATATAATCTTTCTTCTAATTTTAAATTTGGGTTATAATCACAACGTTTATAGGATTTGTTGCATGTTGTGCGCAAAATGCAACAAATACTATATAGGTATAACCCAAGTACTAAGCAACAGAGTTTACCTTCATAAACGCAACATTACATTACCAGGCAACAAGAAAATCTTTGTATCACATCACATCCACAAATGTAACAAAGGGAAATTTAAAATTATGCCACTATATCAGACAATTATTCTTACCTACAAATACAAGAAAAAAAACAACTTTGTAGACAAATTTAAATGAGCACTAAACAAATCATAACCCCACACACATAAACACACACCATACACATATAATGGCTGAACACACTAGCAGAACCACACACACACACACACACACACACACACACACACACACACACACACACACACACACACACACACACACACACACACACAAGAACACACTATGCAAATATCTATGGAGAACGAATATATACACACATACTGGCAAAAATAAACACACTAGATGGACCACATGCAAGCGCGTGCGTGAACACACACACACACACGAACCCTACACAACATACGTAGTGTGTGTATATATGTATATGTATATACTATTTCCTTATAATAAAACAATACATATAAGGAATATGCATACACATACTAGCAAACACACACACACAATAAACAAATATGCAGATAGGTTTAAAAAGATGCAGAAGTCATAAAAAGATAAGAATATTGACCTCCTCCCTTCCCACTTTCTCTGATCAATCTTAATTGTTTTATTCACCCTTAAGCAGAAGAATATTTTCCCACAAGTCCAAGGAAATTGGATTACTACTACACGCAAAAGACAATAGTTAAACATCTGAAAACCTAATGAAAATTAATTACTTTAAATAATATGTGGCAATAACCACACTTCGCCTGATGAAGGTCGCAATACCCGAAGTCCATGTAGCAAAGAAATACGGAAAATAATATATAATTTATATATATATAAAATCCACTTTATAACCAGAAACGTTTGCGGCATATCCCTTCTCATTAAAATATACACCTTTCTCTCATTGGAAGAAAAACTATAACCATTCTATAGATTTGAATCTCTGCTTAGCTTATATATATATATATATATATATATATATATATATATATATATATTTTACATACTGTAGGGAGTAATTCTTCAAGTGATTGTTCGTTTTTAGCGCGTTCGGCTTATCTGTTAGCAGGGTTTTGGCTGTGCTATTGAAAATTGTGTGGCGGTTGCTGAAGCGTCGGCATATTTTTATTTCCTGAAGATTGTCAGTGCATTATGGCAGTGTTCGTAGTTGATGCTGTGTAGGGTTGTTTTTTATTTTTTCTGATTAAGGCGAATATTTTGTTGGTAACTGCAACAATTATTTGGCGTATTGAAATTGGTATGTTCCTTTCTATTTTCATTTTTCTAATTATTTTAATCTATTTGTCTGTATGTTTAGCTATCTAATTTTTTTTATCTGTCTATCTATCTATCTATCTATCTATCTATCTATCTATCTATCTATCTATCTACACACTTGTGCAAATTAACTGAAACAAAACGAATAATTCCCTTATTATTTACTTTTTTCCTATTTTTCCAATGAAACATCACCCAGTGCACATGCTAGTACAACGTATGCCCATTGCACAAAGTCTTTCCTTGAAGATTGACCACAAATTCTCGATTGGATGTAAATCAGGAGGGTTTCCGAGCCAGTCGATAGTACTTTGATTTGCTCACTAGTAAGGCTTGCCAGTGTGTTCGTGCAACGTTACAATCTTTGTACGCTTCCTTGAAGTAACGTCCACAGTAGACAATGGCCGTAGGAGAACTAATCAACAGTCGAGACAATAGTGGTACGACGTGATGAAAATCTGATGCAATCATGGATGACGCAATATTTTTCAAGGCCAAACAAATTTCGTGTTAACCTCGAAAATAGATTCATATTAACGCACACCACTGTAAATGACCTAATCTGAAGAAAAAATAGAAATCGATTACACCCTGTCATTCCAGTGGGTCTAAAACTGACCGTATTATGAAAGAAAGGAACTAAAGCGGTTGTTTCAATTAATTTGCACAAGGTTGTATCTCTCTCTCTATCTAATTATTTTAATCTATCTATCTATCTATCTATCTATCTATCTATCTATCTATCTATCTATCTATCTATCTATCTATCTATCTATCTATCTAATGATTTTAATCTATGTATCTATCTAATGAATTTAATTAATCTATCTATCTATCTATCTATCTGTCTATCTATCTGTATATTAGGGTATCCCTTTGCCTATCTGTATCTCTCTATATTATTCCATCAGTCGATACCTACGTTTTTGTTGGATCAAATCAATCTTGTCACATGGCCAAACTTGCAGTGCCTCGACTGATGAACATTTCATTATCAACGGTTTGAAATACAATCAGTTTAATCACCGCTGTCACAGTTACTTTTCTGCCCAATAACATATAGATTACTTGCTTCTGAATAGATTTCATCAACGAAGCCAGAGAAAATTGTCTGGGTTTTTCAAACGATAATGTGTTGGACAGAGCGACAGGACGTTTGTCACTAATTTGTCCAAATCTATCATTCACCATTTCAAAAACCTATACGCAAAGGGTATCAATTTTACAGAAAGACACACACACACACACACACACACACACACACACACACACACACACATATATATATATATATGTGTGTGTGTGTGAGTGCGTGTGTGTATGTGTGTGAACGTAAGAGGGGAAACATGAAAGAGAGGCTTTCAGGATATCAAGAATGTAAATTATGTAAAAGAGGAAGATAAAGGGAAGATGAGATGGAAGCTAAAGAGTGGGAAAATGAATAGAAAGAGAGGACGCAAAGAGTAGAAAGAGGGGGCGAAAAAGTGTAGAAAGAGAGGCAGAAAAGATGTAAAAAAAGCGGTGGTGAAAAGAACAGAAAGTGGGAGGAAAAGAGTAGAAGTAGAGAGCGAAGAGAATAGAAAGAGGGGGCGAAAGAGAGGATGAAAAGAGTAGAAAAGCGGGGTAAAAAAATGATAAGAGGGAGTGAAAATTGTAGAAAGAAAGGACGAACGGAATAGAACGAGAAGACGGAAAGAGTAGAAAAACGGAGGGAAAGAGTAGAAATAGAGGGCAAGCATTATAGAAAGAGAGGACGAACAGAATAGAAAGATGGGGCGTAAAAGAAAGGAGAAAAAGGGACCGCAAACTGTAGAAAGAGAGGATGAAAAGAGTGGAAAGGGAGGCTAAGAGAGTAGAAAGAAGGGCTGTAAAATGTAGAAAGGGATTACGACAAGGTCAGGAAAAAGAGGAAAATATCCGAAAGACTGAGGGAAAATGACTGAAAGAGAAGCAATGAAAAATAATGAAAAGAGATCAAAACATTGGATAAAAGAAAGATACATACAGAATATATGGGAATGAAAAACAATGAAAGCGAACAGGAAAGACACAAAGAAAAGGGCGAGAGAGAGAGAGAGAGAGAGAGAGATAGAGAGTGAGTGAGAAAGAGATGTGTGGGGATGGAAAAGAGGGAGGTTGGGAGAGGAGAGGATACATTTTTAAAAGTGAGAAAAAAGAGAGGAGAATGGAGAGTAGGAAAGAAAAGTAGAAAGAGAGAGAGAGAGATAGAGAGAAAGAAAGAACGAAAAAAAGAGATAAGGAGAGGGATAGGCGAGAAACCCGGGAAAGAGAAAATAAAAGAAAAGTGAAAAAGAACGTGGGAGATATGAATATTGAGAAAAACTATCCAATTGATTAGCGCACACCATCGATCTTCGTCACCCGATTAAGACGTGTCTTGAGAGACATTCTCAAAGTCAAGAATAAATGATATATATATATATATATATATATATATATATATATATATATATATATATATATATATATATATATATATATATATATATTTACTTTCGTACAATCAATCAAGTCGAAGTTCCAACGAATATATAGAAAAGGAATAAAAGGAAATATAAACTCATCAGTGTTTGCTAGTTAATATTGGCCGTAGCATTTCGTAGATTAGATTCTTAAGTCAAAATGTGCATTTAATCAACTCAGCATCTATCTATCTATCTATCTATCTATCTAAAGACTGATCATATCTATCTATCTATCTATCTATCTATCTATCTATCTATCTATCTATCTATTGAGGCATGTGTTAGTAAAGACTGTGGAACGTTTCCTTTTAATAATCATTCTTGCAGATTTTTCTTAATTTCTCGCAAGTTTCTTTACACACACACACACACACACACGCACACACACATATATATATATATATATATATATATATATATATATATATATATATATATATGCATGCATGTATGTGTAGCCATTTTAAGCATATACTGTCATATTTTATTATGTAAGTTCATGTTTTCACATTAAAATGGATATTAACCAATCGAGTTTGGTTAAAATTTTCGAACACACACACACACACACACACACACACACACACACACACACACACACACACACACACACACACACATATATATATATGCAGGTAGTAATACGTTGGTATAATCCAGGCGAGTCTTATTAATATAGAATTTGAAATATATTAAAACTGACTCACGAAAGAGGTCTCAATGTTCATTTTCATTAAACAGAGCAAATTTTCTTTACAGTTGGAATTAAGATACCTTTAGTTAATGATCATTTTCACCTATGAATTTTAAAATTTGCAGGATTTTTCTGTTTACGGTATCAGTTTGTAGTGGAATATCTCCGCTCTACTAACTGATACCGTAAACAGTTTGAAAATTCTGCGAATTTTAAAATTAAAATTATTATAATCTTAATTCCAATTTTATATATATATATATATATATATATATAAAGAAAGAACAGTAAGATATAAAATCCGGTGTTCTTATAGATATTTTTATTTTTACACAATAGTGCTCAATGTAAATTTACAGAGCATTAATATTATAAATTAATTGATTTAAAATATGTTTTTTCGCTACACACTGATAACCATCTTTCAAAAATGGATGCTAAAAGCTTCGAATTTAATTTTGTTATTAAATTAAAGACATTAGTTTCATTTCCTCGTATTGCGAATATTGGAGTAATTTATTTTTTAAAATTTACAGTTTTAAAGGCACGGCAAAGATTATTTATTTTTATCTGGCTGTTAAAAAAGAAAGCTGATGTTGAATGTAAAAAGTGAAGAAATGTGCAGAATGATTAGTGAAACTTTAGCAACTAAAGTACATTTTAAGCGAACATCACAAAAAAAAAAAAACGGCGCTCACCGAAGAAGTTCATAAACACTGATTTCTCAACAATAATTTGGAAATTGTAAAATAACCGCAACGACAATGGTTATTGTATTTTTTAATCGGTTTCAATCCAAGCAAGGCAGTAATGCCACTAAAACACAAGGGGTTACAGGGTGTGGAAGAATTAGGAACAGAAACATTAATGATGAGCAGAAAGAGGAGAGTGTAACCAGGAGGACAGTAGATATCATTTAACGTTGCATTTAAACTTTTAGGATTAAAGTTGGCTTGAAAGTATGGAGCCGGAAGAGACTTCCACAAGCGAGAAGTGCAAGAAAAGAAGCTGTTAGCATAGAATTTACGGCTACATCTAGCCAACTTAACTGTAAATTGACGAGGTCTTGACGCCAGTCTAATAACCCACTTAAATTCAAAAACTCTCGGTACCACAGCTAAGAGCTCATCTGAACGATTACCATGAAAGTATTTATAAAAAATAGAGAGAGGTAAACTTACGGCGGTGGGAAAATCATAGGAGCCGAGCTGCCATATCAGGACCAATAAAATTGCTGATTATTTGGATTTTATCAAGGAGCTCAAGGTAAATAGCAGTGGAACTGGACCATATGTGGCAGCAATATTCTAAGCATGGATGAATGGTAGTAATTCTGAATTACTTTATTCTCGTACCAAAGAGAGACAAATGCAAAAATACATTCGGCCCCTGGTTACTCAGCTGTTTATATAACACCGGATCAGGAAACTTATGTTCTCCTGACTGTAGAATTGTCTAATGATACCTTTCATTTCTACTCTAATGAGATCAGTGTAGTGATACGTTAGATGGACCTGATAACAGATGTAGAATTTGTGTCATCCACAGAAGCAGTCAAGTAAACCGAATTCTAAGACAAAAGGTGACAATTGAAGAAATATTTTCTGCTAGTATTGCAGGCAATAAAATTATAGGTCTCTTCAAAGTTGACGAAAATTTCACGGTTTTTGTTTTAGTTGTTTTGTGGAACAGGTCAAAAATAAGAAGTTTAAACTAAAGTGTATATTTATGCAAGACATTGTTTCCTCATATACTCCAAATCTGACACTTCTCCAAAACAAAACGTTTCAAAGACACTAAATTAATGGAATAGCCTCAGCGTGTCCAAATAGATTACTTGTGATCCACGAGAAATGTATATGAGAATGGAAAACAATATTCAAGGAAAGACAATCTCTGGGAAGAAATAGAAACTGATGAACGTTAAAATCAAAAGAGCATAAAGGTGAACAAAGCGAACGATTGAAAAAACTGGTGAAGGTTATGGAATCTCAACGGAGCTAATATTTACATTTAATTCGGAGAGATCCGATATTGCATTAATCAAACATATGTTTCTGTTGCATAAAAGTGAAGTTGCCTGTGTTTGTGTGTCCGGCTAAAACTAAAAAATTACAATAATTAAGAACAAAATAACTATATATACAAATTTACTGTCACCCAACCCACTTTTTTGTAAAAAAATTATCCTTTTATCATTTGTATTTGTTTTCATACTTAAAAATTAAAAATACGTAATAATTGTATTAGAATGCATTCGAAATTCTCAGAATTAAAAAGTAAAAACAATCGGGAATAAAAATTATTCCAGTTCGTTTTTACTTTTTAATTCTGATAATTTCGAAACGCTAAGCCGTTATATGTATTTTAAAAAAAATCTATTTTCTT
>OZ038483.1:35806378-35926378 GCA_964036315.1 Acanthosepion esculentum | reverse complement strand
CACAAGGAAGAAGTACGAGAAACGAAACTGTTAGCATAGAACTTATGGTTACATCTAGCTAATTCAACTGTGGATTGACGTGTCCTTTCCGCCAATCTAGTAATGCGCTTAAATTCATGAAGTCCAAGTACTATAGCGAAGAGTTAATCCAAACAGTTACCATGAATGTTTTTATAGAAAAAGGCACGATGAAACTACATTACGGCGGTGGGACAATGACTGATGCCGAGACGCCAATGAGCATTGCTGATTTTTCTTTGGGTTTCGCCAAGAATCTCCAAATATACACCAGGAGCAGCGGACAATATGTGGCAGAAATATTTAAATCTTGGACGAATGGCAGACTTATAAATACGTAAGATAGATTCAGGAGAGAAAAAAAGTTTCAGAGTTACAACATCTTCATCGCTTCCTTCCATAATTATAACCAAGGTTTTTATATCTCCCCTTCATCTTCGCTACAAATATATCATTTCAGTCAGTCAGTTATGTGCCATGCGTGATACACGCTTAAGTGATCATGTATCTTTTGATACATGGCTGACGAGGCAGATTTTTTCCCGCAGTAGGTTGCCATCATTTTCTGTGGTAGACCAGTTATCATCCAAGGCTATAGAACCCGCTCTGTCCTGCTATTTACCCATAGCTAGGCGGAGAAGAAGAGGATTCGTACCTTTCCAAAAGGTATTAGCACGTAAGTGAATGTAATGGATTCTACTGGAATTCGAACTCGGCTCTCCGATTCCTCAATCCGTGCCTCCTAATATATAATTCCATTAATAAAAGCATTACTTAATCCGATGATGCTCTTCTGGAGGATGAAACATGGCACACAGATTTTTCTACTTTGTCATTAATTTGCTTAACATTGTTCTGATATCTAGAAATTTATACATATATATATATATATATATATATATATATATATATATATATATATATGTATATTTGAATAGATTGTGGGAGGTACAAAACTGGCAAATAGCTAGAAAGACATAGAATTTATTTCTAATAGACATTATGTGAGATGAAAGTAAAAAATAAGAAATGAGACAATATATATATATATATATATATATATATATATATATATATATATATATATATATATATATATATATATATATATATATATATATTATATATGTTTGTGTGTGTGCGCGCGCGTTTATACATGTGTCAAAATATTTATTTCTGTGTGTGTGTGTTGATATAAATGTGTTTGGTTTTGTGTAATCATTTTTAGACTTAGGTGTGCTACTCCGCGTAAATGCGTGTATATATATATATATATATATATATATATATATATATATATATATATATATATATATATATATATATACACATACATACATATATATATATACATAGATAAATATATATATATATATATATGTGTGTGTGTGTGTATATATATATATATTTAACGGACCCATACAAGGCAATACACCTATCATTCTAATTATAATTATTTCCCTTGTATAACTGACAAATATTTGCCACGGGTCAAAATGCCATCGTATAAAAACTATAATTGACCGGGCAGACAGAAATAGTGTTATACGCACTTTGCAGCCTTCTTTCCTCCTAGGTACCTTCCCCTTCTCACCCCACAAAAAAAAGTAAAAAAAAAAAAAAAGAAAAGACAAGAAAACGGGCAATGCTGAGATTGAACCGAGATGATAGCCTAACAACCTCGTTCCTACCTTTCCTTCTCTCAACAATTAGAAACGATCGAAATGTACACTTCGCTTCAAAATCTGCGCAACAATATCTGTAATCACTAGCCTTGATGTCCCTATCTAATTATTCCTTTTTTTTTTATTTCAGTTTTTATTCTTCAGAGACTTGATTTTTCTGGCTGAAAGATCGATACCTTTAACATTGCCAGCTTCCTCCCCAGCTCCCCACTTTCCACACATGCCCATCCTCTCACGATCTCTGTCTCATCATGCACAACAAAATAAGAACGCATACGAAATATATTTACTATTTATAAATTTGGCGCCCGTCCCTTTCAGAATTTCGCTTGAAGCTTGGAGTTGTTCCCAAAATCAAGATATCGAAAACTCAGTCGAAAAAGCTATAGAGGAAAACAGTCTTTGACCTTTGACTCCGGTTGTAACAAACCAGAACGGGCTAACGAATGAACAACGACAAGAAAAAAGAACAAGACCCGGTGTTCAAATTCACATAGATCTTTGCTCTCCATTTTCTTATTTAGGTCATTCTATAACTTATGTCAATAATACTATAATATATAATATAATATAATATAATACATTATTAAGTTATAGAGTACAGGAATGTGTCATTCTTGATTATTGTCAAATGGAAATCTCTGTCGTGGTAAGGAATAAAGGAGGAAAAGACAAGAATAGATTGATTAATTCGTTTTTTTACGGATTATCAACCCTTTGCAGGTTAATCAAATCCAGAAAATAGTTTTAGATTGTAAGAATTTTTTTTTGAGATAATAATGATTTAATGATACAAGTCTTACTAATTAACCCATATTTGGGGAGGAGAAGAGTTGGATGCATCCCTTTCCCAAGGGTATTTGTGCGCAAATGAATATAACGAACGCGACTGGAATTGGAACTCGGCTCTTGGATTAACAATTCCATTACACCAGCCGCACATCCAACCTTACAGCATCTGGTATTCCCCAGCGGTCACATATCTTCTACTGACTAGGCACGATGTAGTTTAACTTCATTGTTCGTACGGGAGCCGATGTTTCAATGTGATGTGACCGTAAGTCCGAAATGACAAGAAGAATGGTTCCAAGAATAGAATAATGGATAGCGGCTCGGATTGAGGAATCGGAGAGCCGAGTTCGAATTCCTGTCGAATCCATTATATTCACTTACGTGCTAATACCCTTGGGAAAGGTATGATTCCTCTTCTTTTCCCCAACCCAAGACAGACTTGGATTGCACCTGGTCTACCGCAGAAAGAAATAGCAATCTATTGCGGGAAAAATATCTGCCTCGTCAGTCATGTATCGAAAGATACATGATCACCTAATCGTGTATCACGCATGGCACATAACTGACTGACACTTCACACACACACACACACACACACACACACACACACACACACACACACACACACAGAGCACTTATCAGAATGTGTCACAAAATCAGGTTTAAGTCAGCTGTTACACTTTCATGAAAGTTTACTAAGTTTAGCACAAGGCCACAGAAAGGTACCACTCAGTGTGTATCGAATTCACTACACAGCAGTAATGATCTGCGGTAACACCAAAGAGCTTGGTGTTGCAAGAAAAGGTGAATTTTGTATACCCCCACCCACAAAAAAGAAAAAAGGCTGACGGAAGTCCTGTCTCTATAGCAACGCTTTCTCGATCGCGTCAGAGAAGAACCTATTACGTCACGACGAGACGTTCATGAGAGGAGCATGTTGTTATAACATCAAGCATAGTAATGGTCATTTTATGATTTCAGGCCACATGTTTAATTGACGCGAAGCCATCATGAAACCGAGTGGCTAATTAAAACTGACGCGTGAATGATAAGGGAACCGCATATATCAGAACGGCAGAAACTTTAAATGAAAAACTCCGATATCCTTGTCTCCCGGTGTGAGCTTGCTTGTAGTAGTCAATCAAAGATTAGTCAAACGCTTTCTCCTCAGACCCCCCCCCCGAGAGCTGCTCCTTTATGGAAGAAACTCCCTCATGGATGCTTCCTTGAACACTAATTTTAATCTCTTCAAATCAAGGGTCAATTGTTATCTATCCACCCTTCCCCTCATAATCTTCCTTTCCTACCACCTCAGTTTTCATTCATATCACACACCTCCATCATCATAACTATTTAAACAGTATCCCTCTACCTTCTGTATCTCTCGAGCCTTGTATTAGGTGAACTTTTGTCTAAGAATTCCTCCTACAAAACAGGAAAAGACGGACAAAATTCCTATTAACGCTATCCCGATTGTCTCGGAGAAGAATCCCATTACATCTCGACGAGGGGCTCATTTGGAGTGTATATTGTTACAAGATCAAACATAAGAATTGTTATTTAATGGTTCCAGGCCACATTTTCAGCTGATAAGACGTCACCAGAAAAGTTGGTGTTAAGTAAAACTGACGTATGTGTGATAGGGGAACCGTATAAATCTGAACGGTAGAGTTCAAATGAGAGATTCTCATACGCTCGTCATCCGGATTGAGCCTGTTCACGTGCTAACAGCGACTTTGTAATAGTCACTCTCCTATGACAGACGTAAAGGCTAACGAGCCTTCTATCAAAACAACGACAATTTCCTGACTGCTTCAGAAAATAAAACAAGAGTCGCGATGCTTTTTATATGCCGTGTTCGCATTTTCATTCAAGTTGGAATGACGTAGACAAATTACAGAATTCTAATGTTTTCGTTCACAGGCTCTTTATTTGTCAGACGTATTATTTTTCATACTAATTTTCCTGGGAAAAATAGTTGTTTGTGTGGTTTGTATTTTAGACTTTTCACCCCGACTAAGACATTGTGGCGTATATATTCTGATAAAATATCCATTTTTGTTCAGCAGTCACAAATCTGTCCAAATATGGCGCAGTGGGTTTTACGAGAGTGCAGAGAAGTGCTTGCACCTATTTTGTATTTTGGGTTCAGTCAAATTATGGGTGAAACAGTTTTCTAGATTTAGATACCTTTACAAGTTGTAGACAACAGTAAACTGTTGAAAGGCTTTAATTCAATTTGTGAGATTATTCTTTAACTGTAATACCACAATTTCTATCGAATTCAGACGGAAATAGATTGTCGTTAAACTCAACTGGACAAACGCTTCGACACGCAACTCTTAAACAAAAGTCATTTTGTCTGAACCTTTCAAACTCTCCCCGGAAGTACCTTTTATTTAAGGAATTTATCCAATAAAAAACTTTGAATATTTCAGGTTACTCTTGCACTATTAATTCCTTTTGTAAACTCATAGAACCATAGATATGTAATCTGCAGCGGGGGGAGTCTCAATTAACATAATTGACTCGTACTGTGAGAAGTCAGCTTACTTGTTTCAAACTGTACAACGCGTACTATTATGCATTGCTATAATGCAGATAGTTTAGAACCAAACGGAATTTAAAATTGATATACAGAGGTATGACGTGCAGGGACCATAATAGCTACAGGCACAGAAAGTGGAATTGTCGAGCTGAGTTCAAGATCTACCTTAATATGTTGCGTCCACTTTTGAACAAATGCCTTGGCAAAAAAAAAGAGCTCAAGATGTGTCCTGGCCTGTTGCGTTCGCTTGACTCTAATTATTTTAGAAAAGGCATGAACCAATTTTTTCTACTTCACTGTGTTGATTCCCATGTCTACACTCTCTGTATACATATATTAACTCTCTATCACCGATATTGAGCACTCTTCGCTTATATCAATCAAATTTCAAACGATATATATATATATATATATATATATATATATATATATATATATATATATAATCCAGGTGGATGCTAGTAATATCAGATATTAAAACTGATCCATAGAGAGCTCAATGTCTTTATTATGATAGTGTATATATTTTATACAGCAAAAAAATCCCAAATTACCTCATGTGGATATAGTCTATTTGAAACTCCAGAGTTTGAAATAGACTATATCCACATGAGGTAATTTGGGATTTTTTTGCTGTATATATATATATATATATATACATATACATATATATATATATATATATATATATATATATATATATATATATATATATATATATATATATATATATATATATATATATATATATATATATAGTTTACGAAAAACTAGGTAATCCGTATGGGTAGACCCAAGGAGGATAAATTGCCCGTTATAAATGTGTAAATTTATTTTCATTTTTTCATTTCAACATTTGGAAATAAATCTGATGATCCACTGTCCTTTAAAAGGGCTGTGGTGAAATAATTTATTATATGGAATCTTAAAGTAATCTGTTTTTATTTAAATATATATATATATATATATATATATATATATATATATATATATATATATATATATATGTATATATATATATATCTGTTTGTGTGTATGTGTGCGGGCGGGCGTGTGTGTGCGGGCGTGTGTGTCCGTGCGTATGTGTTTGTATGATGTATAATAGTACCCGAAACAATATTGAAGATGTTGAGACAAAATGGAAAAATTCAAATCAAAAAATGAACACATCCCGAACAGGAAAATCTACATTGTTCTCCTTTACATATGGAAACCTTAACGCTGGATGTACTTTCTTTAACAGTCCGTGAAAAACATTAGCGTTATCCTTTTATCAAAACGGGTGACGACTGAGAAATATCAATACAAACAAGCAAATTCTGCTCAGAAAATCCAGCAAAAATATTTTTTCTATGATTGTCTTAATATTTAAAAAAAAAATACAATTGCCTTCTGCTTTTAATAAGAACCTCAAATGTCCTCTGCGGATCCCTACCATGATATATGAATTTCTTTTGGTTTAAATTTCTGCCTAATTCTTGCCAAATTTGATCGTTTTCGGCGTTTTCATTCCATATTGGTCCACTTACTGCTGATGGCTGCCATAGTCGATTCTTCATTATTCAGCCTTATAATGGTCCTTTGATAGCCGAATTGACGTAAACTTCAAGCCGAAGAGTAATTTTCTATACTTTTTTTTTCACAGAGACATTCTTGGGAATACTGATATCGCTAAACAGAGATGTTTGTTTGTTCTCTTTTGCACATGAGTTCCCGTCAGTACATCTGTGTGTCCGTTTCTTTAAAGTTGAATAATATATTCGATAAACTTTTGTCGCGTGTGATAGCTTATTCCTAATACTGTAATTTTATTTGCTAATTCAATTCCAAAATCATCCTTAAAACATTATGATAAGAAAAGCACTTTGAACATCATAATCAATTTGAAAGCGCCCATACAGTTTATTTAATATATTACTATTCAGTCTAATGA
Source organism: Acanthosepion esculentum (assembly GCA_964036315.1). Lineage (NCBI taxonomy): Eukaryota > Metazoa > Mollusca > Cephalopoda > Sepiida > Sepiidae > Acanthosepion > Acanthosepion esculentum. Next base: position 35,919,402 of record OZ038483.1, on the reverse strand, counting down.
TTACATATATTGTGGCACAGCAAAAATTAAAACATATCTAATAAGCAGATGCAGGAATTTTCTTACTGCATATAATATGTGAAAAGCTATAATCAGTATCGTTAATAAAAAAGACGATTATCAAAAAATACATGTGTTATACTAGAATAATTATGCAAAATAGTAACTTCGCTGTAGAAATACTGCTTTCTGTCCCCCTCACACAAGAATTTATACAAGCCCATTCTTGATGTGTGTTGGTTTTGTTGCAAGTAAATGAAGATAATTTACAGTATGATTAATCTACCTATAATTCGCCATATATCTTTTTTGTTAGATGCTGTCTCTTCCAACGTTAACCCTTTGGAGACGGTGTTGCCATTGTTGGAAACATTCTTGGAACTCGTTTTTCGTAATACCTTTCTGTAGTATAGTTACGTGTCACTGGATGTCAGGGATGTCAGCAGATCCCGTTCGGACAATTCTCAATTTTGGAAATAGCCAAAAATCACTGGTGTCTAAGTCGAGTGAATAAGATGCAGAACTATTTTTGTAATGGCAGTCATGAGATTTGAACGAAATCAGTTTTTCTCATACCCAAATCCTCTGTTCGAACCTGCCGCGCTGTTTCCAAATTCATGCCTAAAAGAGCGCACTCAGGTTTGCAATGGTTTCATATTTGAATCTGTTCGTTGAGCTTTTGACTGTCTACTTCTTGCATCATCGGGCACATATTCTCTCCTTGTCTTGAACCATCTGTAATACTCAAAAACTCTGGAATCCTTCATAGCCTACTAGCCATAAGGCATTTTAATAGTGCTACTCTTTCATTAGCCTTATTATCAATCTTCACACAATCTTAATCCACTGCTTTATATTGTTTTCACTAATTTTCCACCAAAAGTATAACAGGAACACTTACAATGTCCTCTACTGCTCGGCAGCGAATGATTCACCTAGACCACATCTAAAAAAGAAGGAACATATTCGGATGTGTTTTGCTACAGATGTTTGCCTGACTCATTACCCAAGCGAAATGTTGCGGGCATCCCGTGAATTCATTTTCACAACTTGGGTTTTACTTACTTTAATTACTAGTATTTTTAACTTAAAGCGTGACGTTCGATTTAGAGCGATTTCATAATCTTAAAATGGGCCCTTACTTTGTGTCTGTCAAGTTAGGTAAACCCAATACTTAGCCTTTTGTTTAACTGTATAAATAAAGCTCTTGCCGAGAGATCTTTTGCTAGAAACCAAAGTAGTTTTTTTTATTTTATGAATTTTATTTTTCTGTTTAACGGAAAATCAAGGCTTAAAATCGTGTTGTGTTCATGTTTGTAAGTATAATTACTTTAAAAAATATTTAAATGAAATGAGAGCCCTATTTACATTATTCGGACTATTGTCCTCATCATTGTCGCCATATTTATTACAACGTTTCGGCCGGTCTACGCTCCGACCTTCTTCAGGTGGTTGGAATGTCGAGCTGAACCATTTATTTCGCTCACTGGGTTAGACAGTTCTAGTTCCACGTGCCATATTTAATGGATGTCAGTTAGTTATCTCCTGTTAATTCCCCTCTCCAAATTCTCCACTGCCTTAGCCGGGTATTGGACTCACACTCTTTGGGTCATGTCACTGGATTAAACATGGCATATTTCTTATTGTAATTATTTACATTGTTCGGAGTGTTTTTCTCGTCTTTATTGCCATATTCAAGATGTTTGGCCGTTGTACCCTCAGGCGATTACAATTTCAAACTGAAACCTTTATCCAGTGGATAAAAACGTTGTTCGGATCCAGTGACTTGACCCAAACAGTTGTGAGTTCAATAACTGGCTACTGCAAAAACTTGGAGAGTTAAAGGGAGATAACTGAGACATCCGGAAGAGGCATTGCATGTAGAACTAAAACACTCTACCCGATCCAAACGAAATAAAGGGTTCAGTTCGTAATTCCAATAACCTGAAGAAGGCCGGAACGTACAACGGTCGAAGCGTCGTGAATATGGCAATAAAGTTGAGGACAACAATTCGAACAATGTAAATAAGAAATAGATTGTCCAAAATGAATACAGATGTTATTAACAAACAGAATACGGTTGCATCTATATTTTGGGGAGTATCTAAACAGAATAGGAAGATTTCTGTAATCATCAACTATGTTTTTCCGAATTACTTTAATTCTCTATGCGTAAACCCCCCACCCACAAAACTGTGTGTGCTGGTAGTCGAGGTGCAGGCTGATTTTAACACAGAAATCAATCATTGCTAGTTCATCAGTCTCTTGTGGCTCGCTTTAATAATTAGTGCTGATATAATCTCCACTGCCAACATTGGATTTTCCTAGCCTTTTCTTATCAAGGAGGTAAGAAAACGCGAAAGTCGTTACTTATTCTCTTTCTTATGTCTTATCACATTCGAAAATAACGTCACTTTCCTGTGTATGGCTTTTTTTGTCTAAACATATGCACACATACACACACACAGAAACACACATGCACACAGAAACAAACACACACAGAAACACACACAGAAACAAACACACAGAGGAACACACACACACACACACACACACACACACACACACACACACACACACACAGAGAAACACACACAGAAACACACGCACACACACACAGAAACACACACACACACACAGAGAAACACACACACACGCATATATATATTATATGTACACGCTGATGAGTTTGCCTGTGTGTTGATATCATTTTGACCTTTTCCAATCTGTAATATTATATATATATATATATATATATATATATATATATATATATATATATGAAATTCTATATGTTCCTGATATATATATATATATATATATATATATATATATATATATATGTGTGTGTGTGTGTGTGTGTGTGTGTGTGTGTGTGTGTGTGTGTGTGTGGATATGTAAATTCATACATATTTTTCGCTTGTATGCATAAGCATGTACGTAATTTTTTATAGCTGCTTCGAACAGACCAGCAAATCGCACCCTATAAATACTCAAATTCCGAGGTCGACCAGATACAGCAATATGCTAGACATGAAATACTGAGATCGACCACATACAGAAATATGCTAGATTTGAATTACTGAGGTCGACCCCAAACAAACAATATGCTAATCCTGAATTACTGAGGTCGACCACATACAACAATATGCTAGACCTGAAATACTGAGGTCGACTGCATACAGCAATATGCTTGTTATAAAATACTGTGGTCGACCACATTACAATACATCGAACTATTGTATAGCACAGACACACAAATTAAGTACACATTTAATTTTTAATTTCTTAATATTTCTTTAATCTCTAACTATGGTTATTCACTAGAAGTCTTCTTCTTGTATGTGCCGTATTTCTTCAGGGCGTGTTGATCATAGCTCTCCACAATTTCCTTTGTTTTGTTTGTCTTTCATTTTCAGGAGCTCGTATAGTATTTTTAATGTTCATATGTACTCTGAGTGTCAATTTATTTTCATTTGACCCTAAGTAAGGCAATAAAGCCACTAAGACGCAAAGGAGTTAATGAGTGAAAGAATATCAGAAGAAAACACATTATTGATGAGAGAGAACAATACAAGAATAGGAATTAAGAAAACAGAACATAACAATTGACATTGCATTTAAATTTTTGAAAATCAAACTTTATTGAAAAACAAGTGGCCGGAAGAGAGTTAGAAGTGGTAGAAGTGCGAGAGAAGAAACTGTTAGCATAGAACTTACGGTTATATCTAACTATTTCAACTTTTCGAAAGTTATTCGTATATTTGTGTTTAATCTCACAAAGAAACTATTTCTGATAAAGCATGTTTCCCTTTCTATTGAAGGTGAAGAAGAAGAAAAGGAAGGAACTGAAAGGAAAAAGGTAATAAACGCTATCAGGATTGCGGTGACATCAGCTACCTATTCATTCTGATATTGTTTATACAGAAAAAGACAACGAAAACATCCTGGAAAATACGAGTCGTGTATAGACCCCATTACTGTTAAATGCTGCAAATACTTGTCGTTTCTGCGCAAACTCAAATTAAGAGACTGATGTATACATGTATTCATTTCACAGTGTTTTTGTACAACGGTATGAGAAGAAAAAAAATCTTCAACATAGCCAGACACATTCATTTACATATATGAAAACAGATAGGCTAGTCGAGTACGAATTGCAATATACACTTTCCCTCTCCGGGCTTTGCAGAGAAACCTTATCAATGTGATGAGGATCTGACGTGCAGATTCGCTCATATTTTTGAAAATGCCAAAGTCCTTCGAGAAAGAAGAAGTAATTTCACGGAAAAAAAAAAAGTTGCACCGATGTGATAAGCTGAAAGAAGACTTGGCATGCGCTGTGCGAGAGAGATAGGCGCTAAGGTGAGAATGAAGTGGGTTAGAATAGAAAGTTAATAATAAAAATGAGTAAGAAGACATATCGTCGAAAAGAAAAGTATAGTGATGAAAAAGAGATAAAAAGAAAGAAGAGAAAGCTGTGATGTCATCAATTTGTCGGCGTGAGAACTGAGGAGACAATAGGGAGGAGGAGAAGGACAAGACAGGAGAAAGAAAAGACGGAGAAGAAGAGGAGAAAAAGAGGGTGAGTAGGAGGAGGAAAGGGGAGATGAGGAAGAAGTGAGTAGGAGGAGTAATGAGAGATAAGAGAAAAAGAAAAGAGGGAGAGGAGGAGAAAAAGAGGGTGAATAGGAGGAGGAAAGAGGAGAGGAGGAAGAAGTGAGTAGGAGGAGTAATGAGAGATAAGAGAAAAAGAAAAGAGGGAGAGGAGGAGAAAAAGAGGGTGAATAGGAGAAGGAAAGAGGAGAGGAGGAAGAAGTGAGTAGGAGGAGTAATGAGAGATAAGAGAAAAAGAAAAGAGGGAGAGGAGGAGAAAAAGAGGGTGACTAGGAGGAGGAAAGGGGAGATGAGGAAGAAGTGAGTAGGAGGAGTAATGAGAGATAAGAGAAAAAGAAAAGAGGGAGAGGAGGAGAAAAAGAGGGTGAATAGGAGGAGGAAAGAGGAGAGGAGGAAGAAGTGAATAGGAGGAGTAATGAGAGATAAGAGAAAAAGAAAAGAGGGAGAGGAGGAGAAAAAGAGGGTGAATAGGAGGAGGAAAGAGGAGAGGAGGAAGAAGTGAGTATAAGGTGTAATGAGTGGTAAGAGAAAAAGAACACTTGGAGGGGAAAACATTACGAGAAAGAAGAAGTGTGCTCTCATCAATTTATTAGTGTGGGGAGAGGGGAGAACATAGGGACGACGTGGATAAGAGAGAAGGAGTAAGTGGAAAAGAGGGAGAAAAGGAAAAAGGGAGGGAGAACAAGTGGAGAGAAGTAGGAGGAGGAGAGGAAGAAAAAGATAGGGGGAGAGAAGAGGAGGAGGATCTTTTTTTAAAATCAATTCACACCAAGCTAGGCGATATTGCTACGAAGACTTAAGTGGCTATCAAGAGTGACAGAAAATGAAAAGACTTAAGAAGGAACCGGAAACACAATCCGAAACGGGAAATAAAAGATAAACATCTTCTCCTGTTCAAAAGGTCGAGGAGGAGTGTGAACCGGACGAGGCAAACGTATCTACTCACACTGCAATAAGAGACGAAAGAAAAAAGAACACGTGGAAAGAAAAACATTACGTGCAAGAAGAAGAAGAAGAAGAAGAAGAAGAAGAAGAAGAAGAAGAAGAAGAAGAAGAAGAAGAAGAAACCAGGGGAAAGAAAGCACCCAGATAAATTAATGAAGCAAAAAGAAAACGATAAGAAGAAATCAGGAATATATAAAACGACCTTTTGGTCAATGATGGAAAAAAAGAGATGGAAAAGACTTCAACACTATTTAAGAAACTGAAAGGAAGAGGTTGTCTTTAATCTTATGGCTAACAATGGGAACTCAATTCTTGAATTCTCCCATGGAGTTAGCCTGGAAACAAATCAGGTTAAAATACGTTAAAAAGAAGCGTAGTAAGAATGAGAAAATAAACTTGTTTAATATATAGATAGGGTAATGATTATCAACGTAGAATATGAAATTGCGGCGCCGAGTTCAAATTCAGGCTCAGTCTGTTGCATTGACTTTCGTACTATTTGCCTATGGGAAAAAATGAAGCCATCTCTTCTTTGAGCTAAAGATGGAAGAGCAGACTAGACAGGATTTCTTCAGTCGTGGGTAGAAACTATTCTAAGAGAAGGCACATTCAAAATTCCAAGGAGGCATGGCAGTTCATAATAAAGAAAAGAAGAGCCATAACCATCGACATTCTGCAGAGACATGGCATTTACAAAAAATGTGAATAATTGTGCAAGGAGTTTTATCGTTTGTTTCCTGTTTAGAACTGGGTTTCCGTTTCTTTCTAAAGTCATTTTTATTCTCTTCCACTTTCAGTAGCACGTGGCATTATCGCCTTGCTGGAAGTGAATTGATTTAAAAAAAAGAAGAAAAAAAAGAAACAAAAAGAGAGATTAAAATGAGTGAGGAAGATAGAGGTTGGTACGAAAAGAGAGGGGGGAAATATATTGAGATCTATAGTTCAATAGTATTTTCAGCCTAGACTGATTTTGAAAATTGTATTGAAGCGTGAAACTGACAGTCACCATGCAGTGTTGATACATATATCCAATCTGTGTATAATCTATGAACAGTCTATCTCCGATACTGAGTACTCTTCCACTATAAATATAGCAAATGTTAACCGTTTATAAAGAAAATTGTCTTGATATAATACTCCACGTGGATTTGTATGTCAGTTTTTGCTGACTAGAGTTATCTACCTTACTGTGACAACACCAGTCTGAATTATGATTGATGCGCTCTTGCAAGAGGTATCTGAAGCCTCGAGGTGAAAAACAGGGAAGTTCTAGCCATAATAATGGAAAAATATATCTAGAGACTGAAATGTAAAAATCTAGTAAAAGTAGAATCTTAAAATATCTGTTTCATATATGCTCCTATTTTGGGGCGATAGGGGTTAATTAGTATATTGAGAGACACGCAGAACCCACCCGTGGTTTATACTGCAACTATGCTGAGTGGACCAGTCAGAGTTTTTTTGGGAGAGTGCGCACCATCTGGCGTGATCAACAGTTTGAACAAAGCCAGTACACTCAAACCCTCGATCACGACGACTTGTGACATTGTGCGAGCACAGCCATCGATGAACAATTCCTCCTACCCAGTTTCACTCACAAGGCTTGGTTCGACCCCTGGGTATTCTTTTCTGGGCGTTTCCAAAAGTGCCGATAGTAGGGATCGCCCTTCTCTTTCTCAGGCTGATAAAATCAAGAAGTGACCTTCCTGACAAATTAACCAGTTGTGATTCGAACCCGGGGCTCATGGGAAAGAGAAGAGGAGAGAGAGAGAGAGAGAGAGAGAGAGAGAGAGAGAGAGAGAGAGGGAGGAGAAAAATAAATTGAAATACAGAGACGTATTTGCCATAAAGAGGATATTGAAAAGTAAATGGAAATGACGAAGGTAGGTTTATGGAAAGAAGTGGAGCAAAAACTGATATTTGGAAAAACGAAAATAAGAGAAAGAACATCTTAACTTGATTTTAACTTTAGGAAAAAGATAAAAGAATTTTTTTCTTTTTGCAATTGGATTTTCTCCGTTCCCATCTTTTTGGAGAAGCATAATGGTTAGCAGATATTTGAATCAACAAGTTGAAAATGTTGAAAAGATAAAAACAAACAATTGATATCGAAATCCAAAATTGATTAAACACACATACACTTCAGAAACGAGCGCCATTTCAACATATTTGTGTTGGTTGTGTGCACAAGAATCGGACCAATGGTAAATATATAAAACAATAAGTTCTCGTTAACTTAGATTTTCTAACCTTGAAATCTTTTTTTACTTATGACGCCGGATCATTAGCAAAATGAGTTTCCCGAAGACCGTTCTTAACTGAAATGTTCGCAAACCGAAATTATTTTTCCAATTGCAATCAATGTAGAGAAAAAAAAGTCACAGTACAATAAAATTGGAAAAGAAAAGCACGACACAACACACAAATGTATACAACATGATGGTCGACTTATTCCGTTCATGTTAATTCGGTTCGGCTATGTTGTTCGAGAACCGAAATTTTTTTCGAAAACCGAGGCATTTTCATCTCGAATTTTCTGTTCGGAAACCGATTTTTTCGACATGTGAGACGTTCGAGAACCGAGGTTCCTCTGTATGTCAAGGTATTTCTTTTCTCACAAAATTGCTATATATAATATATATCGGGGACCTGCTGAACAATTCTAGGCTTGACTTGCTGTCCAATATCTGACCAAATGGTCAAATAAAATCTGGAGATTTTTTTCGTTCAGGCCGGGAACTTTTCAGCATAACCCCGTACTTGTCTATTTATCTTTTGGCTGGTTTTGCAATCCGGTATTAATTAAGCCAATGCACCAAATGATTATATATTTAGACACAGTAAATTCTGACAAGAAGGGAAAAAATTATATATATATATATATATATATATATATATATATTAATACATGTCTCATTAAATAATATAGATAAGCGTTGTCTATATATTTTATGTAAGTTTTTTTTCATATAGTCTGATAATCTTAATAACATTATCATTAAATAATGAAAGAAAATCACAATATTGATACATACTTTTTTTTTTTTATTTAATCCAATCTGAGCTTTCGGCTTACATAAGCCATTATCAAAGATGACAATTACACAATATATTTATGCAATACACGAACAAGAAATTGATGATAGTATTATTTGTTTACATGGATGATTTCCAAGCAACGATAAACACGTGCATATAAAACGCTGAAAGCGAAAATCGCACGACAGCTCATGACGTCACACATGACCACGCGAGAGTGAATCCGATGAGTATTGAGTATGGAAAGCCGTTGGTATGAACCAATGACTTCTGTTACTAATTATAGGCATTTAAGGATATTTTTGGAGATTTCATAGTTTATTTTGTTCAGGTTAGGTTTCAACTGTTTTATGTATATAGCTTCAAGAATTTTTAGTTTTTGTTTATTGTTTTCATGTTTAAGTATAGTTGTGTTTTCGACGAGGATTTTCCGGAATTGTGTATGCGGCCAGGCATGTTCTTTTAAATGTCTAAAAATGTTATATATATATATATCACAGTTGTATTTTTTAGTACCGATTCTGTTTGAACCCGGTAGGTAGAGTTTACACTTTCTCTTATTGCTTCCCACATACATTATCGCTACTCAACTACTTCCCAACTGGCATTAACACTACTCCATTACATCTCCAGTATCTGTTTCTAATTTCTACACCATCAATTATAAAGGGTACGGGAGAAATACTTCCCACATACACCTACCAGAAATAACGCCCACGTAATGGTAAAACATTACTGTCAATGGTGTCTTTATTTAGCTATGTCTTACCATTATATGGGAGGTATTTCTGGGAGGTATATGTGGGGGTATTTCTGCCACACCCTGTATATTTCAGCCTTTATTGCATATCCTCCGCATTAAAAATGAGAGTATAGGTATTGTCTGTAGTCAGGAATTAATGAAAGCATTACTAAAGAATTAAGTAGATATGATTCTATTTCTTGTTCAGGAAAGGTGTATAATTCTTAAAGAAGTTTAAGGGCATTTTTATGAAAATATATTATATCCTTGATATTTCACGGACGGAACGGATTAACTGGAAGAAAAGGAATGACAAAACACAGAGAGAGTTTTATACCACTAACTCATGCACAAAATTATATAGGAATATTTACACGTGTCCCATGCAGAGAAACCATACCCCATATATGCTACAACAAGTAGTATGGAAAGATGATGAAAAACGAGTCTTACTAGGAATAATCCCAACGGGAATTGGAGTGCCGGATATTCTTCTGTGTTTCTGGGGAAACCGTATTTAGTATTCTATATTTAAGACAGATTTATTTGCTTTATTACGAGTGAGGACATATTCTTCACAAACGAGAAACGGTGAGCTATGGGTTTTCCCCAACATGATGATTGCGTGCCAGAGATAGTTTCTATATCTCGTGAAGATATATACTCAAAGGAAAACGGCATCATGGGCTTGTAAGCTGTACCATGTGGAAGATGACTGCTCCGGGCAAAATGAATAACTCGTGGGACTTGACTCTAGACAGTTAACTGATGGATTGGTCAATTTTGTAATTCTATTAATTGATCACTAAGCGATCGTTACGAGACTAACATGACTTCATCTCGACAAAAGGGAGATAATACCTTTTGTATCTCTACACTAGCAATGGTATATCACAAAGAGATGCTCTAGAATTATCCAGGACTGACTGTGTGAATAAAGTTATTAAGCATTTAAAATAAAGAAGTACGCTTTAGATTTTACACGTCGATCAATCATTATTAAATTTTTAAAAATATTTCTTTCTTTTTGGTTGCAGTTGCCTCTTATCGTAATTGTTGTATACAAAATAGAAATGGCGGCATGATGAAATTATTTCCTTCAAATCTTTTCCTTTTGTCCGGTGCTTATTTGGGATGGCACGTTTATTAATCTTCAAACAATTTCTTCCACAGAACGATTATATTAGTCCAGTTTATTAAATATATATACTCTTCTTATATCTATAACTAGCAGCATGGCTCGGCGTTGCCCGTACTTGATTAAAAAATCGTACGACTCATACAGCAATCGCTATCACTTGACTTAAAATATTTTTGCCCTTCCTTGCCTTTAAAGGAGTGCCATTTGCCGTGCTGATGTTGCTACATGCCTTACTTCTTGCCTATCTCACACTGCGAATTTTTTCTAAGCTCTATACTAAAAACATTAAAACTGTTACGAAAAAAGAACTAAACAAAATGAACACAAAACGATCAGCTTTAAAAAAGGACTCGTAACTGGAAAAACCGAATGAAAAAAGAATGTTAACAACAAATACTTTTTCACACCCAACCCAGTTCTGCGGAATCAGAATCAACGTTGAGTTTGAGCAAGCGAATGAGCCAATTGGAGTAAAGTGCCATGCAGATTTAAATTTTTCCCACTTGTGACGAATGCAGCTATCGATTTTTTTTGCATGCTAGTTAACATTCGTGTCAGTGAGCTGTTGGCTCTCACCCTGGCCAATAGAATCTTCCTGCCTATTCGTGGCAGCCAGCTATAGGCTCTCACTCTGGCCAGTAGAAAATGGCCGCAAGCTACATGAAACCGCCGTAGAAGCATGAAAAAATCGATTATTTCCACTATCGATGGGAGTTGGGAAATGCAAAGTCGGTCTTGGCCTTTCTACTAACCTGGAGCATGTGCATGTAAATTTTGGTGCAAATCCGTCGAAAATTGCGGCCGTGCATTCGTCACACACACACACACACACACACACACACACACACACACACACACACACACACACACACACACACACACATCCTTCCTTTTATAGATAGAGATTCTCAAAATATGTGTGTATGTATGCATGTGTGTGTTTGTGTGTGTGTGTGTATGATAGGTTGTTGTTTATGCGTTTCCACAGTTTTCATCCGATTTCGATGAATTTTTTTTTGTTTGATAGATAATTCTTCAGTGCCGGTTGTAAGTTCCAATTGGCTAGAAAAAATTAAAACCTTGAAGGTGAAAAATCGAAAACACTGATTTTTTACAATTTGCGCAAAAACCAAAGACAAAATTTAATGTCTGCAAAAAACAGCGTACAATCAGTTTAGAGAGTTGAAATCTAACGCAAAAGATTATTAGAATTATAAAAAAAAAATTATTATAAATAAAAATCATCTTATCTTATTATTATGACGGTCCATGGAAGAGGTTCATTCCTTCCAAGATTGTGAACGCAAAAACGGCCCTTTTCAATTCCCCCATTTCAAATTGTAAACCCACCATTTGGGGAAGTGCTTCAGTTGCAACCAATTCTTGTTACTAATATTGATTTTCAGGTGGGCTGACTTTAAACTTCAATTGAACGCAAAAATTCCCAGTAATGAAACACCTGGTCGAATACGGGTTATACAACTAGTATTTTATAAGTTGAAAAATTCCGGCCGTTATAACTAATCCAGACTGCATTTATATTTGGTGCAAGAATTATTCGGCCCATCACCCTACCATCGTTAGTAAATAATGCGGATCACAAAAAATGTTCGTCGACACTCGAATTACCATCCTTTTTATACCTTGGAAAGTCTGTCTGTATGACGTAATATTTTCGATTAATGGTCGCAGAGTGACAATAAAAAGCAACCGAAATGTAAGATATATGGGTCTTAAAAATAATAAATTAACAATTTTCAAATCATAATAATAATAATTCTAATAATAATTCAAGATGCTATTTGTAAACAGGTCAGAATATTTATAACCTATTTATTTTTCGCTTACAAAGACACAAGAAAAACAATCTTCTGTATAGAATATCTAAAGAGGTTCACTTCACTTTTTTCGCTCGTTCCGCTTTCAGTCTATATAAAGAATCTCAGTCGATTTTATGATTTGCAGGAATGAACAGCATCAACCATTTCTTAAACAAAATATTGATGCTTTAAACTGACGTCACAAAATAGTTTTCACTGTTTTGTGGCTATGATGTTATTTCTTCCAATACGATTAAGAAATTACTCTTCACTACTTGAATTTAAAAATCGATTTAAGCACGATAATAAAATTAGTTATATGCTTCAAAAAGGGGAGTAACTCTGGTATTGTTATGACGATGGTAATTGTTTTGTAAGGATACAAAGGGGGATTATCTCTCTTTGGTTGAGATAGTCACATAGGTCACTTGATGGCCGCTTTGTGACGTCACTTCACACAATGACGAAAGTGTCCAACCAGTCGGTTTACAGGAGCCAAACCGAGATGTTGCATTTTAGCCCCCAGCCTAGCCCGGGCTAGAGCTAAATCTGCTACCTCAGCATGTTACAAGTCCATGGTGCCGTTTCCCTTTTAGAATATATCTTTCCCAGATATAGAAAGAAACTCTGGCTCGCAGTCCTCAATTTTGGAAAATCCAAGACTCGCCGTTTCCCGTTCGTGAAATATGTCATCGACTAGGACATAGTAGATGAATCTAGCCCGCTTGAATCTGTTGCTTGAAACATGGCTTCTCCAGAAACATAGTAGAATCTCCGTATTATACGTAAGACACTATCTTTTCGTTCTCCTTACATTCTGTTTGCTCTGTAGATATGTTATGTTTTTATCTGTAAATATGTATATATAGTTTTATGCATGTCTTAGTGGTATAAAACTCTCTCTGAGAAGAAAGGATGTTTGTCATTCCTTTTGCATTCAGCCATTCCGTTACGTCTGTGAAATACGGTGTTATTATATCAATTATATAATAATGCCCATAATGGGGGAAATGTGGGGGAGAATAAATCTTTCTTCCATATCTCTCCAGTTATAGTTTCTTCTCCAGAAATATATTAATGACGTTTTTCTTCATTCTTTGCATCATTCACTTTATATTCACTTCCAGAATCGAAACTCAGGTTTATAAACTCAATTCTAATTAATTTTTTCCCAATATCTTTACAAAGCTTAATTTAATGCAGTTCAATAATGAATTTACTGAGGACGACTTTCTGAAGTCATTTTTACAAAGGAGATCCTGTCTGTTTTGAAAATCCTTTTTAGATATTCTGACTTTTATCTTGCTTCAGACAAGATATTCTAAATTATTTCAGCGTCGAAGCTAGTCACGAGAATAACTTCTTTACTGTCAGGATTCATTACTGGCAGCCACAATCTTAACAACATAAGACATGCAGATGACATAGTCTTGAAAGTAGTAAGGAAGGAAACTACAAGGACTCAGAAAGAAGTGAAGGAAAGTGAGAAGAAGGGGCTAAACATTGCAAGAAGTCAAAATGCACGGTCGTTGGTAAAAAGGACAGCCCAACATACAAAATACAGATTGGAGATACCGGAATAAAACAGGTGGAACAAGTTGGGAAGCGTATAAACAGTCGACGTTAAGTGCGACACTGTAATTCGAAGGCGCATTGGGATACCCAAAGTTGCTTTTCAAAAGCTAAGCAAAGTATTAAGAAACAGAAAAATATCGTTAGAAACAAAGAAAAGAGTACTGAACACTTATGTAGTATCAGTCATACTGTATGGCAGTGAATACTGGACAATCTCCCAACAAATGACAAGAGACTTGAAGCAACAGAAATGTAGTTCTACAGAAGGATGATCATAATACTATAGCCCGAACGCGTGAGTAACGACGAAATTCTAGAGACAATGGCAACAAAAATGGACACTTATATTTAACATCTGCAAGAGAGAGTTGAGGTTTCTCAGACACATAGTGAGGAAGGAGGGCTTGTAAAATTTGATACTCACAGGACAGATTGAAGGTAAGGGAGACAGAGAAAACAACGCATAATCTACCTGGCTAGCTTGAGTGAATGGATGGCGGATCACGGTATGGGAGAGATGGGAAAAAGACAAATATTCTTAAGAGCTATAAGGGACAGGGAATTGTGGAGAGCCATGATCGGCAACGCCCTGAATGGACTCAGCACATAGAAGGAGAAGTCGGTATCCATTCACCTTAGGGTGAAAACTAACCTTTGGTATGGTTAATGATGATTGTTTCGTTATTATTTGTGAATTGTCATGCATTGTTAGGAAAGCTAGTGAAGTGGTCCCCCGTTGGCCTTTCCACGATTTGGAATTCAGAATTATCATTCTCCTAAACTGGTTGCCATACAAGTCTACAGAGTTAAGCCCCCACTACTATTTAACACATGGCTGGGCAAAGAAAAAAATGGATGCATGCTTTTCCTAAAGGCATTTATGCGAAAGTGGATGCAGCTGGTTAGTCCGGAATTTGAACTTGGCTAGCCGATTTCACTTTCCGTGTCGATATCTTTTACACTAGCAACATCCTGTTATATTATGAAAAAGGCTCTGTGGATGATCAAACTATAGCAAAACACAGGCGATCCCATTATTGAATTAAGTGGATCACGTGACCACAGAGGAAACGCATTAGAAAATATCGTGAGGACTAACGATCGCTATTTCTATTCTATCCGCTATACTACACGGACCGCTATTCTCTACTCTATTCACTATACTATTCGGATCACTATATGGGTTAATATTCAAGCGAGTATTATCAAGCAAGTACTATTAGTGTGAGTGTTATTCGAAGGCGCTTGACACAGAGTGGCTTGCGAGGATTCGTGCTGGTTTCTCATTGAACGTTATATGCTGACGTAAAAATACCCATTTTTCATCGTCCGTCACAAAAAAGGTCATATCTAATAAGCGAATTGTACGTGGAAGTACAATCCAGAAGATATGTTGATTTTTTTTTTCACTTAGTCGCTTTTATGTGAAACGTTCGCACAAAATAACGAGCTGGTGCAAATACTTTTCACCGTTTAAATTTAATATTGTTGGCGTTCACTCGGATCTTATAGGATTGATTATTCTCAAATAGTGACTTGATTTGATTGGCGTCCGCCTCAACTGGAACATTGTTCAACGAGAAATCAGCACAAATCCTCGCAAGACACTTGTGACACGTTAGATCATCCGCAGAACCTTCTTCATAATATGCAGCAATTTAGAATTTAGACCCAAATCCAGGAATTTTCCGATCTTCTATGTGGCGTGGGTCTTAAGGACGTGGGCAATATTGGCTCTCCACAACTTTCTATTCCTTGTAGCTCTTAGCGACGTTTTTCTTTTTACCATTCCTCTCACCCCTGTTTCAACACCCATTCGCACAACTAGCAGATAGGTGTACCCTGAAAAGAGCAACCGCCCATCTTTCTATGTGTAATTCGCCGGTACATACGAATTCATGATTGCAATTGCAATAAACCTTAGATTTATCATTTACTGTAAATCGTTTAAAACATTTAGCTTAATCAAAATTTCAAAATCTCCCCCATGTTGGTAAAACAATATTGTTCTAAATTACCGGCACTTTTAGGAAACTTTACTTCCATCAGTAATTATCACAGGAATACATTAAATTATTACAATTCTTTCTTTTAGGTTAACTTATAAGTTGTAGAAGCTTTATACAATTCGTTCACATATATGAATAACAACCAAAATAAAACAATTAACATAAGACGAATATTAGTAGACGATAATAACCAAAATACTATTGTAAAGAAAGACAAAAAATAATACTGGAAATATTTTCATGAGTTTTTTTAATTATTGATTATGTATATTAAATTATTTAAACACATGTGTCTAATGTATATTAAACAAAAATGTGTCTAAATTATTTAATATACATATATTCAATAATTAAAATACTCATGAAAATATTTTTACATTCTTTTTCGGTGTTGTCAAAGTCTATAAAACGTCACTTATACGATACATAATATTGATTTAAAATTATTATTTTATAAAAAATGCCAGGATGTAACCAGCGATTATTGTTTACGACAGTGACAATGTTTAGTTCCTGATAATGACAGGGTCGAAAGTGATCGAACAAAAACAGAAAAACATGAATTTCGTTTATCTGCAATTTTTAACAGAATGACGATTAACTTGAAAATTGCAAAAATAGAATAAAAATCTTTTCGGTCGAACGTATTATAATACAATTTGTTTTATATGCAGAAAAAAATACACATATAAAATAACAGTGATTAACGCATATTTATTTGGTTATGGTTCATACATCATACACACAGGACTGCTGTTGGCTGATGTTGCTGGCGTAGTATTTGCGAACATCATTAGGAAGTCTGTTATTATGAACATCTGCTATTTCAAATTAAGCGGTTCTTTATAGCTTTTATGACTGCAAACATAAAAAGACCGATAGAGCTTTGGTGTCGTGACAGAAATTCTTAACATAAATGGATGTTGACACTCAACGAAAATCAGCATTTGCGAAACAAAGGTTTATGTCAAAGTTAAAACTTTTTTCATGAACCTTTGTTTTCGCAAATGCTGATTTTCGTTTACATAATATAAACTGAAACGTGTGCAGCATCGTCCTCCCGCCTTTTCTTACTGTCTTTGAAAGAGAATACCATAGACGTGCATTTGTTAACAAATTAATGTCTACCGGAAAATCCGGTAATATCTTATGGATTCGCATAAGGCTGAATTTTGTTTGGGTGTCACCACCTTGTTATATAGGAATAAAGCGTCGCTGTTTGAACATAGATCGCAAACACAGGCGATCCCATTATTGAATTAAGTAGGCCACGTGACCATAAAGGAAACGCATATATGTAGGAAGTAGCTGACGACTAACGATCGCTATTTCTAGCCTATCCTCTATTACTATACCGATCGCTACTTCTATTCTATCCTCTATTACTATTCGAATCACCCTTTCTACTCAATCCTCTATTACTATAAGAACTGCTATTCTCTACTCTATTCACTATACTATTTCTCTGTTCGGATCATATAACAGATTACTATTCGAGCGAGTATTATCAAGCAAGTACTATTAGTGCCAGTGTTACACAAGTATTGTTCAACGGCGTTACTATATTTGTATTTGAGATTACAAAGTCTCTAATACAACAGGAGGCACTGTGGAGTAATGGATAGCGGCTCGGATTGAGGTAATCGGAGATTCGAATTCCAGTCGAATCCATTACATTCACTTATGTGCTAATACCCTTGGGAAAGGTATTTATCCTCTTCTTCTCCTCCCAGCTATGGCTAACTAGCAGGACAGATCGGATTTTTTAGCCTTGGCGACAGAAGAAATGGCAACCTATCGCGGGGAAAAACCTGACTCGTCTGTCATGTATCGAAAGATACATGATCGCCTAAGCGTGTATCACGCATGGCACATAACTGACTGACTACAACGAGCATTACGAAAGTGACATCACAAAAGTGGCAACGAGTGTTCGTTGACATCACAAAACACCTTAAATCAGTAGAACAAAACATGACCCATATATATATATATATATATATATATATATATATATATATATATATATATATATATATATATATATATATATATATATATATGGGTCGTTTAGGAACCTTCTGGCACGTAGTGTACCGGGTTTCTGTATTCGGCCCTTCAAAAAGAGTGGTTCGTTCTGCACAAAACCTTCACCACTATAATCAAATCATATACGCTGGTGTCTGGGCTACCGGTTCCTAGGAACTGAGCTGTTTGACACTCATACGTCGAATACGACGGGAGAGTCCACCATATTCCACTAATTCATCGGCTATATTTTTTGTTTGAGCAATTTCGGATTTTTATATCTTCAATAAATTCTGTTGAATCCTTTTTTTAATCATTAATAGTAAAACCATCCAAAGAAAGCTAACACGAAACAATATAAATACAAATCTATATACCATCAGCATTATTTCCTTCCTTAGGAGTGAGATATTTTATATATTCCTCGAAACTCCGAATAGACACAAGATAAGTGAATATTTATTTTAGTTTATTATTAATGATTTTTTCTTTGGTATCGAACGATTATATTGACAAGTGTTATATTGCCAACACAAGGTATACTCACATATTTGTATTGATTATCGCTTTTTGATTCTGTAACATTTGAATATCTTATATTAAATAGGGTAGAAAAGAATGCGTAACCGATAAATAAAATTACATTGTGTTTTGTATTATAGAATAGATATTAACAAGAACAGATATAAGAAATCATATCTTTCAAAAGCCGCATATTAACAGATTCTGCAACCGTTGGATATCTTATATTCAATAGGGTAGAAAAGGATGCGTAACCGATCGTCATTTCTTTATGATTGTGACATTTTTTGAGTCTGTTTTGTTTTCTAGTTCTTGCTGAATTTTGAAAATCTGTTGTGAAAAGCCTTCATTTTCATCAAAAACCAGTTTTAAAAGAATATTAGGTTTATTAGAATTCGAAGCAGATTTTCTCTTTTACCTTTTTTGTAAAAGAGAAAGGACAAAAGACAAAGAAAAAAGAGAGAAGAATGAAAAAGACAAAAAGAAAAAGAGCAAAAGTAAAAATAAAGGGAGAAACAAAGAAAAGACCAAAAAAGAAAAGGAGAGAAACACAGATATATATACATATATATATATATATATATATATATATATATATATAGATATATATATATATATATAGAGAGAGAGAGAGAGAAATAAAAAGAGAAAAAAAACAAGAGCGAGCAAGAGAGAGAGAGAGAGATAAAAAAGAAAAAAAGAAGAAAAAATAGTGAAAGAGAATAAGAAAAGGCTAGAAAAGAAAAGGAGGGAAAAGCAGAGAGAGAGAGCGGGCGAGAGAGAGAAAGAGAGAAAGAGAGGGGGCGTGAAAGAAAGAGAGAGAAAGAAAAAGAGAGAACATTAAAGAGAGAAGAGAGAGAGAGAGAGAGAGAGAGAGAGAGAGAGAGAGAGAGATGGGTATGGGGTGAATCTAACGTGTCCAATAAATACCTAAATAAAAGCAGTCAAGTTTATCAACGATCTTGACTATAATTTGCTTTCGTCTCTTTGTTCAGTGGCTTTTACGCCATTTTGAACACGACAGGCGGCAAACTTAGTTGGTAAAGAAACTCTTTTTATCGGGGGAATATCTCTTAAGAGACTTGTCGATGACTCAATTCCAAAACGTTGGTTCTTTTATCTTGATTTGACATTTTGTGCAAAGCTAACCATCGTCGTGAGGCAAAAATTCTTTATTCACCGGCTTTGGTAATCTTTCTGCATAAGTCACAGAAATTAGCATTTCATTTTAAGCGGGTCGAAGCGTAAATATTTATTATTTATCTAAGAATGACAATTTTGAGGAACTTTTTTTTAAAATTCTATTTTTTAAAAATATTTTTTATTTACGCCACTTTACACGAGGGAATACAGGAAGATTCTCAACGTGGCCCACTTTCCAAAATTTGACCAAATAATCAAACATCTGTATTTTTATTTTCAGAAAGGGCTAACTGGTGCCGGCAAAGTACTTTTCAGTACCTTCTTATATGTTTACGAAATCAACAAAAAGTACATAAAAGAGACCACAGTTTCAAAATTTTTATGCTAAAAATATGAATTCATTAATGTCTAGTTTCCATTGTCTTCTTCGAAGTAATTGCTTTGTGAACAAACTGGTACACAAACTGTACTGCTCACAGAGGAGGAAAGAAAACACAGGCTACAAAAGTTTGACACGTTGTCCAAATTCCTCGAACATTTGGGTAAAACATACTGTTGTTATTGATACTTACTTTGTATAGCTTAGTCTGATACAAGGCCACACGCAGAAAGAACTCAGTAAAAGTAAAACTCAATGCAATAATAATAATCTGTTTCTTTATGTATTGTGTTCCTTCAGGACACGGGAAATCATAGCTATTCCCGGCTTCCTGTCCCTTGCTCTATCAACCATTCTCTCGATAGGTAGGTTACTCGTCGTTTCCCTCTGTTCACACTACCCTCAATATGTCCTGTAAGTGTTAGAATTTCTAAGTGTTCTTTCCTCATAATGTATCACATAAATTTCTACTGTCTCTTTATGAGTTTAAGTATCAGTGTCCTCCTCGCTACCATTAAATTTAAAAAATTACTCATTACTCACATGTTTAGTCAATGGTATTCTCAGCACCCGTCCGTTGATTGGTTGATTTTGTTTAGCGGTATACCAACCTCTATGGTTTATTTAATGCTGAAATGTAAATAATTTCAACGCAATTGTATGCCTTCAACTCCAGATAAAATGTATTGCTGGTCATGTTGCATTAAAAAGGTATTGTTGCTAATTTTAATATACATAGGTATTGTTGCTAATTTTTCTATAAATACGTATTGTTGCTAATTTATTTTTATATGAAAATATATTGCCGGTATTTTTACTATAAACATGTATTTTTATACTTTCATAGTGTTTTGTTAGGGGTTTCACTATTTGCCCATAGCTAGGACCCTAATAGTTGCTACCACACTGGACCTGGGAATAACAACAATTATGTGGTGATTGCACGCTCCTCAACATCTCCAATCTCCCGATTAGAGGCCTTGCTGCCGGATGTAGTTTATCGTCTTACCCAGGTCGAACTCGTCCGTAGTATCATATCTGTCTCTTCAATTCTATTTTTCATCCGTTAGGAAAATGTCTAGCATTCACTTCCATGTAGGGGAATATATATAACGTAACTGTTCGTCACTCCTTTGTTTCTAACGAAATGTTCCTGTTTGCTTATTTCTGGAAGACATCTTTCCCTATTCCAATGTGACACTGGATTTCTGTGTCAAGCTAAATATCGTTTGTTACTATATTACTAGTTAAATTAATATACCTGCTTGATTTTGACGTACCCAATACGCAACTTAAATCATCGGTATTGGTTTATCAAATTACACACAGGTTAACTAATCAGCTGAAATATAAATTATTACCTTTGATAAGGCGTGTGAAAATACAGCGTAGCCATTAACACCATATGTATGTATGTTGCGGCATTCACCCTGGATCGGTTAAGCCAAGGAATTCACCGCGTCCGGAACGAAGGCCGACCAAGCAAGGCGATTCGTCGCCAATGCTGAAACGAGAGCGAATTCTTGAAACAGAGTAACACGGGAGTTTGAACTTCACACGCGGTCCTTACACCTCGCGTGCTATCCCAGTGGAGAGAGGAATATGCTCTTACTTGCCGCAGAATTTCTACAGACGCAGAGGCAGGAGTAAACAAGAGGCCGCCGGATGGTTTTGAATTCAGAGTTGACCTTCTCCTGCTATTTATCCATAGTTGGAGGGAGAAGAAGTGGATTCACACCTTTCCCAAGGGTGTTAGCACGTAAGTGAATGTAACGGATTCGACTGGGATTCGAACTCGGCTCTACGATTCCTCAATCCGAGCCGTTATCCATTACTCCACCGTGCCTCCTAACACCATATGTACAATAGAATGTCCCACACTGTTCTCATATGTAGTACAATGCTTATTATTTTAGCTGATGACAAAACACGTGATAGATTCCATGATTTGGTAACAAAAGAAGATAAAAAAAGCAATAATGTATACTGGAGATAGCTTTCGTGAGATTTAAAGAAACAGAACACCTATGATTCGTTTCCTTCACCCAACAGAGGCTCTGCTGTCTTCCCATTCAAAATTGCGATTCAATGACACGGAATCGGTGAATAACGATAATAACCAGGTGCACCGTTGAGCGGCCAGGAATTAGAAGGCAAGGTAACCAAGATTCGTTAAGCAATGATTAGAAAAACAATTTAGGCGTTTCGTCTTACCGAAATTGCATTCTTTACAATTCGTGATCTTCCGAGAAGAGTCGAAAAGAAAAATGAGTTACTAGAACTGTTAGATATGACAGTAGACTGAATCGTTTTTTTTTTTTACGTTTCATCTTTAACTACGAAAATGGGCTGATAAGTCCATAGGCTGACTATGAAGGCGTGGCACTAGAGCGCTGTGAAATATGGCATGTATTAATTTGAACACTTCTTATCAATAACTGCATTGTTTCTTTCCAGGTAAGAACTTAAAATAACTTTGACATTGCAGTGTTACCAAGTACCCACAGGAAAAAAGGGTTTAGGACATTCATGCTGACATGGTTGCTACATTATTAGGAAGTGGTGCTTCAGATTTATGAACAATATTCTGCAAAATGAACTTGGCATGGCGAAGGTTCCTGGTCGGTGGATTCCACGTCATCTGAGACCTGATCAAAAGTGCACCACATTACGGGGATATCTGACATTGTTTGAAGCTGATCCAGCTGGTTTCCTAATCCAGGATAAATTTTGGGCTCATCACTTTGAACCAGACAAAGTGAAAATCCATCCAGTGGAAACAACCCTCCTCACCTGCTCCAAAAAATCCATGCTCGTTTCATCTGCAAGGAAGGTAATAGCCTTAGCTTTTTGTGATGCAAAATCAATGGAGAGTACTATATCAACTTGCTGGGGCAGTTACGAAAGCCTATCAAGACCAAACGCCCAGGAAAAGTGACAAACGTGATCTTGTTTCATCAGTACAATACTCCAGTGCATAAGTCCTTGATTTTAATGACTTCTGTGCGTGACTGTGGCTTTGAACCGGTTGATTGCTTCCCTATTCTCCTGGTTTGATCCCATCTTACTATCATCAACATGAAATAACACTTGGCTGGGAACCACTATCACAGTAATGATGACGTCATCTGCTGTTGATGTCTTTTTTGACCAACAGGATAAAAGCTGAGATCCAAGCACTGCAACACCGATGGGAGAACTGTGTAGACCGCAAGAGAGCCATGTTGAAAAATAAACCTCATTTGGTCGCCTTCCATGAGAGTATCTTGGTTAGCCGTTGAACTTTTCAGCCGACTCTCGTTGAATATAATACGTAAAAATGACTAGAATATTTACATTCGAATCAGCACTTCTGCCTAGGATCAGAATATATGTGGGGCTTGGCTAATGTCAAAATATCACTCTGCCTTGGATCAATGTCAGTAGTGTTATAATTAGCGACCCGGAAAGCGAAATCGTTAAGCCGAGTTCGAATCTCAACAGAGTTCGTTACATTCACTTTCGATGGGAAAGCTATGATTCCATCTCTTCTCTACCCACAAACAGCTATATTTTAACTAATAGGGCAGACTGAGCCCCATAGTTTAGTTGACAGCCAGTCTAGGAGAAGGAAAAATCTGAATTCAAAATCTGAGTAGCACTGTTTCGGAACCTCGTGGCACACCACGTGCACCCGTTCTATGTATTCAATCCTCTGCACAAGCCTTCACATCTATAATGAAATCATGTGTGAAATTAGTCTGGTTGTTCAGTTTTGAGATCTGAATTGTTGGACACTCAGCGGTCGAAGACAACCAGTGAATCTCTCATATACTTTGGCATAATTTGAGACACCAACAGAAATCTACCTACGAAACACGTATTATCTTCGTTACCCGACTAAAGGATTTTCTACCTCCTCATTATATCACTTCGGTAATTTACCAGTTCAAATGTCAGCGAGACGCCGATTACGTGAATAGGTCAAAGGTTGGAAGTAAGCACGTACTAGCCAAAGCAAGTTGAATAATTTTCATAGATGCGTTTACTGAACGTCATTAAAAACGATCAATGTGTCAGATGCTATAACATAGACGTTCTCGGTACTAGGATAGGCTACATTGGAATCTTATATGAAGCTGTAAGCAGGAAGAGTAGTTGCTAGGATTAAATATAATTTAATTATACTATTATGAATTTCATCTCAACATAAAGAAGTAGATACAATATGTCCATATTATTCAATGAAATATATATATATATATATATATATATATATATATATATATATATATATATATATATATATATATATATATATATATATTCTATATTTTGGTGAGTGGATGATCGTGTTTGAGTAGACATACTGTTTTCTTTTAAACAGCGTGAATTATATCTACCGACATGCGCATTCGAGAATTTTAATAAAGAAATCGTGCCCTTCAGCAGGTTTCTAACCTTCGTCGCACTTTCTAAGAGAATCCAGCGTCTCATCCGACGTGCTTTTGTCTTCTAGGCTACAGAGTGCTTCACCGTCCAGCAATGTTCAATTACTCTTTTAAGGAGTACGTACGTACGGGCTCGCGTGCGCGCGCGCATGTGTGTGTGTGTGTGTGTGTGTGTGTGGCCATCAATAACCTCTCTGTCCATGCCTATCCAGTAGCAGAATCAAGAGAAAACAAGGTAGAGGAGGAAAGGAAGAAGTGGGAGCGGAAACGGAGTGGGCAAATAAAATTGCCCGAGAAAAACGAAAAGCAAAGCGGGTTAAAATAGAGACGGAGGAATTTATAATGGCTGCCCAGTATCATAGACTTTTTTTTCAGGAATTAAAGCAAGCATAAAAATGGTGCAGACCCACTATCTAAATCAGCGTTTCTCAACCTTTTTACCCTTGCATAACCCTTAAAATAAATTACATGTCTCAAGGAACCCCTGTACCAAAAAAAAAAATTATATGCCATATCTTTCTCACTTTATTTTCATCGTAGTTCACGTGGTAAATATCATAGTATATATGTTTGAATAACTGGTTTAAGGAAAAAATAATACTTCTTTGTCAAATTTTTCGGTAATGCTAAATAAAATTCATACTGTTCATTGATAATACTTCAGCAGGGAGTGTTCATTCACACACAAAAAAATTCTAAACTCAAACGTAAAACATAAACACAAGTAACCAATATCATATACATATAATATAAATGTAAACAGAACGAAAATAGATAATTGCTGCATCAGTTTTTTTTTAGTTTTTTATCCTTTACTGGCAATGTTGGAAAGACATAACGTAAATCAAGGCAAAATGTCATGTGAACCAATAAATGAGCTAAGAAAATGTTACTTTCAGAGCCATTTGATAAAGTGAAACATGATCCTCTAATGTGAAGCCTGTGCCTGACTTTTTGCTACACAAATACTTGATTCGAGGTCGAAATTTCGATAAACACACAGATTTCATTCTCAATTGAGAGGCGACAATTTCTGTCTTTGCTCGTGATACTCGTTAAATAAGAAAAGGCTTGCTCGCACATGAAAGAAGTTGAAAACTGCAACAATATATTAATTGCTTTCCTATGAATAGTAGGAAATTCTTATTTCAGAGAGATCCAGAACTTGTCCAGAGATAGGCCTGTAAATCTTATCTTGAGTGTACGATCACACTTCAGCTCACAAAGTTCTTCCTTTTCTTTTAATGTCAGATTCTCAGGATGACTAGCAGATTCAGAGTATGGGCCCCGCACCCAATTATACACCTGTCTTGAAAGGGAAGGAAAATAATTTTCAATAATGATATTCAGTTCCTCCAAATGGGATTCAATTTTCTCCCCGGAATCGATCCTCCAAGTCTATAAATCGACCATTCGCCCTTGCATGGAGTATTGCTGCCATATATGGTCTGGGGACCCTGCTGTTTGCCTCGGGGTTCTTGATAAGATCCGGAGACGGATAGGCAACGTGATTGGCCCTGATCTGTCATCTCGTCTGCAGTCACTCTCTCACAGACGCGATGTTGCCTCGCTCTGCCTTTTACAGAGTACTTTCACGGTAATTGCACCGAGGAGCTGCTTTCGCTTGTCCCTAGGCCTCGTGAATTTAAACGTCCCACGAGGCTGGCATCCCGCTCCCACCCCTACACCGTGGAAACTGTTAGATGTAGACGTCTCTTCTACTCCAATAGCTTCATGTCTCGCACATCTCGCCTATGGAACTCCCTTCCCTATTACTGTTTCCCTGACAAATACAATCTCCAACGGTTTAAGTGTAGCGTCAATCGACATCTCCAGTTGCCTTGATCTATCCACTTCCCTTCTCCACATCCTTTCATTTTTCATTCCTATCTGCTCTCGCTCCAAATCTTCTGTAACCCCCTTGCCTTTTTCTTTCTCCACATCCTCTCCTTTACCACTCATATCTGCTCTTCCTCCAACCCTTCTTTAACCCCTTGCGTGATAGTGGCCTCCAGCCTTGCTTAGGGTGATACGCTTAAAAAAAAAATAAGACTTGAAGTTTTCTGATACCCCTCTTCACTTTCAAACCCTAGAAGTATCGAAAACATCTCAAGATTTCCTTTTGCATCATGGTTTTTCCACAAATTCACTTTTCTTTTAAATTCAAAAATTTTATCACTTGAATTTAGTATATTTTCTCTGGGGCCTTGCAGTGACTGGTTCAGTTGATTCATATGATGAAAAAATGTCTGCTAAGTAGCTTAGCCTCTGCACTAACCAAAATCTTGCTTTTGGTTTCTTGAAAGTATTTATGCACCTCACCTTTAAGCTCAAACACTCTATTTAGAACTCTTCGTCTACTCAGCACACCGGATTTCTGTATGTAGCAACAGATTTATGTGTTCTTTGTCCAGCTTTTCACACAGCCTTTTAAACATTCTGGAGTGAACTGGTCTTTGTTTAATAAAGTTGACCATATTTTTAACATCATCAAAAACATTTTTCAGTTCATCTCCAAGTGATTTTGAAATCAGTAGAGATTTAGTAGAGCCCGCAAACGCTAATGACCAACGGATAATAAAGACCGGCAAACGCCAATAATCGACGGTTAGTCGATATCTGTAAACGCCAATAACCGACGGGTAGTTGAGATCGGCAAACGCCAATAACCGACGGGTAAAAGAGCGACAAACTCCAATAACTGAAGGGTAGTCGAGATCGCTAAACGCCAATAACCGACGGGTAGTCGACATTCGCAAACGCCAATAACGGACGGGAGTTGAGACCGTCAAACCTACTAACTTACGGATAAAAGAATGACAAACGCTAATAATCGGCGCGTAGTAGAGATCGGCAAACGCCAATAACCGAAGGGTAGTCGATATCTGCAGACGCCATTAACTGACAGGTAAAAGAAAGGCAATCGCCAATAATTTAAGCGTAATCGAGATCGGCAAACGCCATTAACCGGCGGGTAGTCGAGGTCGGCAAACGCCAATAATCGACGGGTAGTCGAGATCGGCAAACGCCAGTAACCGACGGGAGTCGAGACCGTCAAACGCTACTAGCTCACAGATAAAAGAATGACAAACGGTAATAATCGATGCGAAGTAGAGACTGGCAAACACTAATAACCAACGGATATTAGAGACAGGCAAAAACCAATAATCGACGAGTAGTCGATATCTGCAAACGCCAATAACCGACGGGTGGTTGAGATCGGCAAACACCAATAACCGGCGGGTAAAAGAGTGGCAAACTCCAATAACTGAAGGGTAGTCGAGATCGATAAACGCCAATAACCGGCGATCGGTAAATACAATCATTAAATTAAAATCATTTAATTATTTTTTTATATTTTAGAAACGTAAGCCTGAATTCATGGCTTCGTGCCTTTCTTAGCTCGCCTGATACATGTCAATAGCTAATCTGCTATTAAATCGGTAAATACAGCTAACCGATGGTTTTCTAGATCGGTTAATGCAAATAGACTAATCTTTGATTCGTCTTTTCTTTTTTTAATTCTTCAAAATTTATTATTTTACCATCCATAAAATCTTATTTTATGAAAGAAAGCCTGGAATCGTTGTTATAAATATTTTCCATCAATTCGAACAATTTGTCATTGTGACTATTGGAAATGCAGATCAACATTTTGAAAAATATTACTCACATTAGCCCCTCCCTGATTTTAAAATGTATTAACGCGTGCGATTGCAGGATGTTTATAGTTTCTTTTATTTATTCGATCCCCTCTGGTAAGTCGGCTTCATGGACATTTTCACAAAGAATTTTCGCAATTTTCTCCTCATGCAGCCATTTTAAAATTATTCGACTGACGTAAAAATGTTACGAGATGTTTTTTAACTGATTTTCTCTTCACCCCATGCCTGTGATATTGCAGAAGATTTTCGTAAATAAACATATTTTCTAATAAACACTTTCGAAGACAAATATATTTGACGGGAAGTGGGGCGGGGAAGGGACAAGAAAACAACATACGATTTAATATATTTTCCAATAAAAAGTCTTGCATGAAAAATACGTTTATGAAACTGTTGGCATTTTTTTTTGTTGGCTTCAATTATTTTCAACATCCTCTGACAAACATTAATCAATATGTTTTTTTAGAAATAAAATCACAGCGCTGTAATTTTATTTTTGCATACATTTTTCTTTCCTCGTAAACATTTTTAATAATGAGAACTGATGATAACAACAACAACGACAAAATAAGGGAGGTAATTCTGAAATATTTCAATAAAAGTAATAATTATTTTAAAAAGGCTTATGGCTACATCGCCTTGAAACATCGGTTCTCGTACGATCACCAAATATAAGCAATGTCGAGCCTTGTCAGAACCTAGATGGGTGACCACTTAGGAGTATTAGGTTCTGTAAGCTTGGATGTGCACGTGGTATAATAGATAACGGCTCAGAATTGGAAATTGGAGAGCCGAGTTCCAATTCAAGAGGGTTTTGTTATACTCACTTATGTGTAATTACCCTTGGGAAAGGTATGAACTCCACGTCTACCCTCCAGTGATTTCTGTACGTTCCCGATGGTATAGTTAATCCAGGACCCACAGGTACAATATTCCATTAAGACCGGGCACACAGGTTTTCGTACGATCACCGAAGTTAAGCAACGTCGAACCTTGTCCACATATAGATGAGTAACCACCTGAAAAATAACAGGTACTTGAAGCTTGGAGATGTGGATGGTGTAATGAATGACGGCTTGGAATTTAAAATTGAAGAGCCGAGTTCCAATTCCATTCTTATTCGTTATACTCACTTATGCGCAAATATCTTTGGGAAAGGTATGAATCCACTTCTTCTCCCTCTAGCTATGGATTAATTAGTAGTTTATATACCAGTAAAATCATTATTATGTTAAAAAATTCTTACAATCTAAAAATAAGTTGTGGCGTTAAGTTACTTAAAAAGGTTAGTAAATCGTAAAAATCAAATTAATCGATCAATATTATAACATTAAAATTAACCCCAAAAGATCAGAATAGTACCCGAGAATAATAGAAAATATGAATAAGTTATTAAATTTATACTGAACACAAACAAGGATTAAGTGACACCTCCTATTTACAAAAGGTTAATTTTTTTTCTGCTCTCTACAATTTTAATGTTATGGTCATTCGGCATAGTCATTTCTACTGTCTGACAAAATAGCTTTTCTGTTTTCACACGAATAATTTTATTATTGTAATTATAAAAAGTAACAAAAACAAATAAATGTCTTTTGACAATATAGTCCAAAACTAGATTCACAAATATACATATTTGGAACAATTGGTAAATTCACTTTAGTGACCAATATGACGGGGAATGCATTTATAAAGTATTTTTTGAACTTAAAGAATTACGAGTATGATTATTCCTCTCGCCTAATGACTGCGCCATGGATCAATGGGAATTGGATTTTTGAAAAAAGAAAATTCTACGTAGAATGCTTTGTTTTATTTCGATTAGATTGTTATGCAGAATGAATACATCATGTTGACTATATATCATTTCAGTTTACTCTTGATGTTCTTCAGATCTTCTGTGTCTAATGCCTAAACAATATTAGGAATACATATCACTTCACGATAGTCATTTTTATTTTGGAGGACATCAGGACATTTTCTAATGCTGAAACAATCAGGAATACAACAGTCAGTAATCGATCTGAACGTGTTAAAAACGAACGCTTCTCACCACTTCTTTCCAGACATTTCTGTCATCCATAGCTCTACCCAGTTCTGCCTTTTTGATTCGGGTACCTTAATTGATTTACTTATTGATAAGGCACTTGATGGTCTATCTCTTGATCTTTTCTCTTAATTAGGATCCAATAGAATAAGTTTAGACAAAAACTTGTTTCCTCCAGCAATGGTTACCAAATAGCAAACTTCTTTCGGAAATATATGGTGTTCATAATCTTTGGTAAGTTCCCCTATATTTCTTCATTGGATATATATTGATTCCAATGGACATTTAGCACCGCTCTCGATAATCGAATGTACGTAGCATCTTTTTTTTACACCAATACTTTTATTAAATGTGTAAAGATCGACTTGTACAAGAGGACTGTTTTTGCGGTGGACCTAAAGTGTTGTAATTTCAAACTTTTCATTTTTAACATCCATATGGTATTAATATTTATAGACTTGTAATATTATAGAAAGCATTCTCATTTATGACGTTTGAGCCTTGGCGGACCTAGATTTTTGTGGACCTAAAGCTTGAACAAATATGGAGGCCCGTTCGCAACCACCAACAATAGATTCGAGGATCCGTCTTACAAAATGGAAGCGATGAATAAATTTTGGCGATCGCACAAGCCGATCCAACTAGGGGTTTCGGGCGCTTCTATCCCCCAAGAAAATTTTGAAATTTGTCCAATTTTAAGGTCATATGAAATGGGTATTAAGGTATATTTTAAGACAAACATTAACTACTTCAACCCATTGGCTCATGATGCTATCACTAAAATGGGCTTATTTTAATAACCAACATTTAGGGAAAAAAAACATCGATTGTGTTGAAAAATTCACTCATTAAAAAAGTTGCTTCAGGTGCCCCTTTGGTATTAACCCTCTATTTCGAGTGGCCTTGGGGCTTTGTACAAGGTGAACATCATTGTAAAAGGAAATTTCATTTTGCCAATCATCATCTTGTCATAACATGATCCACGTCTTTGAAGAAAATAATGTGCGTGTTAGTCTCACAACATGAGCACGAGTTCGATTCTACTTGGCAGCTCCCAAAGACATGACCTTGTATAAAGACTTGCATTAAGCTTAGCTGAATGAAGCACAATGGAAAGAAATAACAAGTGAAGCACAAAAGTGGAGTGGCATTTTAACTGGATTCAAACCGGAAGCAAATAATCAACTATTTCATCTACGAGTCATGACTCTGTACGAATGTATGTCTGGAGGCTAACGCTCTTAAGGCAAGCAGTCTTTATAAAACAAAGAGCTAAATAAGAAGAAGCAGAGGAGTAACAACAAATAAATACAATAAAGCTTTCTTATCTGTTTACTTTATATAATTTACGGCCACATCACAGCTGAAAAGACTAAACAAATAATAACCCCAAACTAATAAACTCTAGAAAAATATATGTAAATAAGAATATAAAAACAAACACGGAAAAATGGTTGACCCTTCCTTAATACACATGAAACCCCAGTAGATTAGGCTCGTGGTCTAATGATAGCTTATTAGCGCTCATTGCTATGCGCACACTCTTTCTTTCTTTCTTTCTTTCTTTCTTTCTTTCTTTCTTTCTTTCTTTCCAAACACACACACACTGACATACACACATCTATCTATCTATCTATTTATCTATCTATCTATGATATGATATATAAATAATCTACACTTCAGTTTCTTATCTAAATAATAATAATAATAATAATAATAAAAGTAATTATACTCGTCTGTAAAAATCATAGGTGTTTTGGAATGTAAATGAACAAACCAATACCCAAGGAAAAATAAGGGATAAAAAAAGAAAGAACTAATGAAATTAGGTTCATAGTTAAATATATATAATATATAGATATATATATCTGCACTTCAGTTTCTTATCTATCTATCTATCTATCTATCTATCTATCTATCTATCTATCCAAACGCACACGCATAAATATCTATCTATCTATCTATCTATCTATCTATCTATCTATCTATCTATCTATCCAAACGCACACGCATAAATATCTATCTATCTATCTATCTATCTATCTATCTATCTATCTATCTATCTATCTATCTATCTATCTATCTATTTTCCATTATATTTCAGATTGTATTTATCTATTGACCCATTATCTGACTTGTCTGTTCATGTTTTCTAACACATATCATGTCTATATCAGTGTGTTAATATATATGTTGCATGTAAAATGTTTTCAAATGTTTCATTTAACGAAAGACACATACATATGTTATTAGCAGATCCCTAAGCATATATTCAAACATGATTTAAATGATGTCAGTTTTATTTGTCTGTTATTACTTACTGAATATATTAAATGCTAGCCAGAAATCAGGTCCCTATAATTTTCAATGATATGGAATTGAGATTATCTATCAGATCGGCGTACACTTCAAGTTTTACTGCCAATAAGTTTTAAAATCTTATTGTGTTGCTGAAATGTATTTTTGAGTTTTTTTTTTATATATGAAAGTAATGCAATATTCTTTTTGTGAGGTAAGACATAAATACAGAGCCAAATATGACTGAAGTCAGCTCCATCCCCAGCCTCAGCCCCAGTCCAACGGAATTATTCATAGACATATCAATGCCCAAGTAATGGAGATGAATTATTCAACAGGGGGGGGGATCTCAGCGCTCTGAGTGATATTACGTGTAATAGAAAAGTTTCAAACCATATCATTTTACTTGAATATAAACAGAAGATGTAAGTAACTTTGATTTAAATTTTAAATTTCACTCGTAGAATATACAATTGTTAGTCAATGTCGTCTTTTTACAAAGAGGGCCGCCATTTTAAAAGCGTTTCTTACGATAAAAACTTAAATATTGCGACACACACATAAAGGAACAATTTATAATGATGATATGCATAATAAGTATATGGGTCTGGATTCTTTTTGTATATAATAACAAACTTACATAGTTACTGAGCATATATATATATATATATATATATATATATATATATATATATATATATATATTATTGTGTATTTAGGCAACAACCTCGCTTTAATACATGTTCCGTTAAACAAGACTGGCAATGTACTTTTGTTGAGTTTTTCTTGTATACATACAATTGTCTTCATTTCTAGTCTTAATGAATACAAAAATTGTCCAAATGTTTCTTAGTCCCAAGCGCTTTCAGCTAATCCATTAGCCATTTTAAACATTTATTTTACCTATACTACGATAAGAAAGAAAGCGTATGCGGTTTACTGAATATATGAAGGGCATTCCATCACTTTTAAACGTGATTTTTTAGAGTGGGTGGTACGTATCATATTCGTCTTTTTTCGACGAGTATGCTGCGATTGGAGGTAAACACGTAGAAGCACCTACGATTTCAAATATAATAGCGTATGTCCACTAGGGTATGAATTAATAACAATAAAAATATACTTCGTAAAGAGAGAACACATGATCTCATGAATACGAAATATATTCCTTAAAGACCTCAATAACATCAAACAAACGCTGGCTGACAACAGCTTTCTAAAGTACATTATAGACAGCCAAATAAAAGTGTTACTTTCAAAATTAAGTAATATCAGTATATTTTATCTTAATAAGATACACGAAAATTGCAAACAGTATGAATTCGCTTTGAGAATAAATGCATCATTCCCATTGAAGAAAATAAAATGTCAAATTAATTGCCTACTATAAAAAGTTACACACCTTGAACCTTATTATCAGAAACAACACCTCGGCGAAAAAATCAAAACTATACCAGACCAATGACTATTTATAAATATAGATGCCCCCATAAAGAATCGTGTTCTCGATGAAAATAAGCCCATAAATAATTATGTGTGATAAAACACCACACGCCTGGCGAGATGACTGAGGCTACATCTCTCTGACCAGGACTCATTTAAGACTAGCATGAAATCGTATCAACTACAATACGCAGTATATTCGGGAACAGAAATTTGATAAGTACTTCCTAATTAAAATAAAAACATTTAAATGTGATGGAAGTCCACAATGTAAAAAAGAAAGAAAAGAAACCAACCTTTACTTTGATTCCCACCAAAGAGAGCGAATAATTTTTACTTCAATAAATTCTTTCTATTTTGTGATGTTGAAAATGATTCTTCTGATTTGTTATTTTTATATTTAATAATTGGGCATAAAAAATACCATTTTTATTAAAAAAAAAACAAAACATTATTTAATTATCTACCATAAAGATTTATAAACATCTAACCTTATTACCAGAAACAACATCTCGGCGACAAAATCAAAAACTATACCAGACCAACATTATTTATCAATTTCGATGCCCCATAGAGAACCGTGTTCCCGACGAAAATAAACCCATAAACAATTATGTTGGATACAAAAACACACAGCTGGTGAGATGACTGACACTACATCTCTCCGATCATGCGGACACATTTAAACCAGCATGGAATCGTGTCAACCTCAATACGCAACATATTCGTCCAGAAAACGTATATAATACATTTCCAGTGCAAAAAGGGTTCAAAAGTGATGTAAGCCCTTATAAAATACAAGCAATATATATATATATATATATATATATATATATATATATATATATATATATATATATATATATATAAGGTCAACACCTAGCGGGGACAGTCTGTTTCATGCTTAAACGTAATCATCACGGGCAAATTTTTTCCAACTGAATTAACGTCATTTTTTATCTTCTTCAGATGAACATTCGTCAGTAAAAAAGAAATGTGCACGAGGAACACACGGAAAACAACAATTTCGATGCAAGTGTTGCCGGATAACGTGGTGCACTAAAGGATTAGCGATACGATGAGGAAGGACAAACGTGTTTTTCTCGTCTATTGTAATCTTTATTAATTTATCTGTGTTTTTTGTCTTATTTTCTTCCTTTTACTACTTTATATATATATATATATATATATATATATATATATATATATATATATATATATATATATATATATATATATATATATATATACACGAGGGTCATTCAATAAATTTTTCGGTATAAGGACTTCTAATACAGATAGAAGCTTACTTTTTTTAAAAATCTTTCAATGTAGTCTCCCACCACTGTCACACACTTTTCCCATCTGTGCAAAAGCTTCCGTATTCCCTCAGCGTAAAAATCTTTGGACTGATGTCTCAGCCAGTCGCACACAACACTTTTGACTTCATCGTCACTTTTAAACTTCGTGCCTCTCGTGAACGCTTTCAAGGAACCAAACAGGTGAAAATCTGAAGGGGCAAGGTCTGGAGTGTAATAGGGATGAGGGAGCAGTTCCCAGCCCAGCTCGTTGATGGTCTGCACCGTTTGGGCTGCTGTGTGAGGCCTTGCGTTGTCATGATGCAAGATGACTCTTTCTGACTGATGACCCCTGCGTTTGTCCCAACAGATAAGCTAAAATTCCTTGCAATGTCATCCACTGTCACCCTTCTGTCAGACTGAATGAGGTCATTGACTGATTCGATCACCTCAAGAGACCCCAGTTCTGTAGGCCTCCCAGGCCTGTCTTCATCCCCAACACTGCTCCGTCCTTCTTTAAACAATTTAGCCCACTTGTAGATATTTTTTTGGCTGAAACATGTGGCACCATACACAGTTGACATTCTCCTATGAATTTCAACTGGTTTGCACCCTTCAGCAACCAAAAACTTGATAACTGACCGCTGTTCAATCCTGAAGCATGCTTCTTGGTCAGCCATCTTTGTTAATCACCAAAACTCTCAAAGCTTTTTTTTAATCTGCAAAAGTAATTAAATCCATGTGAAAAAGAAGTAAAAAAAAGAAGAAAAAAGGGTAAGCTTATATCTTAAAAATGCACCTTATTTATTGAATGACCCTCGTATATATGGAGGCACGGTGGAGTAATGGATAACGACTTGGATTGAGGAATCGGAGAGCCGAGTTCGAATTCCAGTCGAATCCATTACATTCACTTACGTGCTAATACCCTTCTATTGAAAAACGTGCTAATACCCTTGGGAAAGGTGTGAATCCTCTTCTTCTCCCTCCAACTATGGAGGGAGAAGAAGATAAATAGCAGGATAGCCTGGGTTCTATAGCCTTGGATGGCTTATGGTCTCCGAAAAGGACAACTCCGAATTCAAAACTTGGGGACATTGTGGCACTCAGTGCACCAGGTCTCTGTATTCAAAAAGTGTGGATGGTCCTGCACGAAACCTTCACCACTATAATCAAATCTCATGTGTCGGCGTCGGGCTCTCAGTTTCTAGGAACTGATCTGCTTGACCCTCATACGTCGAATTCGACGATATATATATATATATGTCTGTGTGTGTGTGTGAGAGAGAGAGAGAGAGAGAGAGAGAGAGAGAGAGAGAGAGAGAGAGAAAGTAAACGTTAAAATGTGAGTAAAAGTTTGTCACTTAGTTGATTGATGTTACCTTTAGCATCCCGACTCCAGAGTTTCGTAGGCGGAAACGGAAAGGTGCGTTCATTCTTCAGTGGGTATCAGCAATATACTGTATATATATTCAGGGTGTCCATAAAGTTCGTGTGCATTTTAAAGTTATAAATTTTTAAAGTGCGCACGAACTTTATGGAGACCCTGTATATATATATATATATATATATATATATATATATATATATATATATATATATATATATATATATATATATATATATATATATATATATGTGAACGTAGAAGTCAACACTTAGAGGCGACAGGCCTGACGATTGTATCTAGCATGAAACAACCTGTCGCCTCTAAGTGTTGACTTCTATGCTCACGTTTATATTTACACACGATCTTTCTCTGATATTGAGCACTTTATCCCATAAATATACCACATTTTAAGACTATATTTCTTTATATATATATATATATATATATATAATTTATTCGAAAATTATAACATAAACATGATATAAAATCACTACAAAAATAGCCATTTTGTTTCAACACTTATGGTATTTTATCAAGTGATGGTGTTGAATGTAGAATAAAATGTTTTAGAAGTTTCATATCAACCAAACACCCCTCGATAGGGGAAACGCTGTTACATAAGCTGCAATGACCAATCAAAATACAAGTATATGAGAATTCAAAAAACTCGATAACAGACCTTGGTTATAATTATTAATGCCTTAATGTTAATGTTAGACTAAAATAGAAATAATTCTAACTGATTAATATGAACTTTTACTATAAAATTGAAAATTAAAAATTACCAATTTTAAATTTTCAATTTAACCTGTATTAAATTTAAAATATTATAAAATTATTTAAAGAAGAAACTGAGGAAAGATACATATATTTTCTTATTTATTTTCTTTTAATTGAAAAGTCAAAATCCCAGTGAGAATAAACGTTAATCCAATGAGGATGTAAAACATCGTCACAACAGATACATTTGAAGTGAGGATATGGGCAGGGGAGGACGAAATATTGCAAATGACAATACGTACACAATCAGATTATAATATACAAACACGTAGATATATTGAGATATTTAAACACTCAGAAACACGGACGAAACAGGAAATAGATGTCTAAGACAAAAAAACTATATCAGACAACATATACAGACAATGAAAGGTATATATAAGCAATCATACACATACATTAATAAAGACATGGACATATGAACACCCACAAAGATTCAAGTTTGAATGTGTTAGTAAACGAAGGCAAACAGACTATTAAAATATTACTAACACGGGAAAAGATATATAGATAAAAAGAGGGTTCAATAGATAAAATTTAAGAGGGGTAGAATAGAAAAACAAATATTCGGCAGTAACAACGTAAAGAGAATGACAATTAAATATACAGAAACGGATAGAAAAAATAAATATATACGCATACACACACATACAAAAAAAACACGCCAAATTCAAATTTCCAGGCAAAATGCAACACTTAAAATAAAATAAAACCAGCTAATATATAGAAAAGAAAACACATTGACACACAAATATATACAAATACCTCATAAACTTATAAACACGTGAGTACAGAGGAATACATACATGGGTACAAACATATAACAATAAATACACACATATGTTTACACACATGCATCCATACAAATATATACATAGATAAATATACATACATACACATGTATATATTTGTATGGCTACACCTTAACTTTAGATGACGGTTTCATTCCAAACATATCGCTTGAGAATGAGACGGTCATCTAAAGTTAACGTTTAATATTGAAATTAAACTTTAACACTTGTGGACCAGTTTCGAAACATAGTACTTTCTGTGTCGTAATGGAATCATATTTTTTTTAGAAAATTATAACATATATATATATATATATATATATATATATATATATATATATATATATATATTTATTCTACATTTAACATCATTACTTGATAAGACACCAGAAGTGTTGAAACAAAATGACTATTTTTGTAGTGATTTTATAAAATATTTATGTTATAATATTTAAATAAATAATTATATATAGATATATATATATATATATTTAAATAAAAACAGATTGCTTTAAGGTTCCATATAATAAATTATTTCACCACAGCCCTTTTAAAGGACAGTGGATCATCAGATTTATTTCCATATTTGGAAATAAATCTGATGATCCACTGTCCTTTAAAAGGGCTGTGGTGAAATAATTTATTATATGGAACCTTAAAGCAATCTGTTTTTATTTAAATTATTAGCTCTGATTTACATTGAGCTCTCTGGATTCTATCCTCATTGGGTCTTCCCATACGGATTACCTAGTTTTTCGTAAACTATATACATATATATATATATATATATATATATATATATATATATATATATATATATATATATGTATATATATATATATATATATATATATATATATATCGAAATATACTCTTAAAAGTTGTGCTATATTTATGGGATAAAGTGCCCAATATCAGGGACAGAACGTGTGTAAATATAAAAGTGAACATTGAAGTCAACACTTAGAGGCGACAGGTTGTTTCATGCTAGACGAAATCGGTGGCCTGACGATTGCGTCTAGCATGAAACAGCCTGTCGCCTCTAAGTGTTGACTTCAATGTTCACTTTTATATATATATATATATATATATATATATATATATATATATATATATATATATATATTTTGTCATCCACAGACAGACTGTTTCGCAGCTCATCAGTGTGGCTAGACGTCCGGTTGCCTCTAGCTAGGATCGAAACCCGACTGAATTGGCGTCAGTCGGAACTTCTACTACTAAGCCGTCGGCTCACGGAGGTGAATTTTAGCGTGTTTATTTTTAGATTTAGATAAACACACAGTGACTGACAGTGACTCAATTCTGCCGAAGAGTCGTGCAATATTAGCTTAAATAGTCACTGTTTACAAACAGTTTACAAACTCACACCTCAAACCAAAGAGCTCAACCGAAATTAATTTTTTCAGGAGCCAATATTTATATATATATATATATATATATATATATATATATATATATATATATATCGATATATACTCTTAAAAGTTGTGCTATATATATGGGATAAAGTTCTCAATATCAGGGATAAAGCGTGTTTAAATATATATATATATATATATATATATATATATATATATATATATATATATATATATATATATTGCT
Source organism: Acanthosepion esculentum (assembly GCA_964036315.1). Classification (NCBI taxonomy): domain Eukaryota; kingdom Metazoa; phylum Mollusca; class Cephalopoda; order Sepiida; family Sepiidae; genus Acanthosepion; species Acanthosepion esculentum. Next base: position 35,879,674 of record OZ038483.1, on the reverse strand, counting down.
TTGAAAAATTGGTGGAGCTAGAAAGATGTGTATGTGTAAAATATTACTTTGAATGCATTAATGTCTTTTTTGCGGGAAATTAGAATTAGAAAGGTGTGCGTGTGTTTGTGTATGAAATATCTTTTTTGATGCATTAATATCCTTTTGAATTTTCTGTGCCATTTCTATACAGTCAAGATGGAACCATTTCAATAGACGGTCATCCGTTGACTTTTCCATTAAATATAATAAAAATATATTCCAATACATCATATCTTCATAAAATCGCGCGCATAAATTATTACGAAGCACGTATTCATTGAAGATTTATTTGATTCATATATATATATATATATATATATATATATATATATATATAATGTGTGTGTGTGAAAGGAAGCATCACTGTATCTATTTGTTTTATATCTATAAATCATAAGTATATAAGACAGTATACACATCTATAAACAACTGAACTTATAAATATGAATATGTAATCATTCACAAGTTTGTTTGTGCATAAATAATTTATTTCTCTATTGGATCGTGTTATTTAAGTCATGTCAATTATGTGTGAAAAATAATATCGCCCAAATGTCCGCCAAATCTGAAAGAAAAAGAAAAAAATCATTAGATGCTTAAACTTAATTCACATTTAAAATTGGTCCAAGTTATTAAAACATTCTTTATATTCATATAGCTTCTAAATTCATACCGTTTCTTTCCGGACCGATGAAACACTGAAGTATATACATATGAATTTGTGGGAATAGTGTGTTCAATCCCTGGTGCGGGTGGTACAGACACAGACTGATTGGAAAGAGTAATAATCGAGTAGAACTAAAAGCGAGCAAGACGCATTATCCACCCTGCACATAAACAACATAACGAGAACAACTTCCCCCATAAATTAAATAAAGTGTTAACTTCGAAATTCCCTGAAGATTACCTAGATTGATAGATACCCCAAAACAGGTGGAGGGTATAATTATCGGAAGGTTGTAATGACTATAACAATGGTGATGATGTTAATTCAATATTTCATATATATTCTTCAGTGTTTCACATGTGTGAAGCCCTGAAGTTATCTATGTTGTAACCTTGGAAAGGTTATTGAATCAAATAATCACACGGCGTGTAGAAGAAGTAGTCAACTGCTAGAAGTGAGTCAAGTGAATTCCACAATGAATCTCCAACTACAGACCAACATACAGTATTTACTATTGTATTTATGTGAATGGGGACATACCCATCATTGTCCGGAGCATAGGACAATATAATAATAATAATGATAATAATAATAATAATAATAATAATAATACAACCTAATAATAATAATAATAGTAATAATAATAATGCTGAAAAAGATGCTTGAAATGTACGATAACGTATTTTTCAGTCATTTATTTAATAATACGTTTAACAGATTTATCAAACACCTGGCCATAATGAGTGCTCCGAAGCGAAACCATTAATTCGGCCAGTCAGATAAGTAACTTCTATATATATATATATATATATATATATATATATATATATATATATATATATATATATTATATATATATATACATATATATATATATATTATATATATATATATATATATACATATATATATATATATATTATATATATATATATATATATATATATATATATATAAAAACTTCATAATATTCTTAATAGTACTTTTTGTTTTTATTCTTAATATTTATTAGTTTTCTTGATAGTACGGGTTAGCCGTTATCAGTCCAATAACCCATTCAATTATTAGAATTCTGGATAGTACAGGTTAGTCATCACTAATCCAAGGACACATACAATCTCCGTAACTGTTCTCTTCTCTTGCTTGTTATCTTGAGTACCTCTATCTTGAGAACGTTATTTGACAGCTTTTTCCGTCTATGCTCCAACTCTCACCAGTTCTGAGGGATCTATCATAATTTTCTAGTCATATCTCAGAACTGCCATCACAAAGGTTAAGAAAGCAGACAAGATTCTCCTCATCGATGATTTTAATGATGGGCTCGGTAAAGATCACAAGACAAGGAATTGGGAAAACAAAACTTTGAAAAAAGGATTAGTAATAGACTGCACCTTCCTTCCTAAATTCGAAATAATAATCTACAATTGCTTTTTTCATAAAAACGTTGCCCGTAGGGTTTCTTGGATTCATTCAAGGTCAAAAAACATAGTTACATTCACGATGACGTCATTTGTCGTAAACGAGATCTTTAGGATGTATGAACTGTCCGAATCATACGTAGTGCTGAATGTGGGATGGACCATAGGCGGCAGGATGAAACTCCGCATCAGACGCAAAATAAAATATAATGTGACAAGGATTCGTAAACGTATCGATGTTTACATTTAGTTATTCTACAGTTACTTTATGCAGACCAGATGTACTCCATTGTTCATACCGAAAAGGGCATTCAAACGATAATGGACAATTTTCCGAGAGCATGCACTGTGTTCGGGTTAGCCACCAGCATAAAAAAGACTAAGGTTATGTACACCGTCCTCTAGGCCGACGCTATGTCGAACCTGACGTTTTGACTTAGGGTCAGAGGCTTTTTATTGATACCTTTGTCTACCTTGACAGTACTATCGCACGAGATTGTTCTTTAGGATCCCGAAACCAATCATAGAATCGAAAAAGCCGGCAAAGCAGTCGGTAAATTGGAAAAACTGAGATCTCACTCGACACTAAGAGCAGTGTCTATTAATCGGGTGTCCTGACTGCTCTCCTATACTCTTCATGTGACATGGACTATATGTCACCATCAATTCAAAACTTTTCAATGTCCTGGATATGACGATAAACTACATCCTGTGGCAAGGTCTCTGATCAGGAGTTTTTGAGGAGAGTGGAATCACCTCTTAATTTCTGTTGTTCTCAGGTCCACCTTAATGCGAGTTGTGGAACCTGATAGGGTCCCAGATATGAGCAAATAGTTAACCTCCAAACTGGGGTCAAAACACTATGAAAGTATAAAAATAATTTTTTATTATAAAAATGCTAGCAATACATTTTCATAGTAAAAATTACCAGCAATACAGTTTTGGAAAACGAATAACCAGCAATACATTTTTGTAAAAGAAATTACTAATGCCTCCAATAAAATTAAATTTCGGCATTAAATGACCCATAAGGAGTTGATATGCCGCTAAATAAACAAAGAAAACCTTTAAGCAAAAGTGCCTTAGGCGTAATTAGACATCAATTGGCAGTTTTTTTCTGCACCGGGCCAAAACAAAGCACACAGCGTAGAGAAATCCCTTATTCGCAATCAAATGAGCTGGGGAGAATGAAAAATGAAAAATTGCCTAAATATCTGTTTTACGGAGAGCTCGCTCTTGGTAAGCACCCAGACAAAAATCCGAGAAACGTCTCAATTTGGAAAGGCAACATGAAAAACTCTTGAAATTAGTGACAAAGATTGGGGGAAAAGAGGTACAGAATAGGTGTGGCGGGAGAAAGTTAGATTTTAATAGTTGCAATCGTTTTGAGATCAAAATGGATGATCATTTGAAATTGAAAAGGGCTCTTAGGAAAGGTGACGTAGACTATATTCAGAAGATATTCAGTGCGGGCTTGTATATAACATCTGTCGGATTTCCTAGTCATCGAAGGTCATAAATAATCGACAGTTTAATGCCGGCTATGTGAATGTCCTTCCTGACAGACCTGCGGGGTAATATCAGTTTTGCGATTAAATTTGAAGGTTTGATACCGGATCGAAGCTGCATATAAGAATGAGTGCACGAGAAAGTTATTTTCAAGACTCTCCAAAAGCCTTCTTGTGTCATATTGTTGTGACCAATTAAAATGGTGAAGAATAACAAAACAAGAGATTGCAGATAAATAGTGTATTGAACAGTAAATACAACAGAAGAGTGTTACATGACTTGAGAATGTGTTGGTTGACCAGCTTTCAGTCTATATCACTGTTTTCCTCCTGAGGCCGACTTCTCCTAGTAACTTTATAGTAAGTGGAAGAGTCGACTATAGCCTCGTTAGAGGGAGGACGCAGCAACATATACACATTGCCTTCAGGGTCCCAACGAGAGACATAAGGTCAGAAATGGCTTCATGACATTTTCCCCTCATTATTCTTTCTAAAAATAACCCGAAAATTACACACATTTTACACAGATAAAGTTGGTATAAAATGACAATTGGAAAAATCTTAGATTTTGCCGACGCGTTTCGTCTTCCGACTTTTTCAAGGCAAAAATCAAATCGAAATGTCTCTGTTGTTATAGTTACATTAAAAATCCAAATTTAAAAAGGTAGACGCTTCTGTCCAAGCCTTTTTTTCTGGTTAATGTAAATTACCTTTATAATAAGAGATTTTTTTCCATGTCGACAATACAGTTAAATTCCCAGATCAATTCTGTGGACAAGACAGATTGGTATGAAATAGATAAATAGTGTATTGAACAGTAAATACAACAGAAGAGTGTTGCAAAAACTTGGGAGTGTGTACCGGTCGACCAGCGTTCAGTCTATATCACTGTTCCGATATTTAGTAGACCCCCCTAACGAGGGTGCATGTGGCACAAGGCCAAGCTTAAGGTGGGTCATCCGAGCCTGTAGGCTCGGCCAAAAATCCCCTTAGTGCCCGCATAAAGGTGTTCGGGTCCCTGTACCTCCCCGGATGAAACTCTACTCTTCGGCACAGCCTCGTCCAGTTTCCACTCTGCCCAAATCAGAGAGTTCTACAGGAGCTGCGAACAGCCTCAGTAGAACAGTCTTATCACTGTTAATATTTAACAGACCCCCCACCTCGAGGGTGTATGTGGCACAAGGCCGGTTTATTGTGGGTACTCCGAGCCCGTAGGCTCGGCCAAAAATATTCCTTTTGAACCCGCCTAAACGGGTTCAGGGACTGTCTACCTCCCCGGACGAAATTTGCCCTTCGGCAAAGCCTCGTCCGATTTCCTCTCTGCCAAAAGCAGAGAGTTCTACAGGAGCTGCGAACAACCTCAGTAGAACAGTCCTATCACTGTTCCCCCTGAGGCCTACTTCATCTAGTGACTTTATAGTACGTGGAAGAGTCCACTATAGCCTCATTAGAAGGAGGACGCAGCAACATATATATAAAAAAAGAGAGCGGGAGTGAGCTTAGTTTGAAAAGTCATATGTGGCCTTTTGGACGCTAAGTTTAACGTTGAAGAGATCTTCTTCTGTAAAGAACTAGCAGTTATCATATTAATAAACACCGTACGTTTTCAGAGCTGACAATCATCAACATTATCTAGTAGCTAACAAATAATGGTATCAAAGAAGGCTACCTTTGATAGCATGCAGGTTTATGTCACCTCATTTGAAATATAACTGAACACCATCGAGAATTGCCTTGATTTTTCGATCGAACGTCTGCACCATGCTTAGAAAGGAAAAATTAATTACAACACCAGAAACTTGCATTAAACTTAATAGAAAAAAAAAAGAGAAACTATGTATCGAATATTTTGTATAATTTCACACCAAGCAAGGCAATAAAGTCACGAAAACGCAAGGGATTACTGAGTGTGAAAGAAGATGAGAAAAAGAATCACATTGAAGAGAGACAAAAAACCCCCAAAAAACAAAACAAAACAAAACAAAACAAAACAAAACAAAACAAAACAAAACAAAAAAAAAAACAGGAATTAAGAAGACAGGCGATAACAATTGACATTGATCTCCAAAAATTTAAATTCAAAGTTAACTAGAAAGCAAGAAGCAGGAAAAAACATTCACAAGCAAGAACTGCGAGAGAATAAACTGTTTGGCATAGAACTTACCTATATCTAGCAATTTCAAATATTAAAATGATGAGACCTTTCCGCCAATCTAGTACTGCGCTTACATTCATAAAGTCTAGGTACTATAGTGAAAAGTTCATCAGAAAAATTAATTTGAATTTATTTATAGAAAAGGCACGGGGAAGCTAGGTCACGGCGGTTGGAAAGTGACTGAACACATTCTTCTTAGGTATATATATATATATATATATATATATATATATATATATATATATATATATATATATATATATATATATATATATATATAATGGGAAAGAACAGTCAGATTTATAATCTAGAGTTCTTTAGCATTTATTTTTTTTAAAAAACAGTTCTCGAGACAAACAGTATAGCATAGTATTATAATTATTTTTTAAAAAAATATGTATCGATCGCGACACAGAAATTTCTGTTTCGAAACCGAAACACAAAAAATTTTTTTTTATTTTTAAGTTTAATTTAGAATAATTAAACTTAAAAAATAAAATTTAAATTTAAAACGATCGCTTGAAAACAGAACTGAACTTTAAATTTTAAGTTTAATTTAAGATTTGAGTTTCGGTTTCGAAACGTAGAAATTTCTGTGTCGTGATGGCACATATTTAAAAAAAAATAATTATAATATATATATATATATATATATATATATATATATGAGAAACCGGAAGAGAGTTCCACATGCGAGAAGTACGATAGAAACTGTTAGCATAGAAGCTCAGTTACTTCTAACCATTCCCATTGTAAAATGATGAGACCTACCTGCCAATCTAGTATTATGTTTAAATTCGTAAAGTCGCAGTACCAGAGCAGAAAGATCATCAGAACAATCAGCATAAAAATATTTATATAAAAGGCACAGTAAAGCTACTTTACGGCGGTGGGAAACTTACTGAATCCGAGCTACCAGGTTAGGACCGATAACATTGAAGATCCTTCTTTGAATACTAGAAGCATTATAAACAACTGTACAGCGTTTTAATTTGGGAAATGGGCAAACGACTACGATGTTAGATATACAAAACAGAATATGCCTGAGAAGATTCAAATAAAAGTAGTCAGGGCTTTTGAGTCCTAATGTAAAAAAACAAACAAGTTAAACTTTTTCATTATTAAAAAAAATGATCACAATCAATGACACAAAAAGTAAAAGAAAACCCACAAAAAGAATAACTGCGACAAACGAATGATGTTTATATACTGGCTTCCCTACTTGGAGAATATTTCTCTAATAATAATTCAAATAACACATAATGGTCTCACGCCCACTGCATTATCACGCCGATTAACTTGACCATTATCTAATAATACTTTAATTAAATCACATTTCACTAACCATTGCAAAAATTACAATTCGCCAAACCAAATCCTTACGGATAATTCAAAAGTGTTACCATATAAATTGTAAAACAGTTACAAATATTAGAAGTATTAAGTATGTAAACAAACAATCCGACTTTCATAAAATGTTATCAAACATAGTTTCATGAAAGATTTTGATTTCATAAAAAAATAACATGAACTTTTACGTGAAGAAGCAATATTTGAAAATGATGACATAACACAAAAAATGAAATCTCTTTGATAATGGCTTATGAAAGCCGAATATAATGGGACGTTGGAAAATTCATATTTAAATATGTACTGTAATCAAGGACGATGGTCCGAAGTAAATAAGACATAAATAAAAAAAATCTTTACGAAAGAAATTTAATTGGCTTTTAACCAAATTTGTATAAATGAAAAAAAAAAACCCACCCAAAAAAAAACAAAAGAACCCCCCCCCCAAAAAAAACTGCTTCCTAAATACACTCTACATATATCATACACACATAAAGTTTTTAGTTTCTTCAACGGCATCTTCAGATTAAAAATCATGAAAAAATATAACGCCAGTTTTAGTTCATCATTTCGATTTTTTCCGGAAAAGTAACATTGTTATTTAGTTTTGGAGTCTGAACAGTGGACAATCAAAAGCGCCAAGACCAACGATAAAAACGATGAACATTTCCGACATTCTCTTGAGACTACCATTGATTGGATTTTACAAAAACAAGAAAAGCTAAAACATTTAAAAAAAAATGAACAAAATATTCCTTGTGTTCTATAATGAAATGGACTAGTCTATTCACGTTATTTTGCAAGCCGCGGGTTCTGTTAGTCTTATTCATATTGTTTCTGGAAATGTATATATGTAAATAAAGTTTTGTAACACAAATAATCATCCACGTATCTTGTTAGCTAAAATAATTTAGTAATAAGATACGTAATGGTAACATCATGACCATTGTATTGAATAATAAATTTATAAATTAAGATTTGCTGCATATATATATATATATATATATATATATATATATATATATATATATATATATATATATATATATATATATATATACTCCCAAATTCGCTTGACGAGGAAATGGAACTAATGTCTTTAATTTAATAACAAAATTAAATTCGAAGTTTTTAGCTTCCACTTTTGAAACATGGTTATTACTGTGTAGCGAAAAAAATATTTAAAATCAATTAATTTATAATATATATATATATATATATATATATATATATATATATATATATATATATATATATATTCAAACAGTTTTTGTTAAATAATTTAGCCATACTATATCGGTTTACTTTTGTTTTAACCCTTTCGAGTTCAAGAAACAATTTCTTGGTAGCCAGAGAAAATTTCTTAATTTTATACGGCTACCAAGAAAATAATTCGTGGACTCGAAAGGACATCATTTTTCTAAGTTGAAAATATGTTGCCTGAATACACACACACACACACACACGCATATATATATATATATATATATATATATATATATATATATATATATATATAAGAGTGCGCTGAAAATAGGCTGACTATGTATGAGTGATGCTTCTAGAGCTGTGATATCATACTTGCATTAATTTCAACTCTTGTTATTAATAACCTCATTGTTTCATTCCAGGTAAACTGACATCTGACTGTTTAAAGAAGATTTAAAAAGTTTAGTCCCCGCCCCCAGGACATTCATGCTGACATGGTTGCTAGATTAGGAGATGTTCATTGTATAAAATATTCTCAACTCTCTCATGGGATATGTTATATAGAATAATAATAATATTAGTCAATAATTTAATGGCGATCTATGAAAATAGATAGCGGCTCGATTAGAGGAATTGGTAGCAAACCATCTGTTAATAGCAAAATAGTAGAATAGCCTTGATTCGATTACTTTGGTTGGAAACCAGTGTAGGAGAAAGAAAACTGAATTCAAAACACCTGCTGCCTTGTAGATCTTGTCTCTTTAACTTTTGAGAGGAGGGGCGGGGTAACCTCAACATCCCTGGTGGGAAAAGGAACTAGCAGGCCATTCTACTTTGAATGTCACTATGAACCACAATTGTGAGATGGAGGGGAGTGGTGACCACAGTGGCGTAAAATGTGCTAAATGAATAAATGATGATGAATGGCGATCAAAAATTAAATTAAAGTTTGGTATCAGAGTTAGAACTGTCAAAAACTCCCCCGCCAAAAAAACAAGAGATTGATTTCCTTGAATAAAAATTTGATTAAAATTGAATTTACGTCAATTTTTCTGTCATGCGACTAAAGTTAATATCCTTAGCCGAACCGCTGCTAATTCCTTCCAAAATATTTCCGACATATCTTAATGAGTTAACCATAAAAAGTCATTTTTATTTTCATTTTCCTTAATAAAATTAATTCATTCTTGTTGCTTACACGTTCTGTCCATGGTATTCTCAGCATCCTTCGGTAGAGCAACATTTCTGTTGTCTTGACTCTTCTCATTTGTGAGGCATTCACTGCATTATAGGAAGACTGATATTACATAGCAGTTCATCACTTTTTTCTTTGTTTCTAACGCAATTTTGCTGTTTCTTAATTTCTGAAAGGCACCTTTGTTATTCCAATGCGCGGTCGGATTGCGATGTCACATTTGTCATTCTCAGTCAAAAGACTTTCCAGGTATTTGGACTTTTGTACTTGTATGATGCTGACATCTCCAATTTGTAATGATTATTAATAAAACAAAATAAGTCACTTTTGTATGAATCCGAGATTCATGGATTTCAAAACGTTTCAAAAATTTATGTATAATCATAAAAAAGTTTCAAAATCTTATGTATAATCTTCAAAAAGTTTCAAAACTTATGCATAATCTTCAAAGAGTTTCAAAAACTTATGCATAATCTTCAAAAAGTTTCAAAACTTATGTATAATCATCAAAATGTTTCAAAAAATTATGCATAATCTTCAAAAAGTTTCAAAAAATTATGTATAATCTTCAAAAAGTTTCAAAACTTATGTATATTCTTCAAAAAGTTTCAAAAACTCATATATAATCTTCAAAAAGTTTCAAAAACTTATGTTTAATCTTCAAAAAGTTTCAAAATCTTACGTATAATCTTCAAAAACTGTTAAGGGGTCTCCCCTTTTTACATAAATAGACTCACCCAGTGTATACATATACTACTGCCAGTGAATACCCGAAGAGTCGAGACGGAACGACAGAAGAGTAGTAGAGTTCAGTAGTAGTAGAGTAAGTCACACACAGAGACGGCGGCAAGCATGACAGTTAGCGAGCACGAAGACTCAGTAAGGAGTCATACCGTGATACTTCAATACCAAGACTGTATATATATTAGTGCTACTAACCCGCATTCCTGGATCTACTAACCCGTATTACCAATTTGTATTATTACGTTAATACTTTTATTTTGAGCAAAAAAAAATATTTGTATAGCACAATATTTTCTGGAAAAACTGTGCTGATGATCTAAGATTAATGTATAAGATAAAACTTCTGGATTTATTCAGTTTTACTGAAATTATGTATAGTATAGGTGTTGACGTTTTAAAAATCTTTTTGCCCCAAGCAAGTCAACACGCAGGGGTGAGTGAGTACGAAATAGAATAAGGAAAACACTGAGGAGTGAAAGCAATAAAAGAACAGAAATTAACAAGAGAGAAAATAACGATTTGTTAATCGCAACCTCACCTCCCGTGCAAGGTAGTAAGGCCACTATGCCACAGGGTGTTACTGGGTGTGAAAGAATTAGAAAACAGAAGCATTAATGAGGAGCTAGAAAAACAGAAGACTAATCAGGAAGACAGTAGATAACGATTGACCAGGGTGTAATGATAAACAACATCCAGCCGCAAGGCTTCTGAGTGGAAGGTTTTGATTCGCGTGGAATCGGCTCTTACAATATATATATATATATATATATATATATACAGGGTGTCCATAAAGTTCAAGTGTACTTTAAAAATTTATAACTTTAAAGTGCACACGAACTTTATGGACACCCTGTATATATATACAGTATATTGCTGATACACCCTGAAGAATGGACGCACAGATCCGACTACGAAACTCTGGAGTCGGGATGCTAAAGGTAACATCAATCAGCTATGTGTATGTGTGTGTGTGTGTGTGTGTGTGTGTGTGTGTGTGTGTGTGAAATGAATATATATATATATATATATATATATATATATATATATATATATATATTATTGGATTTTACTTGATATATATATACATATATTATTGGATTTTACTTGAGAGCTCTGCGAATCTGTTCAGCAAAATATTTAGATGACGAATTTGGTTATATCGAGGATACCTTCTCCAGCCTTTCGTATCCGAGACAACTAATACTCGGCGCTAAGCATAAAGCCTTGAAAATTCACAGAGTTCGTCCATCAGTACATAACAACATACCGACTACTACTACTACATCAAAGGTGGAGAGAGGCACACTTTCAGCTGCCCCTGATAATCCTATTGGCCGCATCTTTCTACCGAATAACCCTCTGACCGAACACATCTCCAACAATCTAAACGCGCTAAAAATTAAAACTACTACATTACCCACTAAATCTATACGTAACATATTGAATAATACCAGCAGACAGCATATTACATTCGATGCTTGTGTCTATCAGGTGCCCTGCAGAGACTGCAACCTGAGTTATGTAGGCGAGACAGGTAGATCATTGAAATCTCGCATTTCCGAACATAAACGTGACATTCGCCTCGGTAATCTAAGCAGTGCTTTAGTTATACACATAACCAAATCTGATCACAATTTTGATTTCGACTCTGTGAAGATCTTAAAATATATCCACAATAAAAACCTTAGGCAGATTTATGAGGCTGGCATGATAGCCACCTCACACAGTAAATAACCGACCAGGGTTCTTTCAGATCGCGAGCTGTGTAGCAAGATTAATGCGTGACAAACGTACCGATAAGCTATAGTTTTAAATAGCCCCCCTCACCTTCCACTTAGGACACAATCTTTTCCCTGTGCGCAGGTCTTCGTAGTTGCCGCCCACGCGACGCCAGCGTATCCGACTCCAAGAAAGAATACTCTGACTTTAGAATTTCAGTTTTTCTGTTTCTGACCAGTCCTGTATATATCGTCTCTTCATCAAACTTAAATCTAATATAAATATGTCTCCATTAACCATGTCCCGAAGAAGGTCTATTTGACCGAAACGTCTGACGTCGACAGAATAACAAAAACAAAAAACAAAATAAAAACAGTAAACTCACATATTCGGATTTTGCTTTGTCTTTTCCACATTTTCATCATATATATATATATATGCAATTTTTTATATATATTATTTATATATTATATATGCGCGATACTTATTGGAAAGTGCTCAATATCAGTGATAGAGCTAACATATTTCGTTGGATTGATGTGAGTTTGTGACTCTGGTTATTTGCGATCGTCAGTCTGACGATCGCAAATAGCGTGAAACCCAGGGTCACAAACTCACATCAATCCAACTTTATATATATATATATATATATATATATATATATATATATATATATATATATATTCCTAAGTATGCCCCTATCTATGTATAAGTCTGTTCATCTCTCTCTCTCTCTCTCTCTCTCTCTCTCTCTCTATATATATATATATATATATATATATATATATATATATTCCTAAGTCTGTTCCTTGGTTCAATGTTGCTTAACTTCGGTGATCGTAAGGGAACCAGTATGTCACTTCTATATAGCCATGAACCTATTATGCATTAGTAAATATATTTCATCAACGGACATTCATAGTATCATGTTGATTAATAAGTTAGGTTAGTAAGCTCTTGAGAATTCGATTTTTGTCAAATGCTCAAGAAATACAATATCTTTTATTTCTTCAGATCATGTCTAAATTGCTCACTTTGAACAAAGACGCATTGGTTCCTCAACTGCTATGTCAGTTTCATACTTTTTCCAAATATCGCGTTTTCACGTGTCAAGTTGATTTTAAATGAATTGTGTTCACGTGTGTTATTTAAAAAAAATCGAAATCACCCTAATCAAGGCGGTAAAGCCACTATGACACAGAGTGTCACTGGGTGTGAAAGAATTAGAAAACAGAATCATTACCGAGGAGCGTGAAAAATAGAAGTGTAATCAGGACGACAGTAGATAATGATTGATATTATATTTAAATTTTTGAAGATCAAACTTGACAGGCAAACAAGAATCTGTTAGCATAGAACTTACGGTTACATCTAGCCAATTAAACTGTAAATTGATGAGATCTTGAGCACTGGACTAAAATGCATACAGTCTTGGTACCATAGTGAAGAGCTCATCCGGACAATTACCATGAAAATACTTATAATAAAATCACAGAGAAGCAACTTTACGGAGGTTAGAAAGTGACTGAAGCCGAGACGCCAGTTCAGGACAAATAATATTGCCGGTTCGTCATTGGATTTTATCAAGAATCTCTGACTATATATCAGGAGTACCAGACTATATGTGGCAGCAATATTCGAAGCATGTACAAATGGTAGACATAAATATGTAAGATAGATTCAGAAGAGAAAAATGTCTAGCACGACACAGTGAACCAACTTTCTTAGCAGCAGACCTAGCAATTGATTCAATTTAGTCTTTTCATTTCATGTCAGCCGAGAAGCTTAGCCCGAGAAGGCGAGACGAGTCAATCTCCTTGAGGTTAGCGTCAGCCATGCTGATGGAAGATAGAAAGGGGTCTCTCACATGATTATTAGAAAGACAGTTCTGCTTTGGAGGCGTTAAAATTAACAAGCCACCATTTACCGCAGTTAACAACAGATTGTAGGCCATTTTTGAGATCAGCCGTCAATTTGATTTCATCGATCTGATCAGACTTGCTGTCCAGGCATGAGAAAAATGCTTGTGTCATCAGCATAGATACCGAATTGATAGATCATGCCATCAATAAGGTAATTATTGAAAATTAAGAACAACGTAGGATTAAAGATAGAGCCCTGGGTGATACTTGCATTAGTACGACAGGATCTAGATGAGTGGCCGTTCAAGACAACTTTCATATTGCGATTTGATAAGAAAGACTAAATCAATTCAAAAATTCGTCCCGAGATACTATAACTTTTCAACATGTGAAAAACGACCTGCATGCTCACATACCAATGTATACGAACTGATCTTCTTCAATTTGATCTTGGGATCGGCTTTGTCGTCGGTCGTTCTGATCCTAATATTATTTTTCTTTGGGTATATTTCTATTTCAAGTCACTTTTACATTGAACGCAAAATTGTTTAACATGAAAATATATTGAGCTAAAACCAATTTATATAATACCAATACTAATCAATGAATCATAGATACAATTGGCCGTCTAAAAAACATAAATAGAACGAATTAATTAAACGGTTCATTGGTCTCTATTTTAGTTCTGAACTCAGCATCTATTGTTTTATTGAAATTCAAAACTTTTGTTTTTATTGCATCTCAAATTTTCACACAATGAGAAAAAGGTGGGGAGAAAAGAGAACGGGTGCAAGTGAAGGAATAAAGGATGAAGACGAGAAAGGGCTTTATTGCACTTTTTCATCTTTGATTGTTTTTTCACCTTTTGATGCATTATGTAGGCAGTTAGCTAGATTCTATGGTATTTGATTAAATGTATCCTTTTATTGCTAAGCATTTGGTCCCCAAACTTTTTTTCTCTGGGTCGCATTTTCGGAATGAAAATTTACTCGCACCTGATCAAATTTTATGCGTGTTGTAGCATAACTACGGACGATAATGGGTTATCCCCATTCACATAAATGCAGTCGTAAATACTGTATGTTGGTCTGCAGTTGGAGATTCGTCTCCGGCTGTGCTGGTCAAATTCTCTGCCCGGAGGCAGAGAGGATCCCCAGACGAGGTTATGTCGAAGGGCAGAGTCTCCGCTCGGGAAACAGCTACCCGACTTAGTTTTACATGGAGTCTACGGGGAAATTTTTGTCCGAGCCTACGGGCTCGGACAAAAAATAAAATTCGACCTTGTGCCACATCTGACCGCGTGGGGCGGTTGGTAGATATCCCGCAATTGGAGAGTCGTCTCCAACTGAGCTGGTCAAACTCTCTACCACCGGGCAGAGAGGATCCCCAGACGAGGCTATGTCGAAGAGCAGAGTCTCGTCTCCCGCAGTTGGAGATTCATTGTGGAATTCACTTGACTCACTTCTAGCAGTTGACTACTACTTCTACGCGCCGCTGGAGAATCTTATATGTGTTGTTCGTGTCCTAAGTATTATCGTTCATTACCAACCTTCTTTTGATTATTCTATTCGGCAACCTTTCCTAAGTTAAAACAAAGTAATGAAAAGTGCGTAAAAAACAGAGGGAGTGTTAAAGGGAGATAACAGCTAATTTGAAATTGAACATTATTATTGATAACTCTCTCCTCCAATTTGCTAACCCTAGTTACTATATTCTTAATACTTGATATAATGCAAAAATATCACAGTAATAAAATCGGTCAATAAATATTTATAACTATTTATACTGGGACTCCTGCATGCAATTATAAGTAATCTGTAACAATATTTTAAATTTTGAAATCATATTTATTTTTGGCATATGAATTTTTTCAAAAATGTTTTAAAATCTTTGCCTCACCTGCTATCCTCTTCCGCCGCACCTATAATGCGCGACGTACCGTTTAGGAACCACTGTGCTAAGTTATGAATCTAAACATCATGAATCGCTTCTGTTTGGGACGCCGAGTTTACAGCGATGGTTAACAAGCTAGTCTGGCAGACAGCTGGTGAAATGCGTTCAATTCTCGCAGGTGGGATTTGTACTGCCAGAGATGAAGAGTATACAGATTTTTCCACTTAATAATTATCCATATAATATATGTGATACGTGTTACAAAAAATTCAGTTTGTTTCATTTGATTGCATTTTGTAACATATTCTACTTATACAAAACTTAAACCGTTTCATTGCTATATGCACTTTTTTGCACTCCGACTCATGTACTCTTTACAGTCCGTCTCATGCCCTCACCGTAGTTGCTACTATCACACCCTCACCTGTTCGTTGTAATCTCTGGTTTTCTTCGTCGACCCTGGTAACCTCGGGGGATTTTGAGCTGAACGTTTTATTTAATGTTCGGAGAAAGATTGTTCTCGTTCCTCTGTCCGTGTATAGATTTTTTTAGTACTACCCAGTTATTGCCAATCCTTTTTCTAGAAAGTGCTAATGTACCACCCCCTCACAGGAATTGGGCCGGGGTGTACAGAGCCTAATTCAGTGGAAACAGAAACTAGGACTCACAATAATTGAACAATGAACATGAAAAAAATATTTCGAAGAATCTGAAAGATTTCCAAAAATGAAGTTGCAAAAAATACCCAACTTAAGTAATGTAAGATGGAATTTTAGGACAATACTAGCTCTTTTGGCATTTATTTTTCTACCAGAGAAAAGAGACACGCTACTCGAAATTTGTAGATGGATCTCTTATAGATGGGCTGACCATTGGTTTACTGACCAAATTTAACATGCAGACGATTATCAGAAGCTATGTATCAGCTTGCGGTCTCACAAAAACTATTAAACTCTGTGAAAACGTTTTGGTATTCATAACTATTTGAACTGGAACATCCCAGAACAAATCAGTGTGCAAAACGAGCAATCAAGTACCTTCAAGATCTATATGACGTCTGCAATAAGAAGGAGAAAGTTCTTACATTTACTTTGTGTAACAAAGCAATAGTTGTTTATTATGCTATAATTATGCTACATATTCCACATTCTTTTAGTTTATATAGCTATTCTTATTTGTGGATGTAAGTTTCTAATTGCATATGCAAGTTTTTAACTTTTGTTTATTTGTAAGTTTATATGTTATGCTATAGCTATAAAGTGTTAAATGTAGTAAAATACGTAAGTACTATTCAATAATTGAGCAATGGAAATGAAAAAATATATTAGTGATATATTATAACAAGCCAACATAAAACAATGATTTTCATCACATTAAAGGGTCATATACAAACTGAAAATATTTGGAACGTTGTGGTAGTAAGATGAGGACATTAGTCGGAAGTGAAATCATTCAAATAAGGATAGCAGAAATTCGGGCAGTTTTCATTTCTGTTAATATTTTGCTGGGATTTACATTTCAAAAGTATAATGAAATGACGACGAAAATCGTAGTATCACACTCTTATTGAATATTTCACCTAGGAACAGATTGCACCATCGGAAATCTATGATCAAATCCAAAAATGTTACCATAAGAGCTACTGTTCGCCTGCAAAAGTTGAACACATGAGTGAAGCCAGATAAGGAGATTCCGTAGTTTGTATTTACTTGACCTCCCTCCACTGAGTCAGGTTGTGACACAAGGTCGGTTTTTAACGTCAGGACACGAGTGTCTTCACTCGGGCTGCTGGTCTTAGCTGGTCCAAGCTAGCTTGTCGAAGCTGGTCAGATCCGGTCCAAGCTAGTCATAGTTGTAATACTACCAACACAGGTACGGATCCCTGTGACTGGTAAGTATCAGAATGTGTATACCACTTGAGAGAGTGATTTAAAAGGAGATTCCGTAGTTAAATAACCTGTGGAAAGAAACGCTGTTGTCGAAAAATAAATATTTGCCGAAAAATAAAATAAAAATAAAGCCATGGTATTCTTTTCTTGCTGTCATGTCATTAAGAAGGTTGGCTTTAAAACTCGTGGATCACGTCATTGGGGCCTTGTGTTAGTATAAGTTAAGCTCAGTAAATTACTTGATCGCAGTCTGGGTAGATTTTTACTAAACTAGTATTGGAAAAGTTTTGTTATGCTTTTACTTCGAAATAACAACAACAGCAAAAACAACTGTCAATACATACTATCCTCTGATTACCAATTAATACCACTTGATAGTTCAGACTAAGCTACATCGAAGCGTAGGGCATGGACACTATGATTTATTCTGATGTGAACGATCCTTACCCATCTATAACTCCTTTCGACGCAAATATCTGTCCGTTTGGGTGTAGCCAAGTGTGGAATGTATCATTTGTAATTCTGGTTCCGTGCCGAAACCAATTTCTAGGGAGAAATACGTTCAATGTATTCACAGGTTCTTGAATTCACAAGAGTTTGTTTTTTTATCTATTTCTCTCCTTCATTTTGGCTTTGCTCGATCAAAAAGTCTTATCCAAACTGTTCTTCAACGTAACAATCATATGCTATTTCTCAAAGTTTGCACGCCGAGAAAGTGACTGAAGTCGAAATGCCCAGTTAGGATCGATTACATTGCAGATCCTTCTTTGGATTTTGTCAAGAAATATATATATATATATATATATATATATATATATATATATATATATATATATATATATATATATATAAATATAGATGTCAACACATAGAGGCGACAGTCTGTTTCATGCTAGTGCAATCGTCAGGCAACTAGTGCACTAGTTGCCTGACGATTGCACTAGCATGAAACAGACTGTCGCCTCTAAGTGTTGACTTCTATGTTCACTTTTATATTTGTTGAGATCAATAAAACATCCTTCGTCGCCACTGTTGAGATGTGGAGTGTTTCCACGTGAGTATATGGTAATAACGAACAAACACAGTCGTAGGGAAAAATACTGGTATATTCAGAGAGGTATTTACATCAGAGAGATTAGTAGTAGAACGAACGTAGGTTAGTAGTAACAATAAGTAATAGTAATAAAGTCCAACGGTATCTTCCGGTACGAGAAACGGAAGTGTAACTGATCACTACAGAAGTCTCACTCTGCACTGCACTACACTGCTACACTACTCCCAGTCTCTAGAACTGCTGTTCTATTTATAAAAATAGGATCAGTCTATTGTGGTTGTGAAGGTGGGTGTGCCCCAACAATATTTACACACGTTCTATCTCTGATATTGAGCACTTTATCCCATAAATATAGCACACTTTAAGACTATATTTCTTCATATATATATATATATATATATATATATATGAAGATATAAAAGCGGCCTGACGATTGCGCCTAGCATGAAACAGCCTGTCGCATCTGAGTGTTGACTTCAATGTTCATTATATATATATATATATATATATATATATATATATATATATATATATATATTTAGTTGTATGGGTCTGAGGTTGTAATTCTTGGTTTCACGCTTTTACGATCCTCTGAGCGCTTTCAAATAAACACCACACACACACACACACATACACACACATCTATCTATCTATCTATCTATCTATCTATCTATCTATCTATCTATCTATCTATCTATCTATCTATCTGAAGCGACGATCCTAGCGTGCGGCATGAAAAGAGACTCGCTGGACGAAATTTGTAGATTCATCTCTTACAGATGGGCTGACCATTGGTTTACTGACCAAATTTTAAATGGAGACAATTATCAGAAGCTTATGTAGCAGCTTGCTTATTCACAAAAAGACATTAAATTCTGTGAAAATGTTTTGGAATACAGAACCACCGAAACTGGAAATTCCCAATGTGCAGAACGGCCAATCAGTAACTTCAAGATCTATATGACGTCTGTAATAAGAAGGAGACAGTTAACCGTACATTTACTTTGTGTAACAAAGCAATAGTTGTTTATTATGCTATAATTATGCTACATATTCCACATTCTTTTACTTTATATAGCTATTCTTACTTGTGGATGTAATTTCTCCTTGTATATGAAAGTTTGCAATTTTTGTTTATGCGAAGTTTGTATGTTATGCTATAACCATGATATGTCCCGGAAAGGGATATATTTGTTCGAAGTAGCTAAGTGGTTTTGGCTACTGTAACCGAGTAGTACAATCTAGCAGGTAGCCGTAATCGACGGTTACTCGTCGTAGTCGTAGGCAATAGGCGTAGGCCAATAGGCGTAGTCAATGGCTTAGTCCAATGGCGTCTTCCAATGGCGTCTCTTATGTACCTCCACATCAGCCTGTATTTATGGCTGACACCAGCCAATCATATTACTGTTAGGGGGAACCAAGGTGTATGCATATTCATTACATTAAACTATAAATTGTTAAATGCGTTTAAAACTACATCAATACGATCCAATTACGTCTGTAACAAATTGAAAAATAAAGCTCATGAAATATTTTAAATTTTCACCCTTATTGCGTATATGGCAAAAGTGAATTTTCATTTTGGGTGACCTTTTTCAAGAACTAAAACAAAATTAATACATTTTCATTTCTTCTTGCACAAAAGTTAATTGATTTATGACACAGAAACATAGAGTTACAAAAACGTCATAACATTAATATATGTATATTCCATACACCGGGGTGGAATAAGACTGACGTAACTCGCGTTGATTGAAATAGATCTATTATCATATGGGGTAATTTTAGATTTTGCTGTGTAATATATATATATATATATAATTTGGGGATTTAGACTAATCTTATAGTAATTCGTCGAGGCTAGAATAATCCTCAACAGAATGCACTGGACGGCCGTTTCGTCCTATCTGGGACTCATCAGGAGTGTGCATCCACTACTGAGAATCGAACCCGGACTGTTTCGATACAACGCAAACGTCATACCAACTGTACCACGGAACTCGGTGAAGACACAAACTCGACTCGATATAGCACCGCTACTTACTCAGTTCCGAAGCGAAATATGTTTCAAGGAAATACGTTACAGTCATCGCGCGCACACACACACACACACACACACACATACACACACACACACACACACACACACACATATATATATATATATATATATATATATATATATATATATATAAGACACTGTATTTTTTAACAAATATATATATATATATATATATATATATATATATATATATATATATATATATATATATATATATATATATTCGATGACTGTAACATATTTCCTTGCTGGTTTATGAGATAATAATCACACACACGCACACACACACACACATAAAGACACACACACAAAAACATAACTCTATTTTTATTCGGAAAGATATCTAATTAATTCTTTTCCCATAGTGTACAATGATGAAAAAAATGATGCTTATAAAACTGAAAATTCTGCTATGTTTGCACGTACACCTAAACACGCACATCTGTCTCCGAGTTTTTAAAATAGCATCAGCGCTTCTATATAGACAACATTCCTAACCCGCAAACGCGGCTAACAAAACCTACGTAGACATTTTGTTTTAGCGTATATGTGTTTTCCTTTCTGACACTGTTAAACATCTAAGAAAAAAAAAATAAAAGAAATTATCCCCAAAGAAGCCAACGGCCCGACAAACATTAACACGTTTATTGGCAGTCTAAAAGAAACGACATTTGCAAAGAAAAAAAAAGCATTTCAAGGGAAAGAAAAAATAAATTTAGAATTTTTTTTACTACTTTTCTTCCTAAGTTTCATCCTCTCCCTAATTCATATCGTGCATGTATATTCGTTTCTCTTCTTTTTTCGTTACTTATTTATCTAATCTTCCACTTTTTTCTTTCAGGTTATTGTATCTATTACATATATATTTTCTTTTACAATGTCTTTACTCTTTCTTTTTCAATCTCTACCCCAGTCTCTCTCTCTTCCTTCTTTTCTATTCCTTCTCTATTTCCCATTTCGTCTTAAAATGATTCTCTTTTCTCTCCTTTCTCAACCGGCTGTGATCCGGTGTTATTTTCTTCTCGTCTCTTAGCTCGATCACTTTCATCCTTGCCAGCCTTTTACACTTTCAGATTGCCCTCTTTTCACCGTACTTTCGCCTTTCATCGTTTTTCCTATTTCTCTACTGTCTTCGCCCATTTTCTTCCATCTTTTCTATTTTTTCCTCCTCTACTTCTCTACCATATTTGCAAACGTCCACCCTTTCTTTGTAGTTACTTTTCAATCTCTTACTCACGACATTAGTTTCTTTAAGTTCAATCTGTTCTACATTTTTCTGTCTTTCTTTAGCTACTTTTCTTCCGTTCTATTCTCTTATCTGCATAAAATTCACCTTTTCTTTTTTATATTTTCTCTTATTCTTCATTCCCTTTCTAGCTTCCTTCATTACTAAGCCTTTTCTATTTTCCTTCGTTACTAACACTATTCTAACTTCCTTCTTTACTAACCCTATTCTATCTTTCTTCATTACTAACCCCTTTTATTAGTAGCCCTTTTCTATTTTCCTTCATTACTAACACCATTCTATCTTCCTTCTTTACTAACCCTATTCTATTTTCCTTCATTACTAACACCATTCTAACTTCTTTCTTTACTAACCCTATTCTATCTTTCTTCATTACTAACCCCTTTTATTAGTAGCCCTTTTCTATTTTCCTACATTACTAACACCATTCTTATCTTCCTTCTTTACTAACCCTATTCTATCTTTCTTCATTACTAACCCCTTTTATTAGTAGCCCTTTTCTATTTTCCTTCATTACTAACACCATTCTTATCTTCCTTCTTTACTAACCCTATTCTATCTTTCTTCATTACTAACCCCTTTTATTAGTAGCCCTTTTCTATTTTCCTACATTACTAACACCATTCTTATCTTCCTTCTTTACTAACCCTGTTCTATCTTTCTTCATTACTAACCCCTTTTATTAGTAGCCCTTTTCTATTTTCCTTCATTACTAACACCATTCTTATCTTCCTTCCTTACTAGCCCAGTTCTATCTTCCTTCATTACTAACCCCTTTCTATCTTCCTTCGTTACTATCCCCTTTCTCTTGCTTCGTTACTAATCCCTTTCTATCTTCCTTCATTTCTAGCCCTTTTATATCTTCCCTCATTGCTAACAGCTTCTATGATTTTTTTCCCGTTTTATTTAATTACAACTTTATATTCCTTTCTAGAGTTATTTTCGTTTTTTCTTTTCTTCTTTTCAGTTGACCTCTCTTTACATTTCACCTTTTTCTCCTTAACCCCCCCCTACCCCACCTTTTATTTTACTTTCCTTCTATATTTCTCCCGTCCTTACTTCCAACTCCCTTTACTTTATTCCACCTCATTTTTCTTTTCTTATCCCTTTCCGTTTTGTTTCTCTGCCAGTTTCCACAACGTTTTCACACCATCGAGCACTTCAGGCTTCTTAGTTTGCCTTCCCTTATCTCGTCAGTCCCATGATGTTTATTCTGCTGGTTGTCGATTTTCTTTTTCTCAATGATTTTCCATTTTCTTTTCGATCTTTTCCTCCCGATAGCGTTGTTTCGTTAATTCGCCGTCTCTCTCTCTCTCTTTGTTTTTTTTATTTCTTTTATCGATTCCTCCAAACCCTTTCGTTCTTTTTAGCCTTCGATCTCTAGCTTTCCGTTCTATTCTCGTTTTTCTCTTCTTTTTCTCCTCGCCTTTGCCGTCCTTTCAATTTCAATCTCTTGCTTCCCCGTGTTTTCCCTTTCTTTGCCAAATTAATCAGCTCCTATTCTTCAAGGTTCCATGTTTATACAAGTCAATTCCAGGCGTCGAAAAACAGCCGACAACGCGACAGGAATATTCGCGTGACTGAAATTCACAAGACCAATGGTTGAGGACAAAAACGCGTAGGTGATGGCGATGAAAATCAGCAGGGGAAATTGGTAAGTGTATTGCCCCGGAGACTGAAAGGCAAGAGATGGAAACTGCAGCTGAAAAGAGAGCCGTACAGTTTGAAGGGATGCGAAGTGAAAATAGAGTGATGAAGAAAAAGAAGAAAACACAAGAATGAAAAGTGAACGGAGAGAGAGAGAGAGAGAGAGAGAGAGAGAGAGAGAGAGAGAGAGAGAGAGAGAGAGAGAGAGAGAGAGGGGGGGGGGAGGGGGGGGACAAAGTGAGAATTAAAGATAAAAATGTTATAAAATGAAAGAAAAAGACCGATGGAAGAGAAAGAAAGAAAACAGGTACGGCTGAAGGTGAGGAAATGAAAGATAGAAAATAAAGGCAGGAGAATATTAGGAAAAGAGGAAGAAACAGAGAGAAAAGAAAGAAAGGCAAGCAAAGAGAAGAACTAGGTAAAAGCAAATAATGAACGTGAGAAAAAGAGAAGTAAGTGTCTACCCAGGCTGTAAAAAATGACGGCATATTCTGTTAAGAACTTACTCTTATGAGACAGTTTTCACACATGTATCTCATAATATGTGTACATTATTTCAATTACTATATTAATATGTAGTTATTCCGAGAAGATCTGTTTATCGTTTCATAACAGTATAAAATCGATACCCCACTTTATGTCTAGTAGACTTTTATATCAATACTAGCTAACCAAAACTAATAGTGATAAAACGACGGGATATTCTGCTAAATCCTTACATACATTAGATTTTCACATGAATCCGCCTCAATAAAAAACCTCCAAATATTATATTAACATATATTAATTCTAGGAGTTCATTTTGTTACTTTAGAGCAGTGGTTCCCAAACTGCGTCACACGTCATAGGTGCATCGGAAAGAGAAGAGCAGGTGAGGAGGAATGATTGAAAAATAATCAAAGATTTAGAAACAGTTTAAAAAAAAAATCATATGCCAAAAATAAATATGATTTCAAAATTTAAAATATTATTATAGATTACTTGTAATTGCGTGCATGAGTCCCAGTATAAATAGTTATAAATAATAATTGGCCGATTTTATCATCGTGATATTTTTTTCAAGTATTATAGTAACTAGGGTTCGCAAATTGGAGGAGAGAGTTATCAATGATAATGTTCTAACTTCGAATCCGCAGTTATCTCCCTTTAACTCTTTCTCTCTCTCTCTGTTTTTATTTTAAATGTACTTTTTTATCACATAAAATTAGGTGAGGCGCGAGCAAATTTTAATCCCGAAAATGCGACCCTGATAAAAAGTTTGAGAGCCACTGCTTTTGAACAATAGAAGATTGCTCCCCCATTTTATGCCGACAAAATCATTAATACTTAAACAATGAGTGGCATATATTAATTCCTTATTTATATTAAGTTTCCACGTGTTAACCTTTAAATATATAAATGAATAGCATTTTTGTTTTACGGCATATCAACCTCAATGGGTCATTTAATGCCGACAATTTTTTTTTTGTGGTAATATTTTTGTTTTGTCAAAAATCCATTTCTGTTAATAGTTTTTTTTTCTCAAAAACTATAGCTGGTAATATTATTTTTTCAAAAACGTACAGCTGACAACATTATTTTTTCAAAAACGTATTATCAGAGGCCTTGCTGTTGGACGTAGTTTATCGTCATACCCAGGACGAGATCTGGGTTTGGGGGTTAACTATTTGCCCATACCTGGGACCCTAACAGGTGCTACCACCCCGGGTCAGGGCGGACCTGGGAACACCAGCAATTAAGAGATGGTTCCACACTCCCCAAAACCTCCTAATCAGAGGCCTTGCTGTTGGACGTAGTTTATCGTCATACCCAGGACGGGATATCAAGAGTTTCAGACGTTGCAGTCATGTAAAAATATATATTCAAAAACAATAAGCTGATATGGCAACATTACTGTATTGATTTAAATTACATTAAAAAAACAATGGGCATTTTGACGTGGTGCAAGGATTCGCAAGCTTTTAGTAAGATCAATTACGTGTGTGTAGTGTGTTCGATCCGCACTGGGTGCTCCATAATTTTGGCCTTGTGCCGCATCTAAACTACTCTTAGTAAATCGCTATAATTAAAAGCCATATATTGTTATTTATAAGTGTAAGTAATTATGAGGTAACATTATTTTATCCCTATGTGTAGTCTCTTCATCAGGATACGCCATTTGAGATGACTGTGGATGGGAACGAAATATCACATGCAAACAGAGATAACCACAGCACTAATTTTTTGTAGATTTACAATAATTTCTTTTTTTATGCCTTGAAAACAGTTTATAATTCGAATGTACCAAGAAGGGGAGACAACTCCATACAATATTTTCTTACCCGTCTTGGTTAATACAAAATAACAGCAAATGTCATCAAATTTGCAGTGTGAAAATAATTTCAGCCTTTATCTTCCGGTGGTCCGTGTGGGTCAAGTGAATTAGCTATCTATATTTCATTTTTTTCTAACTTCCAATTCTTGTCTTTCTTCCATATTCGTCTGTTTTATACATTTTTCTCACCCTTCTCTTTTGTTTGAATGTCTATATAATAAGATTTGATATCTTCTGTTTTCGCTTTTGCTTTTTATTACCCTTTGTTTGTGACAATACGAAGAATCCATTTTGTTCTTCTTTTCATCTCTTCCTCCTTCCGTAAAAAATAGCTTCTGTATTTTTTCTTAACCATTGTGTTGCTTTTTATTATTGATATATTCGTTTGAAATGTCCTAGTTGTCTGTCATTTTTTTCATGGGTGATTGTGAATGGACAGAGTTAGTAAGCAACGACGAAGTCTTAAACAAAATGGCAACAAAAAGAACACTTCTACTCAGAATCAGGAAAGACAGCTGACAATTCTTGAACACAGTTGGAACGTGGGCTTGGAATACTTAACCCTCACAGGGCATATTGAGAGCAAGAGAGATAAACCTGACAAGCATGTGTCAATGGAGGGTGGAACGGGTTGTGGCGGGAGTTTTAGCAAAGGGAGAAACACTGTTAAAAGCCACAAAGTATAGGAAGTTGTGGAGAGTCATGATTGTTCATGTTCTGAAGGGACATGGCACATAAAAGTTGGTAGCAAAGATTTTAATTTTACGGTCAGCCATTGTTTTGGATATCTCGGCACCATCCGCTTGAATCGTGAATGAATGCGATTCGAAAGCGTATGATTTTTATTGAAATATAATATATATATTTGTTAAAAAATACAATGTCTTATATATATATATATATATATATGTATGTGTGTGTGTGTGTGTGTGTGTGTGCGATGACTGTAACATATTTCCTTGTAACATATTTCGCTTCGGAACTGAGTAAGTAGCGGCGCTATATCGAGTCTAGTTTGTGTCTTCACCGAGTTCCGTGGTACAGTTGGTATGACGTTTGCGTTGTATCGAAACAGTCCGGGTTCGATTCTCAGTAGTGGATGCACACTGCTGATAAGTCCCAGATAGGACGAAACGGCCGTCCAGTGCTTTCTGCATTCTGTTGAGGATTATTCTAGCCTCGACGAATTGCTATAAGATTAGCCTAAATCCCCAAATTAATTAATTATATATATATATATATATATATATATATATATATATGTGTGTTTCATAGTTGTTCTAAACCTGATTTCGACATTTCATCACCTACTTGGTAATTTCAATTCAGGACTTATCGGGGAATTATCGACTTCTGCTTATTTCTCTTCCTAATAACAATCGTATTACATTCTCCTTAAAATAGATTGCATATATCTTTGTACATATTTTTTTGCAAATCTTTCGTTTACAGTCGAAGTCTTTTGGGGCCCAAACCAAAAGAAATGTTTATTATTCATCCTTTTTTGGCATCTCGGGAATCGTTTATGAGTAGTTATACACTATTTTCGAATTGGAAGTTTTCTCTTTTAATCGTCTGAGAGAACGTTTTGCCTTCCATCAGAATGGCTGATACTAACCCCTAGTAGAGTGACATGAAGTGGAAATATTATATTGAATCAATTGCTGGGTCTACTGCTAAGAAACCTCGTTCACCGTGTCGTGTTATATAATTTTTTGCTTCCGAATCTTACATATCTATAAGTCTACCATTCGTTCTCGCTTTAAATATTGCTGCCATATCTGATCTGGTGTTCCTGCTATATATTTAGTGTTACAGTTTTTTGGATACTCTATATACTAGTGAGCCAACCAAAATGAGCTGACTCATTTTATAGTCTACCAATAGAAGGTTAACCAATCAGAAGACTTGAAATATTCAATCCGACGTGTATAAAGGCGGCCATTTTGTTTTCTCGGTATATCCACTGCTAACCTGTCAGATGAAAGACCTGAAGAACTACGCTTTCCTACTCTCTCCAAATATTTACTGCCAACCTCTGATATGGAAGACCTTAAGAATTATTGAACAGCTGCTACTAGATATTAGTGTTGTTTCATTGAACAAATTACTTACGTCGGATTTGTACATTCAAACTACGGTGAACATGTATAACATTTAGTGATTGTTGATAAAATTCAAAGAAGGATCTGCAATGTTATTGGTCCTGACTTGGCATAACGGCTTCAGTCACTTTCCCACCACTGTCACGTAGCTTACCTGTGCTTTTTCTATAAATAGTTTCATGTTAATTGTTCTGATGAATTTTAATTCGGGTTTCATTTTTAAAATAGTTACATTTATTCTCACCCACCACAGACAAATTATACATATGGTTAAGACTTTCTGAGGCATTGTGGCGGCCGTAGAAAGAATAGGAAGTAAGAATTTGTTGTTTTGGTGCAAGGAATATTGTAGTTTGTTTGGGCCAGGGTTTATGGTTAGCTATGTTTAAGATAAAACAGATTGAAGATCAGTCTTCCCCTATTGGCCTCCTTCCACATTTTCGTATTTTTCAAAATAAATATCACTTTTCTCTATGGTACGTACCTGTGCTGTTCGATAAAAGTGACTCACCTGATTTTTTTTACTTAAAATTTATTTCGCCTATTGTTTTTGGGGTCAAACTATTTTTTAAATCTTACTAATATAAAGACCCCTTCCCGACCACCTATTAAAAAAGTTTACTCACCCTAAGGTATTCTATTGATAATTATAATTTCGGATATAAATGAGATTTAGGGAAAAACTCTGTGCAAAAAAAGTGACTCACGTATTTCCTGCAACTAGTAATCAATAGAAACATAACCGAACAGCTTTAAATAAATAATAATAGAGGTAGAATTTATTTATAATAGGTAATATAGTTCGAAATATTTAATAATCTATGGGTCCTCCTTTATTTTGAATAACCTTTTGAATCCATTTTGGCATTGACTTGATCAGGTTCTGGTAAATCTCATCTCCAAGCATTGAATTCCATTCGGATATGAAATTCACAATCAAAGCCTCTTTGTTGCTCAACTGCTTTCTTGAGAGCCCGTACTTTATAATGCTCCATAAGTTTTCTATGGGGTTGAGGTCAGGAGATTGGGGCGGCCATGTCATAACACTCAGCTGCTTCTTATCAAAGTATTCATTCATCAATTTTGATTTGTGACAGGGAGCATTATCCTGCATAAAAATGAACTTGGTGGGATCGATTTGCACCCTTTCAGCAGAAGGGAGTAGACAGGACTCTAAAATTCTCTTGTACTACTCGCTCCTGAGAAACTAGTTCCATGAAAAGAAAGCATCCCCAGAACATTATACTGAACGGATGATTGACAGTACTTACTGCTGAATTCAAAGAGCTTTCAAAGACCCTTCTTCGGATTTTAGATCGCTTATCCTTTGAATTTAGCTCAACTTTCGTTTCATCGGAGAAGAGAACATTTAGCAAAAAAAATCAGGTGAGTCACTTTTATCGAACATCGCTGTATACTTTTTGCATCTAAGCGCAATACCAGATTGGCGGAAAGGTTTCATCATTTTACACTTGAAATAGCTGAATGTAATCGCAAGTTCTATGCTAACAGTTTCTTCTCTGGTAACTCTTCTTGTGAAACTCTTTCCCAGCCTCTTGCTTTTCAGTCCCGTTTGATCTTCAAAAATTTAAATGCAATGTAAATTTTTATCTACTGTCTTCTTGGTTACCCTTCTGTTTTCTCGCTTCTCAATAATGTTTTTGTTTTCTAATTCTTTCACATACAGTAAACCATTGTGTCTTAGTGGCCTTATTGCCTTGCTTAGAGTAAAATGATTAAAAAGAGTTAAAAGTTATTCACAAATGTAGATTAATCAACAAAGGCTAGGAAAAATTTGCTGGTCTCCGCTCGTAAAAAAAGTAAAAATAGGGGTTTTCCTTCGGGGAATAATTTTTATAGATTAGCATTCATTAGATTTTTCAAGCGACAACAATTCTCAGAATAAAAAATTTTGATTCTTTAAAGGACTTAGAGGAGAATCTTATTCATAATATCGATATCGTGTAAAATCGATGCCTGATTTTTACAGAATTTAGTTGACTTAGTTTGAAACTGCTTCTCAATATATATATATATATATATATATATATATACACACATAAATTCCCAAGAGGATAGAATCCAGGTAGAACTCAATGTCCAGGACAGAGTAAGAATAGGCTCAAACACTAATATTCCATGGTTATAATTTATTACATTGGAATCGTAATCACGATCTATTTGAATTTGTAGGTCTGATTAATTGGATCGTGATTACGATTCCAATGTAATAAATTATAACCATGGAATATTAGTCTTTGAGCCTTATATATATATATATATATATATATATATATATATATATATATATATATATATATATATATATATATATATATAAAACTTTATTAAAAGCATTTGGGGGTTATTTTGGGGGGTTTATTTCTTGTTATTTTTTGGGTTAGTCTTGTAAGGACATACACAAACATTGGGGGATTACAATTATTTATCTTAAGTGAAGAATAAACGGATGTATACTTTTATTAATTTATGTCAATTTTTTTTCTTTAATTCAAAATCTATGTACCTGTTTTTTTTTTATTCAAACATCTAGTCAGTAAAAAGTTAGCGGCCGATTTTACGGTGTATCTATTTTATGACCAGGGCTTCTTCTTCTAAAAAAAAATAATATTTTTCTTTTTTGACAAATGTCGCTCCCAGAGAAAGATCCATAAGAATTCGATAAGAATTATTTCTTCTCCAAATAATAATATTTTTTAAAAATGGACAAGTCTACGTAAGTAGTGATTTATTTTATACAACTCAGGATTATCTATTGTATTGTTAATAAATACGTGCAAATATATAATTACTGATCATTATTTTTTTAAATATCAGATAAATAAAGATGACCACTTGGCAAAAAAAAAAGGAAGAAATTGACCACTGATCGCAGAGCCATAAAAAACGTATTTGGAAAAAGTTACAATATAAGAATAAAAAAAACAGGCTATTGCAAAAAGAGATTTGAGAAAAGAATCAAATGAGAAGCGAACTGACCATCAAGAAGAAACTGATTGATTCATTTTCTACAGCTTTTCAAATCTTTACAAGTTATTTAAAGCCGTAAAATATTCTTTTACATTGTAAGAATCCACTTTTCTTGGGGATAATAATAGTTTAGCGACACAAGTCTTACTAATTCATTTTTAAATTACATTCACCTGAAAATATTATAACAAAAAACATTTTTTAAATATTTAAAATAGTGTTTGTTTAAAGAAAGCTTAAATATAAATAATTACTCTACAAACAACTGGGCGAAACGGCAAACCGGGATCTCTTTGTGTCTGTCTTTAACTTAAAAATATTTGGAGGAGAAGAGGTGGGTTAATACCTTTCCCAATGGTATTTGCGCGTAAGTGGATATAACGAACTCAAAGGGAATTATATATATATATATATATATATATATATATATATATATATATATATACTGGCCACTAATATGATATATATATATATATATATATATATATATATATATATATATATATATATATATATATATATATATATATATTGAGAAGCAGTTTCAAACTAAGTCAACTATACGATTAACATTAGCCATTATCCATTACATCATCTGCAGATTCAAGCTTACAGCACCTGGTATTCGTAAACGATCAACCATCTAGATACTAGCCAGGCTCGACGTTGCTTAACTTTGCTGATCGTATGGAAAGTGGTTTATCGACGTCAAAAAAGAATGTTAAGAACCTTTCCAAAAAGGAATAAAACAACTAAACTACCAACTTCAAGTTTGGTTAAAATGTAGAGGATATTTGATTTCCTGAAAGTAATTTTTAGTATATAAAACTATATTGATTTGATAGCTGGGTTGGCGGTTGGGTCTTTTATTGGTTAATCAATCGACATGATTTGGAAGCTACAGTGGGGAAATGGAATAATGTTTTATGCTAGCACTCTAGACAGTAAAATTATAGGTTTTCTATGTTGGGGATGGTGTCAAGATAAAGGTAGAAAATTATTTAACGGATACAGTCACTGGGTTGTAAAATCTATAATACATGTAATAAAAATGAAAGTGAAAATAACGTATATTTACAGAACGGTAAAGGAAAAAAATATAAAAGGATGGGAACGGATGATAAAATATGGTAAACAAGTTCAAAATCGGCAAGCCAAGGACAATTAAGAAAGGAAAAAGAAACGCGATTTTTGGCTTATGGAAAAGATTAAGAGGTTCGAAGTGTGAAGTATTGTCTTGGGGAAGGATAGTGAAGACAATGGGAAGGGAATCATGTTTTTGTATTTCACTAATTGGTGAGCGGTGCTGATGCATGTGACGGACGGTTAAAAGTTGGTGCTATCGGCGAAAGAAAAAAGAACAGAAAAAACAAAAGGAAAAACAGAAAAGAAAAAGAGAAACGAAAAGAAGGGGGAAAAGAAAAGAAGAAAGAAAAAAAAGAAAGAGAAAGGAAAGGAAAAGAAAAGAAAAGAGAAAAGAAAGGATGAGAAAAGAAAAAGAAACGAAAAGAAGGGAGAAGTGAAAGAAAGAGAAAAAAGAAAAAGAAAGAATAAAAGAAAGAATAAAAGAGAAATTAAAAGAAAAAAAGAAATAAAGAATGGGAAAGGCGAAAAGAAAAAAAAAGAAAAGAAGATAGAAGACACGGAAAGAAAATAGAAAGAAAGAGAAAAGAAATCAAGAGAAAGGAGAAAAGAAAAGAGAAACGAAAAGAAAATAAAAAAGAAAAGAGAAAGGAAAGAAAAGAAAAGGACAAACAAAAAGAATGGAGAAGTGAAAGAAAGAAAAACCAAGAGAAAGGAGAAAAGAAAAAAATAAAAGATAAGAAAAGAAAAAGAGAAACAAAAAGAGAAAAGTGAAAGAAAGAGAATACAAAAGAAAAGAAAAAATGAAGAAAGAGAAAGGAGAAAAGAAAAGAAAAAGAAAAGGTAAAGATAAGAAAAGAAAAAAGAAAAAAGAAAAGAAAAAGAGAAAAGAAAGAAAATAATGAATGAATTGCTGGTGAAATTGATGCCCGTTTAATATATTTTTATGTCTGTTCAGCTGTCTTCTCCGCAAGCGTTGTTGTCATTCTTAATTATATTGATGTATAGCTTACAATCTCTTTTTGTCGTAGTCTGTTCAGACCAGACTCAGTAAGACTGGCCAAAATATACGACGCCATGCATTCTTGCCATGCATTTTCTGATCAGGCCTTTCAGACTTTTCTTGTAATTTGCTCAAATAATACTGTATTCTTTCGCCTCACTTTTCACACTATTGTGGCTTCTGAGAAACCAACCTTCAGTGGCTCTTTCCATTCCATTTCTACACTAACATATTTCCCTATATATTCAGACGTATTGTTCTCATAAATAAGGATATTTACATTCATAAGCACACTCACGTGTTCATGTGTATTTAGGTAATACTGTATTCCACAGTAATTTTCTGGCTTTCAAACGCCCCTTTTCATTTCCATCCATCAACCCAATCAACTCACTTCAATCTGAATTCTTTTGACTTCGCTTTAGCTAAGCTCTCGTGTTTACTCCTCTCTCTTTTTACACACACACACACACACACACACACACACACACACACACATATATATATATATATATATATACATATATATATATATATATATATATACTGAAGGTACAATCTTCTCAAAACTACAGGATAATCAGTAACCAGCGACAGGGGAAGACGAAGAAAAAGAAGTAAAAAAAGGAACAGAGAGCAAAAGAAGGTCTTTGAGAGAGAGAGAGAGAGAGAGAGAGAGAGAGAGAGAGAGAGAGAGAGAGAGAGAGAGAGAGAGCGAGAGCGAGAGAGAGAGAGAATTAAGGAGAGAGTGCGAGAGAGAGAGAGTGGTGGGGGTGAAACTAGAATTGCAAAGATGTTAGAAGCGATTCCTGGTTCCCGGAAGAAGAGTTGATTGAACAGAAAAAAAAAATAAACGAAGTCCTATTTGCAAATAACAGTTGCTTCTTAAGAAAAATTCCACAAATTGGAAAATCGTTTAGAAGTGCAAGCAAACTTATCTCCAAAGTCATTCCTTCACCGTCGGCCATTCCTGATAACTCTACCCTAACCCTGTGCTGTAAATAGCCGCCTCCATAGTTGACGCTATTTTGGTTATCTTCGTCATAGCCATTGCCTCTAATCAGCATCAGAACCGTTATGGCATAGAGTTAGAAAAACAAGCATGGCAAAAGGCCGTTTTACTATAGAATATTCGATAAGAATCAGAATGAAATACCTAAATAGACAACAATTTTATGGTAGGAACAAAAGATCAGATTATCAAGTTTTAAAGTAACAGAGAATGTGAGACAGATATCAATAGGTACATATGAATAAGGACAGATGCCTTCCAGAAACTAAACAAAGTATTGAGATAGGAAGGTACCGTTACAAACAATGAAAAGTGTACTGAACTGCTATGTAATATATACCCTCCTATATGCCAGATAATGTTGGACAATATAGAGCAAGAAGTGACTTGAGATAGAGTTCTCCCGACAAATACGGAGAATAACATGGACAGAACATATGAGTAATGAGGAACTACAAAGAAACGTTTGCTAACAATAAGAAAGAAATAGCTGAAACTACATAATGAGAACAGAAGACTGAGAGAAATTAACACACAAAGGGCATATTGAAGGCAAGAGAAGGGAATAGCGAACACCATGCTTAAACGAGTTAGAGTGACTGAATGGAAGAAAAGAAACCGCGAAAACAAATAATGTATAGTAAAGGGAAAAAAGTTGCTTAGAGCAACAAATGACAGGAAGTGTGGAGGGCCATGATTGTTTACCGTCTAAATGGATATGGCATATCAAAGAAAGAAAGACAATGCTGTTATATGAACTTGATAAAAATAAAATTTGTATTGTGATTTTTTCATGCTTCTAAAATCTACATGTGTACTACCCCTACTGACATATTTGACAGATTGAGAGCGCCTCAGCGTGGGGTAATGGTTTTTTCTCAGAACTCATTGCAACTGAATAGTGAGTTCGATCCTCACTAGGTAACCCATACTTTCAGCATTGTGCCAAATCTAAGCTGCGCTTAGAAGATCGCCATATTTGGCAGGTTAATCATGTCATTATGAACTCCCCGTAGAGCACAGCAAGCGCAATTGTTCCGAAATTGAATTTTTTTGAAGATGCAACATTTAATTACAAACCCAGCCAGTAAAGTAGATATTTATTTTTACATGGCGCACAAAATCTCACATTAGGTCGTTTATAAAAGGTTTTCCAATAACTTGGACCGATTTTTTTAATGTGAATTGAGTTTAAGCGTCTAATGTTTTTTTTTTCTTTCAGATTTAACAACTTAAGTCTTTGAAAATTTCAACCATGGAAAGATTAACAATCAAACAACGTGTTAAAGTTTCAAGATTGCAATTGGAAAAATTGTTCGTAAATTGTTCGTAAATTCAAACAAACTGGGTCGGTGGCAGATGTAAAAACACCATTGCGTGCTCGTTTACGCCGTTCAGCTGAAAACATTGCTGCAGTGCACGAGAATGTGGCCGAAAATTCAGACACCTCTACCGAAATCTATCTAACGTTACATTGTTTCCAACTGCACTCTCGGTTGGTCGATTATGTTGACCAAACAAATCGCGAAGTGAGCGAAATGGATTTCTGTTTGAACGTCCATTTTCGTAATAGGCTTCGATACCTTTAACAAGTTTATTGTTAATCTTTTCATGGTTGAAATTGCCAATAACTCAAGTTGTTAAATCTGAAAGAAAAAGAAAAAAAAATCTTTAGACGCTTAAACTTAATTCACATTTAGAATCGGTCCAAGTTATTGGAACACTCTTTATAACCGTCGGAGGCATTGTGGAATATTGTGACACTTCTCTTTAATAAATTGCTTCTACCTGGGACAATTTTTTTCTTTTTTGAACTTAATTTCTGACTTGGGCAAAGGTGTTCTCCGTTTGAAACTTAATAAACACACTGAAACGTAATATCCCCCACCACGTTTGCTTATTCTATTTTCCCCACGGATACACAAGCCTAAATTGCGCCGTGGAAGTAAGAATTCTTTTACCAGAAAGCGCCGATTTTTAAAATTAAGGAGTTTTAAAAAACTACAATTTTTTACAACACGCGTTAGCGTGTTGAAATTCTCACAATATTTAGTATTGTTGAAGTTATCGTTAACATTTTTGTCGAGATTTACAAACTGTACGTTTCGTTCAATTTCGCAAAAATTCTCACAATATTTAGTATTATTGAAGTTATCGTTAACATTTTTGTCGAGATTTACAAACTGTACGTTTCGTTCAATTTCGCAAAAATTCTCACAATATTTAGTATTATTGAAGTTATCGTTAACATTTTTGTCGAGATTTACAAACTGTACGTTTCGTTCAATTTCGCAAAAATTCTCACAATATATAGTATTATTGAAGTTATCGTTAACATTTTTGTCGAGATTTACAAACTGTACGTTTCGTTCAATTTCGCAAAAATTCTCACAATATTTAGTATTATTGAAGTTATCGTTAACATTTTTGTCGAGATTTACAAACTGTACGTTTACTTCAATTTCGTTCAAACCAGTCGATGAAACATGAATAAGTTGATTTGTTTGGAAAATACTTCGTGTTTTTACGCACTGTAGTAAAACCAACTGTACTTTGTAATCATTACCTGTTTGCACTTTTCCCCAAACTTTTGTTTCGATCGGTTAATCTCTGGCTATTTTAGCGCGTGTGACGGACTAACCGAAGTCAGAAAATTTTTTATATAGATTTGCCCGATTCTTAAATTACAAATTCTTAAAATTAACCAGTGTTTGAACATTACTCGATATCTGCTAATCTCTTGAAATTGCCGCCAAAATTCTATCAAGAACTAATTCCTAATACAGGCATGCGTAGACATTAGTATTTTAAGGCCCCGTAATCTCTAAACTGTTGCAAAAGATTTTTTAGGCCTTCACTCTGTTTTTCTTTCATTGTTCAGTCACTCAACTAAAGTACGCTCTTTACAGCCTGGGGCCCGGGGAATTTTGATAAGAAGAAAATACTTTCCACGTGAATTAAAAACATCAAAGTTAAGTCAGCGTTTAACATTTGTCTTTCTAAACTTGCTGGAAACAGAAAGGTCGTTTTCAGCATACAGTCACCGGTGATGAATAAAAATGTCTTAGGAGCATTCAAAATGAAGTATAATCTAACTAGACGTAAACCAGCTTGTAATATTATTGAGATTTAATATTAATTATCTATCGGCCTATATAATACTCAAACTCTGAGATTGCGTGCGACCTTGTGCACTTGTATAGTGCGTCCGTCCGTCCGTCCGTCCGTCCGGTGCATAAGGATTTACGAGTTGTTTATGCAGTAAGTATTTTTCTTTTAACTTTCTTCAAACAGAAAATTTTTTAATCAAAATATTATTTAATTAAAGACAGACAAAAAAAGATTCCGCTTTGCTGTTTCGTCCAGTTGTTTGAATAGTAATTATGTATATTTTAGCTTTCTTTAAACGAACAATATTTTAAATATTTAAAAAAATATTTTTAAGTTAATCTGATTTTAAAATATTTTAAGTGAATAAGATTTAAAAATACGTGTTGTTTATATAGTAAGTATTTTTATTTTAACTTTTTTCAAACAGACAATTTTCTAATTAAAATATATTTAAGTTAAAGACAGACAAAAAGAGATCCCACTTTGCTGTTTCGTCCACTTGTTTGTAGAGTTATTGTTTATATTTCAGCTTTAAGCAAGCAATATTTTAATTATTTAAAAATATTTTTGGCATATTTAAAATATATATTTTTTAAGTGAATATGATTTGAAAATTGTTTGGCATATTAAAAATATTTTTAAGTTAATCTGATTTAAAAAATATTTTAAGCGAGTAAGATTTAAAAATACGAGTTGTTTATATAGAAAATATTTTTATTTCAACTTTCTTCAAACAGACAATATTTTTAATGTTGAAATCAACTTCATTGTTTTGTAACCTGAACAGTTAGTGACCTAACTGGTCACGGGCAGTCTAGTTATTATTATTGATTATAATCAATTGTTGGAATCTGAGCAAAATGTTACTGTGCAACGTTACAATGAGCAATTGGCTCGTTTGAAAGACGCATTTGGTTAGAAAAAATATATGCAAGATGTTATTGGTAGGTGATCTTTGTTTTGCAAGGCAATGCCAGTCATGCTGCAGATGTGACAGAACAAACGGTCATGGAGGTAGCTGAGGAATTCTTCATTAAGCAACGCGTTCTTTAGACTTATTTTCAGATTACCATTCCAACTCACCTCAGGAAGCCCATAGTTAAAAAAATATAAAGATATCGAAAATATCCTACAAGAATTCATAAAGTGAATAAAGCCTATATATAGGATATGAAAATATCCTACAAGAATTCATAAAGCAACATCGTTCATTTCATCAAGGAAAACAGAATATACCTAAAACATATCGGAAGATCATAGAAAGTCAAGGGAAATAATTTGATGACTGAAGTATGCTGTGATCTCATATAAATACTACACAATAGAAGGAGGTGCAGAAAATATCACGACTAAATCCGGCTGACATTCCAGAAAAAAAGACCCAACAGAATTTTGACGGAATTCCTTTCTAGTCGGCCGGAGAACTATTCTAGAATTCTCGTATGCATGAGACTAATTACTTAATTAGTCAAAGCAACATTTTTTAATCTGAAAAAAAAAAACAATAAAAAAAAACATTTTATT
Organism: Acanthosepion esculentum; assembly: GCA_964036315.1. Lineage (NCBI taxonomy): Eukaryota > Metazoa > Mollusca > Cephalopoda > Sepiida > Sepiidae > Acanthosepion > Acanthosepion esculentum. Next base: position 35,840,892 of record OZ038483.1, on the reverse strand, counting down.
TATAAACACACATGCGCACACAAACAAATAGATAAACATTTGATCTAATTATATATGATATTAGCTTTGGTTTCATTTCACACCAGACTGACAAAGGAAGGTACAGGATTGCTCCGTAGTTACTCCCGGCTGCCGAATGCAGAAGTACGTAACCTCACATCTGTTTCCGGCATTACAAGCGTGGGAACGAGAATGTTGGACATATATTAAAAAAATCACCTCAGAGATTATTTGGACAGTCTTAATTACAGACAGAGTCTAAGAACCGTAGACCGGTCGACGGGGCACGCACCACGGGCTGGACGAGAGTAACTGACGGAATATTGCATTATTACGTAAAATTTAAAGTATTGAACATTCAGGTATCGTATCATTATTAACAAAAGCACGATTATTTCTTACATATACATATGAAACAATCGACTTATGCTCATAATTCCTGACCGCTGACTGTCTTTTGCTGATTTTCGACATATTTACATAGTAAAAATCTGAGCCACACATTCACATTATGCATGTATAAATTCTCTTTTGTCAGTAATGCTAGCCTTAATTCCTGGCCACTGAAAATCCCGTTTTTTAGCGGATTTCAATGAAAAAAGATATAGTAATTTATAAAAGCAAATTTTTAGTGCAAAAATCAGAGTAACTCCCGCCAAAAAATATTTTGTTTATTAATACAAGAGAAGGAACTGAGATTAAGATAAATTGTTCAAATGGCGGGAAAACACAGTTGACAGTTACAAAGGAAAACAAATTCTCACCGACCGATACCAGGTTCAAATGTCTCTAAAATCAACCTCAATAAATGAATGCTATCTTTTACTTTTGTGCTATCTCTCGATTCTAGTGGTCTACCAGCAATTCCTCATGTAGAATTCTCAACCCTACACCAATAGATTCAATTGACAACAGAATTTTCCATCAGGTTTCTTTTTATGCTTTATTTTTAAGGATAGGGACATAGGCAACATTTTCTTGGAGGAAGTAGAAGGAGAGGTCGATAGAATGGATGTCAGCTGGCCTGCTCGTTATCGCATCACCACTTGCTAAAATCATAGGAATCTAGGAGAGACAACATCATTTTTCTTTACAGTCAGAAGCCAGTTTCCGCGCAGTTTTGTCTTATATCTAAAATAAAAACCAATATCACACTATCAGATGATCACGTTCGCGTGACTGTTACCGCCCAGATAGTGGAATCGGCGAGGCGAGTTCAAGTTCTGGTTGAGTCTGTTTATTCCCTTTTGCAATAATGCCCTGGGGAAAGAGGTGAATTTATTTCTCCCCCCCATCTATGTGTCAAATAACAGGGCATACCGGGCTCTCTAGCGTTACATAACAACCAGTCTAAGAGAAAGAAAACTGAATTAAAAAAAACCGTGGAGAAGATAACGGAAATTCAAAGATAATAAAGAAAGGGACTCTATGGAGAGCCATGATCACCTTCACCCTGAAGGGAAATGACATTTAAAAACTGTTATGTTGCAGATCCTAATGGTAACTGCAACAACAATGGCGGTTCTTTAGATCTAGCGGCGACACATTATAAAATGATTATATAATAGGTAACGGTAAGCGTGTTAAAAGCATAAATATGTACGCAGACCGTTATAAAAATAAAGTATTTTTCCCTCCTTGGTTTCACGGTCCAGCGTATTAAGTTAAGTCGGATGGAGCAATAAAACTATATTGTGGGAGGTGGGAAAATGATTTTGGATAAAAAAATATCATAGCAGTTATTCTCTCATGCGGACTACGAATTGGAGACGTCAGAATTAGGCTTGGCTTGGCTTTCATCCTTAAACCCAGAAAGAGTCGTTGAGGCACCGACGTGCTGAGCTGTCCCCCATTCTCCTCCATCTGTCGCCGTCGTGTGTCAGAGCCTGGGTCTTCGCGAGTGGTTTCTTAGTGTACTCATTATGTGGTGTATTTTTAACCTGGCAGAGCCCATCCCTCTCCAATAAGCAAATAGTAATATTTAAATATATAGGCAGTGTTTTAACAGAAGACGGGAAAAAGTGGCACTGACATCGGAAGGCGCATTGGAATAGCGAAAATTAAATCCAAAAGCTAAGCAAAGTATTAAGAGACAAGAAGACTTCCTTAGGAACAAAACAAGAGTAATGAACTCTTATGTAATATCGGTCTTTCCATATGGCCGTGGATACTGTCTAATCAACTCACAGATGAACAGGAGAATTGAGGCAATTTAGATCTCGTTCTGCAGAAGGATGCTGAGAATACCATGGACTGAACATGTGAACAACGATGGAGTTTTAAGAGAAATGGACACAAAAAGACACTTCGTACATAGAATCAGAAAGGTACACTTGATATTTCTAGGGTACATAATGAGGAAGGAGTACTTGGAGAATTTGACACTCACAGAAAATATTGAATACAAGAGAGAAAAGCAGCGTATAAACCACCTGACGAAAATGTTTGGCAAACATTGGCTAGGAAGGATAGCAAAAAAAACTTTACTCAGAGTTCCAAAAGACAGGAAGTTATGGAGAGCCATGATCGCTTCCATCCCGAAGAGTGCGTAGAAAGAGAATTCAATATCCGAATGAATAAACAGCTATCAACTACAGAAGCCATATTGTCTTTATAAATACTTCTAATCAACAGACAAGGAAGATAGCAGAATGCTCCATGGCCTTTGTTAGCTGACATTTGGTTCCGTGACTGAGTTACCTGACCGGTCAAACGTTAATAAGAAGTCTAATCCTACGCACATGAAAGGCGGCTAACAGCTGCAGCAGTCTGTGTACGCATAAAGCTTAGACACTATCAAAAACGCACACGTTCTTACACATACGTCTAGCTTCAGAAGCGTTCACAAATACACAGCAACATCACTCAGTTGACGACGCATTGAATGTACTGACTACATACCATATCTTAATGAGGAGGGCACCGGAAAGCGTCCAAGAGCGCGAAATGAATAAACATAAGGATTTCAATACCCTCGGTAGACTCGGAATATTTCCTTAAAAAATGCTAATAAATAAGCGTTTCTCTAACATCAATTAGGTTATGAGGAAAGAGGGCTTGTAAAATGTGATACGTCCTGAACAGATGGAAGGCAAGAGATACAGAGGTAAGAAAGTCATTAACTGCCTGGCGAACTTTAGTCAATGGATGGCGGAGCAAGTTTTGGGAGAGATGGCAAAAAAAGAAAAATTATTAAGAGACATGAGATGCTCTCAGAATTGCCTCATAGCTTGAACAGGTCTGGCGAGAAGACATATCCTTGTCTCACGCTCCTTTCTATTTTTGTATATTTACTGAATTCCTATGTATGCAACCGGTTTGCTGCCAGCATAGATTCTGGATTATTCTAATGTCCTTCCCAAATATGTCAAGGTTGCCTTATAGTTCTAACATTACTATACCAAGCGTTTTTGCATAATATATAAAACATAGGTATACATCCTTTTGCATTTGTATATCTCTGTCTGATATCATTCTGATCATAAATATCGCCATACCGGTTCCAGTGTCTTTAACGAACCAGCACTGTTCTTGTCCTATCTCCAGTGTAATTCTGTTCATCAGAAACAAGGTGATCAGTTTCGTGATATAGCTTATTAGGCTGATTGTCAAATGGAGTTCACATTCGTTTGCACCTGCTATCCATTAAAATGGATTTTAGCACTTCAGCTTTTCATCAAAGTTGTATATTTCATTTATTATGACTGTAATCTTGTCAATACCGAAGTCATCTAAGTCTGCCAGAATCTCTATTACAATTCCTTCTGTTCCCGCTGCATTGTTTCTCTTACATTTGGTCAGTACCGATTTAAATTTAGATTTTAATATTTCTGGTCTTTCGATTTTTCTCTCTATTGTTGGTTGTCCTCTTTCATTGTGGAAAAAAGTTCACCAATGTATTCGTTTCATCTATGGAGTATTTTTCTTTGTCTACTATCAGTGTTCCGTCCTTGGATTTTATGCATCCAGTTGATGAGCTTTTCTTTTCTTTTATTGTTGTCTTATTTTTATGCATATCTGCTTTCACTGAGATATTTATTCTTTCTATTTCTACACACGTTTCGTTGAGACATGTCTTTTTGCTTATCTGCATTTGTTTCTAATTTCATTGGCATTCTCTTCTGTTGCCTTTTCGTCATATGGAGATTTTAAGCTGTTACCCAATCCTACTTTCTTGGTCTAGTTTTCTTTCATGTAGGCATCTGGGTACGCTAACCTTACCATTTTAGTGCAGTGGGAGGGAGGTCCTATCGCTAGGTTGGAAGCACCGGGTTTAGGTATCACAAAATACTTTCAAAAAATCGGGAGAGGGACCAGATACTACATTTTGATCCCAGTTCGATGGCAGCGTAAAGTATGTTGGGTATTTTTTAATTTTTTACAATAATATTAACCCTGTAAAAGGTCCAGGAGCCACTCGAGGTAGTGAGTTACTGACTAAGAGGAACAATTTATGGGGATATATGTGGAAAGTAACGGTTAAACTTAGACTTGAATAGGTTAAGATTCTAGAACTCTTGGGTGTCCGTTCCAAAAGCAGGAAGAAGCTGTTCGTGTTGAACTTACATCTCACCAATGGAATTCGAAGAGAATAAAGGCGATTCGTTACAATGGATGTGTCATGACGGGTCTTAGCCTTGAAAGTTAGAAGAGGTGGAACTAAATAAATTTAGTTCGTCGGCACACTTTCCATGGAAAAAAACAGCAATAGAACATCAAGAGATTTGCAATGCTTCCTCATTGAAAAATGGGTTTTAGGGTGGCAAATAATTCATCACCGACAAGGACGCAGAGACGTTTTGGACTATCAAGACTGGACAGCTCCTGCTCATTTTCCGTCTGGCTCTTGTAAAGATAGAGGATATCAGCACGAAAGCAAAAGGTGACATGGTCGGTTTAACGAGGGGTACATAGGGGCCAAGGAAAAAAAATAACGTAACCTTTGCCCGCGACCACGACCACGCTAGGGTCGGTACAATTATGTATAACACTAAAAGAAAAAAAAAATCAATATATAGTTTTCTTTTAACACAATATCCAAGCATGCACCATAAGCAATCATCTTGGGTAAGACGATAAACTATATCCAACAGATCAGGAGGCTTTGAGGAGTGTGGAACCACGTCTTAATTGATGTTGTTCCCAGGTCCACTCTCACCCGTGTTGGCAGCACCTCTTAGGGTCCGTGCTATGGGTAAATAGTGGACACCCAAACTAGGGTAACAAAAATGAAAGTATAGATTTAAAAAACAATTAGATTAGCAGCAATACAATTTTGCAAAAAAAACAAAACAAAACAAAAAAAACTCAATCCCCCAAATAAATTAAATTTCGGCATTAAATGACCCATAAGGAGTTGATATGCCGTTAAACAAACAGAAACAATATGCAAATCATTGCATTACGGTAAAACTATAGCAAAATTGTATAGTTATTTACTATGTTTAGTCTGGCAGAAGACCGCGTTATTGGTGCAGCTAGCGAGGACTGAATTCACTATAGTGGTCTGTGGGTAGAGCTTTTTAAGTATCGGGCTAACCTACGCGCCTTACCTAATGACAATATAGAGATAATTTTACCTCTTTCAAAAGAATCCCACACAGACAGATAGACAGACAGACAGACAGACAGGCACGCTTTACAATCACGCACGAAGTCTTAATCCTCTCGTTAAGAGAGTTTTCGATTTTTCAAAAGTTTCAAAAGACAGACAACGATAATCGAGGGTCTGCGGCAGGCTGGCGGGAGAGGAGCAAGGGAAATGATTTGCCAAAGGGGAGCAACAGTCGATCATTCTCTGCCAGAACGGAAACTCCATTAGCGAACGGTGAAAGAGCGGTGGGTGGGAGGAGGAGTGAGGGCGTTGGAGAGAATAGCCGATGGGTTGGAGGCTGAGGGAAACCACTATGAAACCAACCAAAAGTGATCTATTGAACAGCCGTTTCGCTTTGTAGCCGCCCCCCTATCTACCTCCACTTCAGCCACCATATCCCGCCTCCATGTACTGGGGACGCGGGAAATGGTCAGGAATAAATGGCGTGTCGAAGTAAACAAATTTTCCCATCCGAGCAAATGGTTAAGAGAGAAAGGTCACGGTAGGAGGCTGGCTTCTTGCTATAAAAATTGTTGTATTCATTTTATTAGACGTTCTGGTGAAAAGGGGTCGACCCTCATTCGAACCTAGGAAGGAATTGCCATCTAGAAATTGGGTCCGGTCTTTTGAGACGCATAGACAACACATTAGATCATTAATGGACAAATGGCAAGCGTATGAGCGGCAAGGGACACGTGTGTGTATATGTATAAAGAAATCGTGTCGTTTATGTGATACATAATTGTATATGTATGCGAACGAAATACTACTTCATTGAAAGTAAGCAAGTACAAGTGTCTGCAAGCAAAACCTAGGGTAATGTCTAGCACAGCATTAGTACTGTGTAATGAGTTCGATCCTCTCTCAGTGCTTTATACTTGTGGCCTTGTGCCAACTTAAGATAAACTTTGTAAATACCTCTATGCAGGAAAATTCACCCTTTGTTTTTAGGGCTTACGTAGCGGTTAAGGCAGTTGCGTGTGTTCTTGATCCAAGCAACATCCAAGATTACGACTCTTCATTATTATGGAAAATCGTCTCATCCGTACGCCTTTACCCTGTTCCTAATTCTAGAGTGATTTTTCTTTTGTACGGCGCGTCCCTTCAGGAAGTGGGCGTTCATTGCCCTTCCCAATTTCCTATCCTTTTTAGCTCACAGTAAGGTTTTTTCTTTTCAACACCTCTCCCATTGCCTGTTTTAAACTCCATTTACATGTTAGGTAGATTTCTCTGTCTCTCTATGTCGGTGTCAAATTCTCGAAATCCACTTACCTAATTATGTATTCTAGAAATTTTCTAGCCAAAAAGAGTTAGAAAATAGTGGTTGCTATAGTTATTAACCATTGGAATATTATGCCTGTGCAAAAGATCCCAGCGCTAGCTTTTGAAAACGTGCCTTAAGCGCCTATCGGGGCTCAAACTCAGCCCAGACCCCAAGTGGAACAAGTACATACAATCCATGTTTGAAATATAGTCGGTCCCCTTCAGCAAGTACCTGATTCCTCCTGCTATTCTTTAGCTTTGTAAGAGGCAAACCAGGCTGGAAATAGTGTACAATAATGCCTTCAGATACGAGCGTACCGACATACGAGTTTTTTTAAATACTAGCCGAAGCTCGACCGATATTTTACATTGAGATACAAGCTGAATTTTTTTTTTAGATATGAGCAAGGCTTATTATTTAAGCATCCTCTAATTGGCGCAGTGAGCGCCAAGATCTGAGAGCATTTCCACTCGCAGTAGATGTGTTCACTTCGCCCTGGAAGGATCTTTGTTGTGTCTTTTTTGTCATTATTTTGCAAAATTCCTTTAGTGACACAATCGGTCCGAAGAAAGTGAGTGTAAATAGCAGTGGGGAAAAAACGAAACATATGAAATAGCTTGTGGTAAATTATTAAAAAACCCCAAAAACCTCCCCCCCCCAAAAAAAAACACGAGGAAGTCATTCGATTAATGAATTTGGCGAGACAGTATGAGCGTTCTACATCGACGATCAATAAAAATTTATGAAATTTTAAAAAATTCCCCAAAATTAGTTACGGTAATTGATAAAATTTAAATGTTTTTAAAAATTAAGTAATAATGTTAATTTTCGGTATCGTACATTAGTCTAGCCGTTGCTAGGCTCGGTTAGTAGTTGCTAGGCTAACTGTTGTTCTCACACTCTCTCTCTTTCCTCTGCCAGTTGGTCTATGACTCGTCTGAAATTCAAACTCATCAACTGGATGCATAACATCCAAGGAAGGAACACTGAATTTCATGGTTTAGTACAGTTTATTTCTTTACAATTTGTTTTTCTCTTTTATTTTATTTGTTGTTTATTGAAGGAACGGATCGGAAATATTCCCATTAATTTTAATGGGGAAAATTGATTTGAGATACAAGTCTTTTGAGTTACGAGCTCGGTTTTGGAACAAATTAAACTCGTATCTAAAGGCACTACTCCTTTATAAGGCACTCCTACTATACTACTGCCATATATATATATATATATATATATATATATATATATATATATATATATATATATATATATATATTACATGAATCATTCATACAAAAAGAAGATAGTGAAGTTAATGATCATTAACTTCACTATCTGCTTTTTGTACGAATGATTCATGTAATGTAAATTGAACTGCACCACATACTTGATGTATATATATATATATATATATATATATATATATATATATATATATATATATATAGGAGCTACCCTGTCTTCACTTTCCATTCTCGATAGTCCAAAAGCAACTCCGCTTCCTTGTGAGTGACGAAATATTTTACACTCTACAAACCCCTTTTCTCACAGACTTTCTATCTTTCGTAAGTCTCTCGCAAATCTATCGCTATTTTGATGGAAAGTGTTCAGATGAACTACATTCCTTAGTTCCATCAGTTCTAACCTTCGCGGCTAAGATCCGCCATGCCACGCCCATTGTAGTGAACCACCCTCATTCTCGTCGTATTTTATTGGTGAGATGTAAGTTCCACACGGTCAGCTTCTTCCCACGAACCGCTGCTTTGTATAACCGACTCTGAAGAGGAGGCTTTACCTTCCACACATATACGCGTAAACTAGGCTTCTTACTATGTAACCCTCTGCATCGACTGGCCCTCGGGCCTTGGACAGGATGAAGATCATTATAAAAAAATTAATATTCAGGTGAAATCTTAGTTTTTTGATGGAAAAATTTATTTTTCCCAAAGCTAATATATAATACTTATTTGATGTGATTAATATCCCTGCAAAATGACTTAAAATATTTCCCACGAAAGTACAATATCTTCTTCACTAATGTTCATGCAGGCGTCATAAACAACCAGTACTAAGTCGGCGATATGGATTGATTGATTAATTCGTGTTTTGTGGCTTATCAACACTTTGCAGGTTATTTAAAGGCAGAAAATATTTTTATATTGTAAGACATTTTTTCTGATAATAATGATTTAATGATACAAGTCTTACTAATTAACCCATAGATGAAGGAGAGAAGGTGGATTCATACCTTTCCCAAGGGTATTTCCGCGTAAGTGAATATGACGAACCCAACTGGAATTCGAACTCTGCTCTGCTTGTTTTTATTCATTTTAATTTTAATTTTTTTATTTTGATCGGTGTTTTTATTAACGTAATAAAAATTTGTTTATATAGCTTATTTAATAGTTTTGTTTTTGTTTGGGAAGATAATTAAAGCTATTTGTTCAATTTTGGGGTTGATTGTTGTAGTTTGTTCTGACAATTATTTTGGTGAGAAAATGAAAATGAATAAAAACAAGCAAAATAATTTGACGCAAATAAATAAGCAAATGAACGACTTCCGGTAAAATAACCGCCATAATAGACTACCCACAATAAGTTATATAAACAAATTTTTACTACGTTAATAAAAACACCGATCAAAATAAAAAAAATAATAAATAAATAAATATATAAGATAAAAAATAAAAATAAAATTAATTAATAACAAGCAAAATAATTTGACACAAATAAATAAATAAACAAATAAACGACTTCCGGTAAAAGTAAGCGCCAAAATAGACTACCCACAATGCACCAATGACCCGTATATATAAATAGCCGAGAAAAATAACAGCACTAGTTGCCTGACGATTGCATCTAGCATGAAACAGACTGTCGCCTCTAAGTGTTGACTTCTATGTTCACTTTTATATTTACACACGCTCTATCTCTGATATTGAGCACTTTGTCCCATAAATATAGCACACTTTAAGACTATATTTCTTTATATATATATATATATATATATATATATATATAATAGCTAGCCATTCGTATTCGCGGATACCCGTTTATTAGGGCGGCTAGCTAATCCCTATTGCAGACGCTCGCTCAGGTACATTTGTGTTTGCTCAACCCCCACAGGGCCAAACCTGTGGTTTATACTGCAACTACACTGAGCAGACTTTAGTTAGTTTCTGGGTGAGAACGTGTTATTTAACGTGATCAACGATTTGAACAAGGCCAGCACACCTACGCCCTCGGTCACAATGACTAGTGGCTTCGTGCTAGCACAGTTATCGACGGTCACCAAGAGTTCCGTCTACACAGTTTTACTCATAAAGCTTAGGTCAACCCGTGGCATCGTTTTCCGGCACTTTCCAAAGATGCCGAACGCTGGGATCGACCCCTTCTGGTTCCAGTCCGATAACATCAGGAAAACTCCTTTCCTGGCAAATCGACCATGGTGAGATTCGAAGATTCGAAAGCGAACATTCTAACCACGCGCTCACGCATATATATATATATATATATATATATATATATATATATATATATATATATATATATATATATATATGTATATATGTATATATATATGTGTGTGTGTGTGTGTGTGTATTGAGATATGCAGAACCTAAAGCAGAAATGTCAATCCATATAAAAACCCTGTATTTTATTTATTATATTGTATTGTCTGAGTGTCTGCTTTGAAAGTGTTTTACTGTATTGCATTTAGCAAACTTTCTTTCTAATTAAAACTACAGGAAACAGCAAAGTGTTTCATCGTCATAGAATCATTAATAATAATTGTGGTATTAGAAATGGCGCACGTGTTTCTGAATGTGCACATTCTCTTTAGTGTAGATCTATATACGTGTACTATAAATGATTTCAGGATAAGATTATTTGCTTGTAAATTTGATCAAATTAGATTGACCAATGAATAATTAAAACGTTAATTTTCCTCCAGAAAAGCTCACCTCGGAGATTGTCGTAAACTGCCAATTAAAACAATTGCTATGAATAAGACAACAGATTTTATTGATTACGTTGTTGAGTCTGAAAACTTTCACAAACTCATAATTACTGTGGGAAAATGAGTATTTTTAAGACGACTTTTATGGTCTGTAACTTAGTATGACATATTATCGTTTATCCCACAAAGACAAAATCCCAGGCGACCGGGACTTAATTAAATTTTGTGTTTTATCATAATCGTATTTAGTTATCCTCATCTTCTCCGATTGTAGAGATTAATAGCTTTTTTCAGTAATACTTTCCTTGATATATAGAATTTGTTGAGAGAGAGGGAGAGAGAGAGAGAGAGGTATAAACAAAAGAGAGAGGGGGAATTAGAAAAACTAAAATAATAAAGAAAAAAAGAGAGAATAAAGGAGAACTTAATACCGGCTATTTTGCGTTTAGTAGAATTTGTTGTGCTTGCTATAAAGTAATTACTGAATTTCTCGGGGTTTAGGACACTTCACCACCCACCTACCCACTAAATAAGTCTGTCATTTTATTTGATCTATTTTTTGTTTATTTATTTATTTTTCCAATTCTTAGCAGGAGTGCGTCGTTGAAACCAGCTTGTCCTCAACGCCTGGAAAAAGCTGAATATAGTTTAAACCAGAAGACACAATTTAGAATGAACTTTAGGTTGACCACTGATTTCTTAAGGGTATTTGTTTTAAAACATTTCCCATAAAAAAAGACATATTAGAAAGAAAGAAACACACCAAAGAAAGAAAGAAAGCATGAAAGAAAGACAGATTAGAAAGAAAGAAACACACCTTAGAAAGAGAGAAAGGCAGATTAGAAAGAAAGAAATAAAGACACCTAGCAAAGAAGGAAAGAAATGAAGGAAGAATGAAAAACAGTTAACAAAGAAAGAAAGAAAAAAGAACGAAAGAAAGAAACAGAGCTAACAAAAAAGAAAGAAAGACAGGTAGCTAACGAAGAAAGAAAGACTAGCGGATAAGAAAGAAAGTAAGAGAGTTAAAAGAGAACGAAAGAAAGAAAGAAAGAAAGAAAGAAAGAAAGAAAAAAGCTAGTTACCAACGCTAGCTAACAAACAAAGAAGGAAATAAAGAAATAAATAGTTCTTAGCACAAAAAAGAAACGGACTGACCAGCTTTGACCGTTTTTTGTTATGTTTTATGACTAGTTTCCGCCAATTTGACAGCATTGGTAATTGCTTTTATTCATAGAAAGAAATCGAAATCACAAATATGTCCTTTCATTTTTATATTTTACTTTAAAAGTAGACAAATTACATTTATTTAAGAAACATTTCCCTTCCTCATGAGGTAATCGCCGTAAATTTACATTTTGCTGAATAGAAAGAATTTTGTCCATTTCATTCATTGGTATTGACTAGGATTTCTGTTTACATCGTTTTTAATCGAACAGTAAAATATATACTAGTACCACGCGTAACGAAATTATGTGTTCCAATTTTATTTGCTGAAAAATTTCGTTTCGAAAGATAAAACATTTTATTCCTTATGTCCGAGAAAATGTCATAGAAAATATGCGTCCTCCGACATGCAGGTAAATGTTAATACTGTTTATTATAAGCAGAGCATTTACTTAAATATTTGTATCTATAAAAAGAACTTATAAACATAAAAAATGTCTTTAAAATAATTGTCGGGCTTTGTCTATTTCATAATGTATGACGTCATTTGTTTACATTTGGATACGCATTGAGCAGATATGAATGAATGAGACAGAATCACGGAGAATTGTGTTTAAAAACAGTAAAATAGACCTTGCTAACCGAACGATCCTCTGTGTCCCAATCGATTAACGCACGTCAGGCTATATGACGGTTCCACATAGGATACAGGTTCGATTTCTGTCGGAGGCGGCATATTTTCTATAAAGATTTCTCGGACATTCAGGCTGGTAAATGTTGTTAATACTGTTTATTAGAAACAGAACATTTACTTAAATATTTGTATCTATAAAAAGAACTTATAAACATAAAAATTGTCATATATATATATATATATATATATATATATATATATATATATATATATATATATATATATCGGTATTTAGTGAAAAGTGCTCAATATCCGTAATAGAGCTAACATGCGTGTCGAAACGCTACAAACTTGACATCGAAAGAGACAGAATAAAATTGCCTACATTCGTGTGCTCGAGCGTACGAAAGTATAACTGCGCATAACCCAAGATTATGAATATGGGTGTGAATGTATGAAGTAACATGTATAAGCCTGTGTGTCTACGTATACGTGAGCACCATCCCAAAACAAAGACAGAACAAAGGAATTCCCCCTCCCGTCACACACAAATAAACAAACTCATATAAAGCATTAATGGATCCACTTTTGAAAAAATAAACCCGTTTGTCAGAAGATCGCGAAAACATGAAACACAAGGGCACAAACACCCCTCCATACAACCACATACAACCGCATATATATATATATATATATATATATATATATATATATATATATATATATATATAAATTGCTGCCGAAATATACACAATATATATATATATATATATATATATTGTGTATATTTCGGCATATACACAATATATATATATATATATATATTGTGTATATTTCGGCAGCAATTTTTCATTAATGCATGTTTCATTAAATAATATAGACAAGTTTTGTCTATTTATTTTAAGTAAGTTCTTTTCGTATTGTCTGATAAGCTTAATCACATTATCGTTGAAAGACGAAAGGAAAACACCATATTGACACATGTTTGAATTCAATCTAAGCTTTCGGCTTACATAAGCCATTATCAAAGATGACAATTTCAATAAATCAAACAACACTTATACGAATCCACAATAATGGCCCGCCGTTGCTGTTTTGAATAAGCTCAAAGTAACGACAAACACTTATTTACAACTTCACAACTGCAAGGATTTTATTTGACTTGATAAAGCCACACAGAGGACGAAACGCGTCGGTTAAATTGTTTTCCTATCGTTTTTATTCATATGGTCTGTTTATAGATATATTCTATCTGAAATTGTTACACACATACACATGCATATGTGTGCTTAAGTTTTAAATTTTCAATAGTTATGAGTGAAGAGTGTTCGATATCGGAGTTTGAGCATTTATTCGCATATTGATAGGAGTCAACAGTCGGGGGTGGTTGAGACACTTCAGTCACGAATAGGGAAGATCACTTGAGGTGTTAAATTGACAATCCCAGTATAGTATTGATTCCTATGTCCACATCGTGTGTGACATATATAATGATAAAAATATAGTCCTAAGGGATGCTATATTTATGGGCTCAATATCAGAGATAGAGCGCGTATATAAATATAAAAGTGGACACAGAGGTCGATAGTATTTTTACTGCTTGAACTCAATCGTCAGGCCATGTGTATTTTGGGACAGCTCTACTATTTATATATGCTGTTCAATGGTGTATTATGGGTAGCAAAGACTATTGTGTTATGCTAATACTAATGGGTAAGTGGTAACGGTTATATTCCAAATAAATTCTATAGAGTGTCATAAAAAATAATTGTAGATCTCAATGCATTTATTTGTAGCTATTATATTGTGCCGTTATTGATTATTTAATTATTTATTGCAAAATATTATATTTACTTGCGTTTATGTATGTATTCGTAGATTCTTAATTTGCTTATTACTTAATTTGTTTATTTATTTATTGTTTATTTGATATTGTTATATATATATATATATATATATATATATATATATATATATATATATATATATATATATATATATTACAGCACAAATCCAAAATTACATAATGTGGGTATAGTCTATTTCATCTCGGCATAAGATTGATAATCATCATCGGCACTGGGTGCCTTTTGGAATGTCTGTCTGGTCTTGTGGGTTTGAATTTATGTTAGATAGCAGTCCTATTCAAAGGTACGCCTTGTTTTTGATAAGGGGCATGTATTGGTGACAAAGGGTGGCCGTAAGTTATCTATTTATAGAAAAGTGGTCTGGGGTCGGAGTTTATTTATGGCCCTAGCCTTTAGTTGCATGTAAATAGATTTCTGTTCCTGCTATGATATATATATATATATATATAGAAATCATTAAAGACATTCTTTTCTACATTATTCAAATGTAGAAATTAGATAAAGTAAGATTCAGAGGCGAGCCCATCTCTACGCCGTCAGTCTGTGTGTAAATGTTAGCATATTGATTGTAAAATAGTAGTTGTGTGCTATAAGGCAGTAGTAGTTTACGCAAAATATTTCAGAGTAGCGTGCTTGATTAGCGGCATATCAAAACCTTTAGGTCATTTAATGCCAAAATTTAATTTTCTTAGGAGCGCTAGTATTTATTACATAAATGTATTACTAGTAATGTTTTTTTTCCTTACAGAAATGTATTGCTGGTAATATTTACTTAAAAAAAATGTATTGCTGTTAATTACTTTTACAATGAAAATTTATTGCTGGTAATTTTACTGTAAAATGTTTTATACTTTTGACTCCAATTTGGGTTTTAACTATTTTCCAGTAGCTGGAACCACAACAGGTGCTGCCACCCCGGGTCAGAGTCAACCTAGGTACAATTGCAGTTAAGAGGTGGTACTGCGATCCTCAAAATTGCTGCCGAGTATAGTTCATCGTCATACTCAGGATGGTAAAATATTTGGTCTAATATTAGGAGGTGTGAGCTTAGGGTAAATATTTAAGTTATATATATATATATATATATATATATATATATATATATATATATATATATATCAAGAAGGTAGGTTAAGAAAGACCTTTGGGTCACTAACACACAAAAAAGAGAATGTCTAATATCGAGGATATTTAATATCGAAAAAACATAAGAAAAATTCCTTTTAATAATATGTGGAAATATCCACTCTTTGCCTGATGAATGTCGCGAGACCGGAAACTTGTGTAGCAAAATTATGGAAAATAAAGCATAATATATTTTATAAAGAAATCCACATTATAACCAAAAACTTTTGCGGTTTCTCTCTTCTTTCTATTATACACACTTTTCTCTCGCTGGAAATACAATAACCTATCCCCCCTATATATATATATATATATATATATATATATATATATATATATATATATATATATATATTATATGAGTTGTATAAATTATATAGATATATATTAATGTATATATAAATTATATAAGTTGTACAAATTGTATATATATATATATATATATATATATATATATATATATATATATATATATATATACACATTCACACACACACACACGCATGTAAAACAAAGAAGTTAGTGAGGATCTAACTCGTTATGGCAGTAACATCAGATACGAAATTGTAAATCATTACTCGATGCTAAGGTTTCCACGAAATTTTGCCAACTTAAGGCATTCTCTCTGCAAAATAGCTTCCAAAGTCATTGAAAAAAATTGGTACATTTTTTCACTTGTGATATATACATACATATACTTTGCGATTTAACAGCAGAACTGTATATGACAACGTAATTGGTTCAGTGTTTTGAAAACTGTTCCTCTCTCCACAGAAAGCAAACAATCGAATTATCTGCGCATCTATAATTACACGTTAAAAAGTCAACGTTTAGTCAACTCCCTTATCTCATATATTCTTCCCAAATATCCACATAGACGTCAATAAACCAAGAATTCCTATCAATATTTGGTAGCGAAAGGCGCAAAGATGGAGGGGGTGAGAGTCGATATCTATTGTGAGCGAAACTAAAGCCATAAAACCAATATCTTCTCCACGAACGCCATATTTAAGTGTGTTTACCCCTCCGACATCACTACTCCTTCCCAGCTGCTAACATTAAATCCTGTATTACGACCCCTACCCTCTAAATCTAAAGACCTCCACCAAGTCAGATCCTGGGTTTCACTTGGAGACTTGTAATTCTTCTAGCAAGACTTCAATGTGAGAGTTTTGCCTTCTATTTTGTCTGCTTCACCGGTTCGTTATATTAGCTATTACACGGTCTATTGGTCGCCCCACAACAACAGGGATAATTGATAAAGCTCTCCGCCCAGCACGAAGAGAGGTCTACGCACAGGTCTAGTTACGTATGTAAAAGTAATGACAGGAGAATGTGGGTTTTGGCGGGTATATATTTGTGTCATAATAGGTGTATACTGCGTATACATATATACAAACATATATACTATATGCAAAAACACACCCACCATATATAAATGTATAAATATTTTATGTCTATCAGACTTAACCGGTATTTCTAAAATGCGAATCAATTTCCGGAAATATTCTCAAAAAGAAAGAACGATTAAGAAATTTAATATATATAATACGTCTATTTTTTTTTTAATAAAACTTGTTTGGGAGAGAAAACTATTATATACACTCACACAAATATACTAGTTACTTTATATATATATATATATATATATATATATATATATATATATATATATATATATATATATATATATATATATATATATATATCAAATATGTGGGGTAATTCAATTTATATTACACGAATCATTCATACAAAAAGTAGATTAGTAAGGTTAATGAGATAAAATGGCGAAAACTCTTCGCAAACAAAATTTTAAAGTTGCATTAACCTACGAACCACTCGATGAATGTTATGATCCTTGTTTTTAATAACTACAAATTGTATAAGGTCTGTTTTTAATCTGGTAGTACTTTCAACTGTACATACAGTCATCCTCAGGCATGGAAATTATTTTGTTTTTAGTAAATCCAGGTAGTAGCGGAGGCGAAAGATTAAATGCGAATCGAAATATGTTTTTTTTAGAAATGTGTTATTGTTAACGGATACAAACTTATGGAGCGTGCAGTCGCAACGCTAAAGTTGAATTTTTTAGAGTGCGTTTTTAACTAATATGATAATTTGAGAATTTTTTTGTTGTAGGTGTTTTTCAGTGAATGTGGCATGAACTAAATTGTTCAATAAATAGAGTAATGTCTCAGCTGTTATCCCGAAAATTTGCACGTCGGATCAGTTCTTTTTAAATCAAATATGTGGTGCAGTTCAATTTATATTACATGAATCATTTTTGTATGAATGATTCATCTAATATATATATATATATATATATATATATATATATATATATATATATATATATATATAATGTGTGTGGTGTGTGTTTTGGTAATTTATGATTGATTGTTTTTCCCGGTTTATCAAACTTTTGCAGCTTATTTAAACCAAGAAAATATTTTTAGATTGTAAGAATTCTTTGGAGATATTAATTATTTCCTGATACAAATCCGATGAGGAGAATCTTGTTTGCTTTTGGAACCTTTGTAATGGCAGTTCTGAGATATTCGTAGAAAGGTGTGATAGATTCCTCACAACTGGTGAGAGTGTGAGCATAAACTGAATAAAAGACTGTCATAAAACGGTTTCAAGATAGAGGTACTAAAGATAACAAGCAAGATAAGAGAACAGTTACGGAGATTGCATGTGTCCTTGGACTGGTGATGACTAACCTGTACTATCCAGAAAACTATTAATTGAATGTTTTATTGGACTGATAACGGCTAACCTGTACTATCAAGAAAACTAATAAAAATAAGAATATTATCAAGTTTATATATATATATATATATATATATATATATATATATATATATATATATGTATATATATATATAATGTATGTGTGTGTGTGCGTGCGCGATCCTACTAATTAACCCATAGCTGGGTGGCTAAGAGGTAGATTCGTACATTTCCCAAGGTTATTTGTACACAAATGAATATAACGAACCCGACTGGAATTAAAACTCTGTTCCCTGATTTCTAATTCGCACTACCAAGCTTTCAACATCTAGTAATCTTGTATTCCCAAGTGGTCACCCGACCAGGTACTGATCAGGCGCGACGTTGCTTAACTTCAGTGATCGTACGAGAACTAGTGTTTCATCGTGATATGGATGAAGTTAATTCTGTCTAATACGAGTTGGTACTGAAAAATGTAGCGAATGACTATGAAAACGGAATTCCTTGTTTCCACCGTTTTGTTCGAAGCATTTCTTTACCTACTACTTGTCCAGTTCTAACGTACACGGTAACAAGGATCAGTCAAATACTAATTTATTTTATTTTTTAGAAGTATTACTGTTTCTTTTTTTTCTTTTTCGTTATGAACCGTAGATTCTCTAGGAGCCATGGGGAAATATGGGAAATTACCGTCTCTTTTCCTATACATTAATCCATGCTGCTTTCGGTCGTGGAAAACCAAGATTTTTCACAGAATTTCTGATATTTTAAAAAATTTTTGTTTATTATTTTCATAAGTATAATTGTGTTGTCAACAAGGATTTTCCGGAATTGAGTACGCGGGCAGACATGTTGTTTTAAATGTCTGAAAATGTTAGAGTTATCAGTTAGATGTAGAGTTAAGCGTCTTGAAAGCGAGCTTGTGGTGTGACCAACATAAATACGATAATGTGATTAAGCTTATCAGACAATACGAAAGGAACTTACTTACAATAAATAGACAAAACTTGTCTATATTATTTAATGAAACATGCATTAATGAAAAATTGCTGCCGAAATATACACAATATATATATATATATATATATATATATATATATATATATATATATATAATATATATGTATATATGTTTCATTGAATAGTTTAGACAAGTCTTGCATACTTATTTCAGTTTGATTCTTTCATATTCACGGTGAAGCATTTTGGTATCATTATTAAAGGAAGCTAGAAAATTACCGTGTTGATACATCTAATTTTATTCCTAGTATTTTCGACATATCAAAATGTCATCATCATGGTGTTGTTTATTTCAAGACAAATAATATAATATTGCAGTGTTGTTAATTTTCAAAGACATCCGAAAGTTAATATTTGTCTTGAAATAAACAACCTGATAATGACGTTGTGCTATGTCGAAAGTACTCGGAATAAAATAATATGTATCAAAGGGTAATTTTGTCTTTGAAGCTGTCTGAATTAAAACATGCTGCCAATA
The DNA here is from genome assembly GCA_964036315.1 of Acanthosepion esculentum. Classification (NCBI taxonomy): domain Eukaryota; kingdom Metazoa; phylum Mollusca; class Cephalopoda; order Sepiida; family Sepiidae; genus Acanthosepion; species Acanthosepion esculentum. The sequence continues at coordinate 35,821,049 of OZ038483.1, read as the reverse complement.
TAGTGTTCAATCTATAATAACAGATCTATAATTCTTCCGTTAGCGGTAGCACAATGATCAGTTTTAATGACCAACTAACAATTGCATTGTGAATGAAACGGTAAGGAAAATGTAAATTTTTTATTAATAAATATATATAAGTGAACAATGAGCTCAACACCAAGTGACAACAGTCTGTTACGTGCTTGAACATAATCCTCAAGTCATTTATCATATATATATATATATATATATATATATATATATATATATATATATATATATATATATATATATATAGTACTGTATATTATGTATTGAGGAGAAGTTAGCAATAGCTACCTTCAACAAACGAAAAATTTTATTAAACCAGAGATCAGAAATCCTTAATAGATGTCGGCATAAGAAAACCTGGTTATTAGAATAATTTCTTTTTTGTTTTTTTAGTCACGTGTTTTATGCCTTTTTAGGCTTCTGCTAATTTTAGGTTTGAGCCGTAATTTTATTAATAAATTTGTTCCTCGTTAATTCCTCTTTCGTCATTTCACCCTGATGATCCCATGTGGTGAAACCTAGGCAGGTAGTACCTGGCTCATTAGGATTTATTTATTATATATATATATATATATATATATATATGCATGTGTGTATGTTTGTATATGTGTGTGTGTTTTCGATCACGCGTATGTGTTATATTTGTTGCTATTTTGAGATTATGTTTTTATTTTTATAGCCGTTTCTCGCCGTTGACTTGAAATCCATCCTTCATAGATGGAGGTACAAGTGTCTGGACCCTGGTGTCCAGAATGGCGCTAATGCTGCAATGTAATATGAGATGTATATTCGTTTTGCATAGAAATTCGTCTTATAAGTCCTCAGTTATATATGTTTCATTTCCGCATTTCAAATCTGGAAGACGTTCTAATAAAATAAACAATAGAACAATTTGGTTGTACCACTGTAGTGGACCGCTGCGGTGTGTGATATGTGTGAAGAGAAGAGATGAGTTATCTCTAGGTTATGGCTTCCGCTGGCCGGTCCAGCTACATAAGAATGTTGGACTTTAATGGAGTCCAAAGAAACAAACAAGACCGATATATATGTACAAAACAAATATGTATTAATGAGTGAATTACAAAAGATTAAAACACGAGTTACAATACATTGAAGACATGAATAAAATGTTACAGTGTCTGTATGGAAAGTTGTGTGTTGTTTTTAGTTGAATGTCCGTACGGGGTGAATTTTGTTTTAGCGTGTTCCCAGAATATGGGAAACGCTGGTTGTGTATAAGAGTTCACATATTGGAAATTTTTAGAGAAAGTTTTTTGTACCTCGCCCCACGTGCGAGGTTTCGGCCCGCGGCCGAAATCGACATAGTTGCTCACACGTGCGCGTAAGCAGAGAGAAAGAGGCGAAAGGTCAACCAGTATTTATACTCCCGGGAGAGAGAGACCCCTGGTGAAGGGTTAAGGAAATGAAGAGGAGCTAACTGCGACACCACCAACTTTTCTTGTCGTATTATCGTCTCTTGAAAGTAATAAGAATAAAACTTCGTATGCAATATGACGCAATTAGATCCTTTTCACTGTTTCGACGATATTTTAAAAACAGCTATGAAAACTGTTTGAAGTTTGAAGATATTAGTGCAAATAATATATAGAGATGATCTCATTGAAATCAATTACCGACAAAGGGTGTCTCTAGCCACTCACAGAAAACTAAAACTGGAGCCAGCGGAGAGAGTATTTAAACTTCTGAAGAAATAAAATACCGTTTAAATGCTAACACTTCTTTTATATTAATGTGTCCACGTCCTGCACTGAAGAGAAATAAAAAATGTAATTAGAGTCGATAGAGAAATGAATATTACAAAGTCAATAACAACTGCTGAAAAGAAAACAAAAAAGTAAATTGTCCACTAATATTTGTAGATATTGTGCGACCATTGTCAAGAGTGGGTTATTTCCCTTGTGTAAATATAAGCATATTTGTGTGTGTGTGTGTGTACACTTGTTATAAAAGCAAAGTATTTAGATTTTTGATTTATTAAATTGAACTATCAACCTGGAAATGTTACCTGTTTTATTATAAGCACGTCCTTTCAAAGATATGCTTCATTTCACGACCCTTCAAATTTGTCTATTTACAGAGTTTCTCATTGTAGGCAGCACAAGTTTCTTCTTCTTTCCATTTTTCAGTCAGTAGATCTTTCCAACAGCGGTGGAGTAATTGATAGCGACTCAGATTAAGGAATCGGAGAATTTCAGTTGAGTTCATTGCATTCACTTACGTGCCCTGGGAAAGGTATGAATCTATCTGTTCTCTCTCAGATATGGGTAAACAGACTCGGTCCTATAGCTGGCAACCAGTCTAAGACGAGGAACACCCTGAATTCAAATCAACGTGGGCTCTGTCAGGATATCTTGTACCACCTTCGCTGCAGCGTATGGGGTGCCCCTATGACCCTTGGGTTACGGGATTCATGATCGTAATGTCTCCCCATCAATCCCATCTCTCTCATTCAATCTATGCACGAATTTACTTTGGCCGGAATCAAGTTGTAGTATCCTGACCCTTACCGTATTTCAGGTTCCCGATAGTTCTGAAAGTTCACGGTTTTGTAATAAGAAAAGCTTAGTCCCAAGTATTCCAGCACTATGTCAGCACCTCAATCATTGCACTAAAGAAGGGCCAGCGTTATAGTGCACTATTTACATTATTCGGACTATTGTCCTCATCTTTGTCGCCATATTTATCACAACGTTTCGGCCACTGTACCTTCCGGCCTTCTTCAGGTGGTTGGAATGCCGAACTGAACCTTTTATTTTGCTCACTGGGGTAGACTGTTCAAGTTTTCCACCGCCTTAACCAGGTATTGAACTCGCACTTTTTGGGACCTCTCACTGGATCTAACTAACGCCTTTATCCACTGTTCCCTGTGTCCTCAAGGCGGTGGAGAACTTGGAGAGGGGAATTAACAGGAGATAACTGATAACTGACATCCATTAGACATGGCACGTGGAACTAGCCCAGTGAGCGAAATAAAGAGTTCAGTTCGACATTTCAACTACCTGAAGAAGGCCGGAGCGTACAACGGCCGAAACGTTGTAATAAATATGGCGACAAAGATGAGTCCGAATAATGTAAATAGTGTACATAATACATACGTCATCTCAGAAATATAGACAGCGTTATAGTGGTTGCGAAAACTGGCCAATTTTTGTTCTTCGCATATATGTATAGGTTTGCGCATCTAACACCCCCCCCCCCAAAAACGACATATCCTCGTGGGGTGGTGGATAAATAACGTCGGTAACAGCGAAAAAGCAGACCGCCAGAGATTAGTATCTGTTCTTCACTGTGTTTCTGTTTCCGGGCAGTTCACGTAAAAGCTTTGAGAGATCCTTCTCTGTGGCAGCACCTCCCTTCCTGCACTGATGAAAGAGGTTCGACGGGGTGATAGCAGCCAATGGGAATGAATTAATTTTTCTTCTTAGTCGATACGTAGTGAGGACATCATGTTAAACCGACCCTGATTCACATTCTGCCACATTTGAATTGGGTAGACATATATGTTTTAATGATTACAGGTACCATTCACTTGATTTCAATCAGACCCCATGCATCAGAGAGAAAATCTCTTCTTTTCGCGACATTGGTGGACGCTTGCCAGTTTCTCGAAATGTATTCACACTAAATTAAAATTTATAAGCCAGGAGCGAAACGTGAAGATATTAAGAAACATGAAAATTCCGTTAGGAAAAAAACTGAAATAGTGCTGAACTTGCTATGTAATATATCAACCCTATTATATAGCAGTAAATGCTGAATAAGTTCCTCACAGATGAAGAGAAGACTTGAAGCAACAGAGATATGATTCTACAGAAGCATGACGAGAGTACCATGGACGGAACATTTGAGCAACGATGAAGTCCAAAGTAAAAAGGGGACAACAAGAACAACATCAGAAAAGACATTTGGGACGCATAATGAGGAAAGAGGGCTTGGGGAATCATAGAACATATTGAAGACTGGCTTAAAGAAAGAAATGGAAATCTACTGCGGGAAAAAATATCTGGTCCGTCAGTCATGTATCGAAGGATACATGATCGCCTAAGCGTGTATCACGCATGGCGCATGACTGACTCCATACCCACCTCTGATAATAGTTGGGAATCTCCATAAAGAACAGAAACTATACTACACTAAATGTAGATCTACGTTCAACATTAAAATCTACAACTGACTCATCAGTTTCCATGTATTCATTTATCCAATTAATCTGTTACTCTTTGCGATATTTACTTCAAGACTGTCGGTTGGGTGATGTTCCGTCCTTTAGCTAAAAAAGAGGCACGGTCGAGTAATGGATATCGGCTCGGATTGAGGACTCGGAGAGCCGAGTCGAATCCATTACATTCACTTACGTGCCAATACCATTGGGAAAGGTATGAATCCTCTTCTTCTTCCCGCCCCCAGCTATGGGTAAATAGCAGGACAGACCGGGTTCTATAGCCTTGGATGGCAACTGGTCTACCACAAAAAGAAATGGCAACCTCCTACTGCAGCAATAAATAAATAAATAAATAAATAAAAATAAAATAAAATCTTCCTCGTCAATCATGAATCAAAAGATACATGATCGCCTAAGCGTGTATCACGCATGGCGCATAACTGACTGAATAAGGTTTTCGTACATCGTATGAATCTAAAGTTTCGTGTTCATGTAAAATCTAAATCAATCTCTTCATCTATATCTATCCAATATCTCTTTAGTTACCAATCTACATTCCAGACCACATGCCAACCTACCTGCTTGCGCGTGGAATGTTTTATCCCAAGGTGCCTTCACAGCCACCCCCATCTCGGAAATTCAACCAGTCAGCTTCCCTACGTATCTCCAATGTTGGTCGGACAATTGAGCCGAAAGGTAATGAATCTTAAAATGTGAACTAACGACTCGACTGAATAACCCCCTTCCGCGCCCAGCCGATCACCGCTTATTTCCTTGCCTAATTCACTTCGACCGAACCACCCTCTTGCCCCAAATAACCCCAGCCAAACCACGAGGTGTGCACGGGCGAAACATTTTCGTTAGTGGACAATTACCACGTTTGAAAGTGAGTTGGTTACCGAGGTGAAGGATCGACCTTCGTTTGTCCAGCACTTTGTCCACTCTCTTCGCTTGATTAAATGGCCAGGGGGAGTTTGTTGGGTGTGGTGACGGAGGTGAGGGGTGAAGAACAGAAAGAAGAGATGGATGAGGTTCGGGGGAGGGGGTATTGGGCGTTGGTGGAGGATTGCAGTGACTATTTCATAAAGTTTATTTCGAGATTTACGCGCCTCAAAGCGAGGACACGTGTACTTGTAAAGAAAGCTGTCAGCATTTTATCACTACACATATTACAATTACCAAGTTCACGGTAGTCTGAGCGACTGAGCAATTTGCATCTGTGATTCAGGTGAAAGACCACTGGAAACAGGAGCCCCCCCCCGAAAAAAAAGCATAGTTCATTCCTGTTACCGATTTGGTGAATCTCCCCACAACAAACCAATCTCAGCGAAGAAAAAAAAAACTAATTTCACGTCAGGACATATTAGCTGCTTCTATTACCAACAATTCTTAATTATGTCAACTTCTAGATCAGTGATTTTCAACCACCTTGCCGCCTAGCACTTGTGTGCTGTGCGATCCTCTTAACTGTACCGCAAAATATTGTGACGGCATACATATATGATTGGGCTCCTTGACGTGGTTAGCAAGCTGGTCTCGCTAGGTCAGTTATGACTGAATAGTGAGTTCGATCCTCACTGGGTGCCCCATACTTTCGTCTTTGTGCCACATTTAAGCTACGTTTAGAAAAGCATTAGACACTTCGACGTAGTGTATTGGCTAGCAAGCTTGTCTCGCTAGAACAATTACGAATGAGTAGTGAGTTCGATCATCACCGGGTGCCCCATACTTTCGGCCTTGTGCCACATTTAAGCTACGCTTAGAAAATAACCATATGTGTGTGTGAAAGTAATAATGGCACAACAGTAGTATTTGAATATATGAGTATGTCACTATTCTTCGATTGTGTCATTAAAAAATATATTTTTATTTTTTTAATTTAACTTTTTACGTTTTTCCTCTATTTGAATAAATAAATATTAACCTTTTTTTTTTTCATATAATTGTATTCAAAATTCTTTGTTTACACTATTTACATTGTTTGGACTGTTGTCCACATCTTTGTTCTCATATTAACGACGTTTCGGCCGTTGTACGCACCGCTCTTCTTCAGGTGATTGGAATTTCGAACTGAATCCTTTATTTCGTCCACCGAGGAAATTTGTTCTAGTTCCACGTGCCATGCCTCTTCCAGATATCTCAGTTTCAGCTATTTCTCTTTAGTAACTCAACTCTCCAATTTTTTTTTGTTCACCTCTTCTGTGGCGAGGTATTGAACTCACAACACTTTGAGTGAAGCCACTGGATTACTTCAGCCAACTATTTTTTTTCCACTGGGCCATGTGTCCACCTAAGGAAGACCGGAGTGTACAACGACCGAAACGTCGAGAATATGACAACAAAGATGAAGAAAATTCTTCGGCCAATGCAAATAGTGTAAATGGTTACAATACTTCATATCAGAAATATAGACAGATATCCTTTGTTTAATTCAAAATTTATGGTTTTATTTTATAACATTTAAATGTATACCCTATAAAACTTTGCTAAGTGTGCCGTGAGATTTTCATATAAAGACACAAAGGATTACTGAATGTGAAAAAATAAGAAAAAAGAGAAACATTATTATCGAGCGAGAACAATAGGAGAGCAATCAGAAGAAAGTAGATAACGATTGAAATTGCATTTAAAATTTTGAAGACCAAAGTTGGTTTGAAAGCATGTAGCCGGAAAACAGAAACATTACTGAGGAGCGAGAACAATAGAAGAGTAATCAGGAATACGGTAGATAACGATTGATATTGCATCTAAATTTTTGAAGATCAAAACTGGCCTGGAAAGCAAGAAGTTGGAAGACATCTCGCTAATTCAACTGTGAATTGTTGAGAACTTTCCGCCAATCTAGTATGCGTTTAACTTAATAAAATCTAGGTACAATAGTGAAGAGTTCATCCAAACAGTTACCATGAAAGTATTTATAGGAAAGACACAGAAAAGCTACATTACGACGTTGGGTAAGTGACTGAAGACGAGATGCCAGGTCAGAACAAATAACATTGCAGATTCTTCTTTGGATTTTATCAAGAATATCTAAATATACAGCAGATGCGCCGGACCATATGTGACAGAAATATTCTAAGCGTGGACAAATAGTAGACTTATAAATATGTAAGATAGATTCAAGAGTGAAAAGTTGTCTCGCACGATAAAGTGAACCAACTTAGCAGAAGACTTAATATAATCTTTCCACTTCATGTCAAAACATCCTCGTTGCTTACATGTTCTGTCCATGGTATTCTTAGAATTCGTCGGTGGAATCACATCACTGCCGCTTCAAGGCTTCGTCTGTGAGAAAATTGTTCAACCTTCACTGCTCGAAAGGAGACTAGATGATACACAACAGTTCATCATTGTTCTGTTTCTAATGAAATTTGAAATATTTTGCTTAGGTTCGGGGTGGCATTTTTCTCCAGTTAAATATTGGTACTTGCTTCATTCTGACGTCCCCAATACGTAGCTCACAGCCTGGTCCGTCTCTTTTGGCTAACAACCGAGCATTCTGTTTTCTTATAGTCAATAGTCCTTTCTTACCTTGTCTTAAAGTTCTTTCAGTTTTTCTTATGAATCTGCCGTCAACAATGTGTAATCAGCGTATTTTATGTTAAGATTATGTCTCACCAATAATAAATCCATTTTTTTCTTTTTTTAAAATAATTTCACACAAGTAAAGGCAATACTAACACGCGAAGGGTTACTGCGTGTTCAAGAATATGAGAAAAAACTACAATAAACAATAAAATTACAATAGACAATAAAAGAAGAACAATTAAAAAGACAGAAGATAACAATTGACATGGCATTTAAATTATTGAAGATCAAACTTAACTGGGAAGGAAGATGCCGGAAGTGTGATTCAAAAGCGAGAAGTGTGATAGAAGAAATTGTTATCATAGATCTTACGGTTACATCTAGTCATTTCAGCTATAAAGTGATGAGACCTTAGAGCCAATCTAGTTCTGTGCTTCATTTCATAAGTCTAGGTAACACTGAGGAAGGTTTATCAGAACAATTACCATAAAAGTATTTAGAGAAAAGACACGGGGAAGCTATGTTATAGCGGTGGGAAAGTGACTGAAGTAGAGATGCCAGGTTAGGACCAATATAATTTCATATTCTTCTTTGGATTTTATCAAAAATATATAAAAAAGATATTTTCTTTAGTCTTTCCTTGGTGTAATATATGCCTATCCTGTCTGAATTCAAATGAGTTTAATCCACTCGAGTTGCACGTCATTAAGCGTCAAATTATTGCTAACGAAATTTACTGATCAGTTGTTACAAATGAAGAAGAAGAAGAAGCGCAAAGCGACAATGATGTGGGTTCTGCAGACTGAACAGGTTGTGCAACGAAGAAGATTTTAAAAGAATGGGAACGAAAAGGACATTAAAACTTAAAATCAGAAAGCAGCAGGTGAACATTTTCGGACACATAATGAGAAAAGTAGGCTTGAAGAATTTAATACTCAGAGAATATATTGGAAGGGGGAGAGGCAGTGGGAATCCGCGAGTAAACTACCTAACGAGTTTGTATGAATGGCGAGCAAAGCGGGAACAAAGTGAGATGGTAAATTATCAATTGCAGTAATGCTATTGTTGAAAACACACACACACACACACACACACACACACACACACACACACACACACACACACACACATATAACATTTGTTATGGGTTCCGTCTCTTTTGGGGGTCCATGGCGCCTAAGATGACATTTGAGATCAGTATTCGATTCTGTGGGTATTATATATATATAAGAATTACAAGCCATATTTTCCAACTCCTTTAACAATCTTTCCTTAAGGGTTGCCACTGACATGATTTTGGGTGCACGCTTACGAAGTTTTCGGTCAAGGTGCTCTCAAACGTGCTCTATTGGATTCCTGTCAGGACTTTGGGCGACCCATGGCAGTGACTTGATTCCTTGCGATCCCTGACAGGCCTTTGCTACTATTCTCGTATGATATGGCGTTCCATCTTTTTGAAAAAGACATTCTTGTCAATCCGATTGGTTTCAAATAGTGGGAGTAGTCGTTTCTCTAATATTTGACAGTATTTTGGACCCTTCAACCGCTCGTCAACAAGAATCAGCTCATATTTCCCTCCAAATCAGACAGCACCGCACACCATTACGCCAATCCTTCCATGTTTCACGGTCGCCTGCAGACATTCAGTGTTCCAAGTCTCATTCTGATTTCTCCAAACTTAAACCAATCTCGAATTCGAATATTAGCAGGATTTACTTTCATTTGACCAAATTAAAGTCATAATCTTTGCACTCGAATTCTCTCGCCCAGTCCATACGAAGGTTCCTGTTAACGTCTGACGTCAAGGGCTTCTTTCTTGCAACTCTTCTTTGATAGCCTAGTTCTTTCAGTCTTTCTCGCCGCATATGGCGACATTTCTATGCTGTTGGCGTCATCTTTGACGCTCTGCTGACTTCCCTATTCAGTGACATTTTTGTTCACTCAGACATGATGCTTGGTCTTTCTGAACATTGTTCCAATCGACAATGGCCTTCTTCATTAAATTTATTGACAATATTATTAACCGCTTGATGATTAACATGGAAAAACCTAGCAATTTCTCTAGTTGACTAGACACGCTGATGCCATCCTAATATTTGCCCTTGTTGAAATTCACTAATTTCCTTACTTAAAAGAACTTTCATTGCAAGATATAAGTCAACTATTGTTCATACATGACAGTAGCGGTATTGTCTAAAAAAATAGATGTTATTAAACAAACCAAAATTGTTGTAATCAAGAAAAAATTATCATAGCCCACTATATATAGTTTTTTTTCGTCTCTCGCTCAACTTCGCCCCACACATAATAATGAATGGTGTTGCAGTCTGGGAAATTAGGTGGCTGGATGTAAGGGGTGATGGGCTCGCAGAAATTGTCTGACAGCCATGATTGTGTTCTGTTTGTGTGGCATGGTACCAGACATAGGGTCTTCCAGCAGCCACCCTCCTACTATTTCAAGGCGCGATGTTGGCTCCCGTGTTGAGTTTGACGCCCTGTGGGAAGATGATTGGAGGCATAACGTTGCCATCACTAGTGGCCACTCTAAACACCTTCGTAGCCACTATCCGACTCTTTCCAAACCCTCTGTACTATCCTCAGATCGACATCCAAACACTCCGAGATGGTCGTATTGGAGCCTCCGGCGCGAATCCTAAGCAGTACAGCATACCGTTTCCAAATTTCTGGCGGAGTGAATTGCGTCATGGTGCTCTTTTTCTAACAGAGGGTGCCCAACTGACCCTACTTTACTGTGCAGGCGACAAAATAAAAAAAACAACATGCGCGAAATTAAAAATATAAAATGCAAACAACTTACACATCGTACCATGAATACACATACACACACGCACACACATATATGTGTGCATTGCATTCATTGCTGAAAGATTGGTGGAAGCGGGGTGAAAAGACCTATTTCTCACATTTAGTTCAAAATCTGTTGAATTGACTATTTCCTTGTCACGTGATTCAATGCGTGAACACACACAAAGTGTTCAGATGGGGACAGGAATGTAGGCACGCAAAGAGTTTTACTTTTCAATTTGCCTGCTTTTGAATAACTTGAATTTAAAATGCATCGATGAACAACAAAAGCCTAAGAGGAAAAAAAACATGAGTACCACGTTGAAAGTCAAAAACTAAACAATGAATACCGATAGAAAAGAGGAAAGCCCGGACAGTTATAGCTGGAATGATAAATTATGTGAATAAAAAGGGCGGGAGAAAAGATAGAACTAAACAGTAATTTGAAATAACGTAGGATGCAGGAATAAAATAAAATAAAAGCTTGAAAATAATTATAGATATGATTAAAAAAAAAATGAAAAGTATTTGAATGAATGCAGAAAATCCAAGAGAAATAAAAAATATATTTTAATACATTTTAATAACGATAAAACTGTAATGAAATTTTGATAAAAAATAATGTCACAATTTTAATACAATAATCGTTTGTACATAATCGAGAGGAACGGATCAACGAAAAAGCAGAATAACGAACAGACAGCTTTGATTCATAGAAAACTGAAAAAGCCCAGCGAGATGCTTTTATACTTAGGAAGATGAAAGATCCTTATCTCGCCTGTTATGGCATTATCATTATTATCATTATTATTATCATTATTATGTTCATTATTAGTGTTATTATTAGTTTCATTAACCATATTAACATCATTATTATCATCATTATTATCTTCATTAATTTTATTTTCATTATGGCTTAATTAGTATTATCAATATTATCAACATTATTATTATTATCATTATGTTCATTATTAGTGTTATTATTAGTTTCATTAACCATATTAACATCATTATTATCATCATTATTATCTTCATTAATTTTATTTTCATTATGGCTTCATTAGTATTATCAATATTATCAACATCATTATTATTATCATTATGTTCATTATTAGTGTTATTATTAGTTTCATTAGTAGTATTAACATAATTATTATCATCATTATTATCTTCATCATTATTATATGTTTATTATCATTACTATTTTTATTATTGTTATTGTCATTTTCATTATTATTATCATTATTAGTGTTATTATTAGTTTCATTAACCGTATTAAGATCATTATTATCATCATTATTATCTTCATTAATTTTATTATTTTCATTATGGCTTCATTACTATTATCAATATTATCAACATCATTATTATTAGTGTTATTATTAGTTTCATTAGTAGTATTAACATAATTATTATCATCATTATTATCTTCATCATTATTATATCTTTATTAGCATTACTATTTTTATTATTGTTATTTTCATTTTCATTATTATTATCATTATTAGCGTTAGTATTTGCATTATTATTATCTTCATTATTATTATCATTATTATCTTAATTATTATGATTATTTCATTATTATTATTATCATTTTCATTATTAGTGTTATCTTAATTATTGTTAGCATCATCATCATTATTATTATCTTGGATATTATATTTATTATTATTAGTTTCATATCATTGTTACCATCATTATTGTCTTCATTATCATTGTCGTTAGCATTTCTATCTGAATGTATGGAATGTGGAGTTATCATTATTTACACTATTTCTATTGTCCTCATCTTTGTTGTTGTTATCACAAGGTTTCAGCCTTTGTTCTCCTTCCAGTGACCATACATCAGGATATAGTGTCTATTTTTACTTTTATTACTGCTCAATCCAAGTACATATCTACCCTGTCCAGGGATTGAACTCACAATTACTATGTCACCAGTTTCACGAACTAAATCTTTAACCCACTCAGCTATTGTTAGCATCATCTTTCTCATCATCATTAATATTGTTGTTGTTGTTGTATTATTATCCTTTCGATATTATACTACTGAAAAAGGAATGCTGAAAACTCCTCGGCCAGACTTACAAATATTTCACCAAACATTTACTTTTGTTTGCGCCGAGAAGTTTTCAGCACTCCAACAGCGTAATTGATGCGTGCCGATTGAACGGATTCTTACTCCTCGACCTTTCAAGTCTTAACGGTTATCCACCAGTTCTGTTTGGTCTTCCGGTTGGCATCCTGTGTCTTCACATCATCGACGAAAAGCTGTTTTTATATGTTGACTAAACTAGTTCTCTAACTGCATGTAAGCCGTTTGTGCCCATTAAAGCCTACACATATCTAGAATCTATTTCCCGTTGTAACTGAAGCTTTTCTAATATTTCAAGTAGCTCTTCATATCGTGCTTTATCAAATGCTTTTGTGTAATCTAGGAAACTGTTTTGTCCTGGGTATGACAATAAGCTACATCCGGAAGCAAGGCATCTGATCGGGAGATTGGAGGTTTTGAGAAACTTGGAACCACATCTTAATTACTGTTGTTTCCAGGTCCACCCTGATCCGACATGGTAGCATCTGTTAGGGGCCCAGCTATGAGCAGATAGTTAACTCCTAAACTGGGGACAAACACTATGAAAGTATAAAAAATACATTTTTATAGTGAAAATACCAGCAATGCAGTTTCATAGTAAAAAAAATCATTAGCAATACATTTTTGTAAAGAAAATTATTAATGCTCCCAGGAAAATTAAATGTCGGTATTAAATGACCAATAAGGAGTTGATATGCCGCTGAAGAAACAAACAAAAAACAAGGAAAGTCTTTCTGTATTTTTCCTACTCACATAATATTCACATCTTAAAAGTTGCATTTCTTTTTCCTGTACTGGCTCTTTTCCTAACTAATTCTTTGATGGGTTCTATTAGCTTTGTAGCCCATCAAGATAATTGAACGATAAAATTCGCATTCATTTGCATATGGCTCCATTAGCGACGCTAATAACACCTTGACTGCCAGAAATAATCTAAGATTTTTTATCGATACAATTAACCCTCTTATCACATGTATGAAAAAATTAGGCTTTTCAACAAATTGACTGCTACCGATCAATTAACTAATCTGATATCAAACGCTCCAACTGAAGTCTTAACATTGTTTTCGCACTGCGAATTAACTCGTTGCTGGCGGCGCTGAAAATGTATAAGAAAATGGCAAGAGATCTCGAGCTAACTCGTGTTTGGTAGTCAATGTGTTAAGGTAGATCTACCGAAGCCTTCCTGTATTTCACCGCTGTCATATTTTCATTTAACATTTTGATGATCAATTCCGAAGACAAAACTACCAGTATTTAAACCTATTTACTTTCTGACTATTGTTCCAATCTTTGTTGTTATTCTTACAGCATTTCGCTCATTGAACGCTCCGGCTTTCAGCAAGTGTGTATCGATTTGGGTGACCTACTTGGAATTCTAAACTGAACCTTTTATTTAATCTACTGGGGGAGATTGTTCTTGTCCCACTACTCACGTCTTGGGATATTCTCTAGTTCTTTTTTTTTTAGAACTGATCAGCTATTGCTCACCCGTTTCCAAGTACACACTGCCCGGTCCAGGGATTGAACACACGATTACTATGTCACTAAACGAACAATAGCCTAATGGATATAAAGCGTTGATTCAAATGTAAATAGTGTAAATGATAACTCGTCATCCCAAATATTCCTACAGAAAACTGCCAGCATTTCTATCTTATCTGTTATGCTACTGTGTTCCCCTTCGTCTTCGCCAGTGATGACCTAACCTCAGATTTTAATACTACGAGTCAAATTAATCTGAAGTTTGTTTTCTGTATGACAGGCTCATCTCTTGTGTTTCTTCCATTTGATGTATTTTTCTTATTATGACCGTTCTTTTTAAGATTTAATTTCCTTTCAAACAGCACATTTTCTCTCTTTTCTTTTTTATACATGCCTGCTACGTCTATGTTCTGCAGTTTTTCTATTCCGGGACACTTCTTGTTGAACTCTTCATCTTTTGCTTGCTTGCATTGATTTAATATGTATATTTTCATTTAACATCATATATCATGTGGCATTAATTATATATATTATCTCTATAT
>OZ038483.1:35798878-35801378 GCA_964036315.1 Acanthosepion esculentum | reverse complement strand
ATTTTGTAGAACCATAGTTCTGCTGCTTCGAGTCTCTTTCTCACTCGCTAGAAGATTGTCCGGCGTTCACTACCATATAAGAGGACTGATATTACGTAACAGTTCAGTTCTTTTCTTTGTAGGCTCCATTTCTCACCGTGGTGTTTATGCACACCTTTCCTTTACCTGTATGTTTGCAATGGTCATTTTCAGTTTTTGGTTTACACGGACACGAAAGAGAATAGTCATGAAGTATCCAGTTGATGGAAAGCTGGGTGATGTCCCGTTCTAAGTTTCCAGCGTGACAAAATATTTTTTCAGTACCGAGTTCTGAAAAGCCTACATTATCGTGCTTAGGGATTTATCGCTAAGTCAATGTGACGACGACTCCACTTCAGTTTGTTGCAAGTTCATATATAGTTCAGTTCGGTATGGACGATGTCTGTAAGTGTTCACGCGTAGGTCAGCCCGAACAGCTGAGTTTATGAAACCTGGTGCGCGATTTGTCTTATTTCTTTTGTGGGATCACCTCCCTTGACTGTCAAAGTCATTCTATCAATAATCGCTAAATGGCGTTGTCAAAGCAGTATATCGTCCTGAGTATGACGATAAACTACATCCGGCAGCAAGGCCTCTGAACGGGAAATTATGAGAAGCGTGGAAACACCTCGTAGTTGCTGTTGTTCCCATGCCCATCGGATCCGGGTGGTGATACCTGTTAGAGTCACAGCTATGATCAAATAGCTAACATCCAAACTGGGGTCAAAACACTATGAAAGCATAAAAATAGATTTTTATAGTAAAAATACCAGCAATACATTTAAAAAAAAAATTATTACCAGCAATATATTTGATTCTCGAAAAATCCCTCTTTACAAAAACACGCCAATGAACCTGATTTCCTGCAAACTGATTTTTTTTTTACAAAAAATACATATTTTATTCGTACGAACCTATCCTAAAAATTTTGTCGGCATTAAATAACCTATTGAGGCTGATATGACGTAAAACAAAATAAACCAAACCAGACCAAAACCAAAGCAGTATATAAGAAAAAGGCACACAATCTCACCCTCTTTACCTGTAAAATGCCCCAGAAATAAGACGTGTCTCGTTTCCCACTAGAGGACCTTTTAGTTTCCAGTGAACCTCATACCGCACTGAACACAACAAAAAATGGCACACAGTATACAATACCTTATGCTTACTTGCCTATACTCAGGCATAACTAACAATTCTATCAAACCAACACATAAAGAACATCTTAATTGTAAATCTCTCCAAATCTTTCTTCCGAACACAGACACGTTTGTACGCTGTGAAAATCTCTAGATACATACCTTCCTTCACCCATTTTTATTCTATCTATATATTTTCGCAGTTATTAGGGCAATACAAAGACATATATCAAAAGACATTCATAACAAAATAGAGGGGTAATAAAAGTATATATAAATTACCGTAAATTGTTAATACCGAAATATAACGAATAAAAACAGTAAAGCTGTGCCTCTCTCAACAGAAACACCGGTTCCCGTACGATCACCGAAGCTGAACAACGTTGAGACTGGTCAGTACTCAGATATGTGACCGCTTAGGAGTACCGCTGACCGCTTGGGAATATCAGTTGCTTGGATATGCATGTGATGTAATAGTTAACGACTCGGAATTGTTAATCAGAGGGTAGATTTCTGTACCTTTTTACCAACCTATTAAAACCCTTTTAATTGTTACGTGTTATTTGTCGTTTGTCTCTACAAACCCCAAACCAACATCATAACAATATGTCAGTGAATTGTCATGACAACTTCGGAAACATTTTAATGTGTTTTTCCTGTTTTTTTACACACTTGAGTAGGGGACAAATTAATTACCTGGCTGAGTGATACCCAAAGCTTGAGATGGTAGTTGTGTCATTTTCACGACATATCATGACTTGGATTGGTGCTTGATTGACTATGGTCGGTATTCTGTGGAGGGTTGTATTGGTTTTGGCGCCATATTTAGTCTCCACAGCTATCTTTAGGCAAATACACCAAAGGCACACTTTTTATTTTATTTATTTTTTTTTACTGAAAATCAAATCAGTATTTTTTTTCACGAGGAGAAATGTTTTCTTTTAATAATTAACACTACGCATATGTTCAGCATTAACTACTTTTTGTTCCTCAGTAGAGCAATTTTGCCAACTACTTGTCAGTGACTGAGAGGGTGTACCGAGTGAAAGAAACTCGCCTAGTCTAGCATCTTGCAGGCGTATATGTTTGCTATCAAGCGAAAAATTCTCACACGACAATTTTGGGAGGAAGATATTTTTTAAACCTTTTGTTCTCGCTAGTTTCCGATTCGTCAATTCACGGACAAATGAAAAAGCACTGTCACATCTTGATTCTTTTTTCGTCCTTTTTTTTGCGGGCATTGCAACTGTCAACTGACCTTGTTAAATCTATCGTATTTTAGAATTACTATATATTTCAAACAACCTGTGTGGTTGTTTACTAGTTAGGAAAGTTTTGTTCCC
>OZ038483.1:35781378-35793878 GCA_964036315.1 Acanthosepion esculentum | reverse complement strand
TTTATATATATATGTTTATATATATATATGTTTATATATATATGTATGTTTATATATATATATGTTTATATATACATATTTTTAGATATATATATATGTTTATATATATGTATGTTTATATATATATATATACGTATGTTTTTATATATATATATGTTTATATATATTTATGTTTATATATATATGTATGTTTATATATATATATGTATGTTTATATATATATATACATATGTTTTTATATATATATATATGTGTTTATATATATATATGTATGTTTATATATATATATATGTATGTTTATATATATATATGTATGTTTATATATATATATGTAGGTTTATATATATATATGTATGTTTATATATATATATGTAGGTTTATATATATATATATATATGTATGTTTATATATATATATGTAGGTTTATATATATATATATATGTATGTTTATATATATATATATGTATGTTAATATGTATATATGTATGTATGTATATATATATATATGTATGTTTATATATATATGTATGTTTAAATATATGTATGTTTATATATATATTGTATGTTTTTACATCTATAGATATTATATATGCATGTTTTTACATATATATATATGTATGTTTTCATATATATATGTATATATGTTTTTATATATATATATGTATTTATGTTTTCATATATATATATGTATGTATGTTTTTATATATATATGTATATATGTTTTTACATATATATATATGTTTTTATATATATATATATATATATATGTATGTATGTTTCTACATATATACATATATGTTTTTACATATATATATATATGTATGTTTTTACATATATATATATATGTATGTTTTTACATATATATATATATATATATATATATATATATATATATATATATATATATATATATATACGTACACACACGAAAAAGTTCACAGTCCAACAAAATATGAACTTGCTTTTTGTAAAAATTTCTTTTCAAAATCTTAACAGTTGACCAAACATTATATTTGGGGAGTGATGAACTTTTCTGCATCCCTCCAATGTGTCCAAATTGAGTATAACGTCGTTAATATTATGAAAATGTCTATGTAAACGATTACACCAACCTTGCGCGTACTTCTCTTTCATATACAGACATATGTACATACATATACACACACACACACACACACACACACACACACACACACACATATATATATATATATATATATATATATATGTATTAGTTAGAGAGGAATTAAATGCAGGAAGAATTTGCTAAATAAAATCGCTAGAAGGGGACATAAAGTATATAATAATATCTTAAAAATGAGAATTGATTTGTTGGTGGAGCTGGATCAGTGCCGGACTTCGGGCGGTGGCTTGTGAAAATGTTGGACAGTTGAAAACGATGGGGGTGTGTGGAAAATGGTTCATTTCAATATTTCTCAAGCATGGAACCTTTGTGCCCTTGCGTTCGACTTGTCGATAGGGTATTGAAGAGCCTCGTGCCTTCCAGGTAGGCACTGACACTGACAACCTTATGTTGCTGGGCCTCTTAAGAGAAATACGCCATCAGCATTCGTCAAGCCCCACTTTCTAACTTTGTCTTTTTGTCTAGCTTTCCTTTACTTCGAAGAAGTTCTAACACATACACAAGGCACATGCTGTAGAGCAGTGGCTAGATAAAATTTCTTCGAACGGAGAAATAGAGAGTTCGATCCTCACTAGGTGTCGCTCATGTGTAGCTTTATACCAGACTGTGTATTCACATTTTTCGTACTAAATACTAGTCCTGACTAGAATAGTCATGGCGATGGGAATTTTTATAAATAAATAAGCGTGCCACCTCAAATGCAAGTTCCGCCACGGAATGTTTGGGAAGTTTAATAAAAATGGAAGGAAACAATCGTACTGCAGAGAAAATTAACT
Source organism: Acanthosepion esculentum (assembly GCA_964036315.1). Classification (NCBI taxonomy): domain Eukaryota; kingdom Metazoa; phylum Mollusca; class Cephalopoda; order Sepiida; family Sepiidae; genus Acanthosepion; species Acanthosepion esculentum. Next base: position 35,791,958 of record OZ038483.1, on the reverse strand, counting down.
AAAAGTAATAAGCGTGCCATCAGTCAGTCAGTTAAGTTGAATATTGCTGCCACATCTGGTCTGGTGCTCCTGCTATATATTTAGAGATTCTTGATAAAATCCCAAGAAGAATCTGCAATATTATTGGTCCCGATCTGGCATCTCAGCTTTAATCATTTCACATCGCCGTAACGTAACCTCCCTCTGCCTTTTCTATAAATACCATCATAGTAATCGTTCTGATGAACTTTCCTTCATGAGTGTGTGTTTGACTGATGTTAATTACCTAGTTCCGCATTAATTTCGTCCAGTTAACTGATATTTCTACCACGTTTAAGGATTTTTTGGGGGGGATGGGGGTTATTACTAACACTATTTTTGTTTAGTTTCTTGTATAAAAAATTATAATCATTGTTAATATTCTTCGAGATTTCTTTTTAAAAAAGTAGTTATTTTTATTCTCCTCCACCCCAAAGACAAATTGTACATATGGGGACTAGGTAGGTAGAGACTCTGAGGTATTATGGTGGTCGTAGAAAGAATGTTAAGGAAGAATGTGTTGTTTTGATGTAAGGAATACTGTGATATGTTTGGGTCTGTAATCGTGGCTAGTTAAGTTCAAGATAAGACAGATTGAAGATCAACCTTCCTTCACCCACTCTTCTGGCCTTGTTCCACATTTTTTATTTAAAAAAACAAAATGCTTCCTCTATGGTACCTAGATTCTATGAATTTAAACGCAGTACTAGATTGGAGGAAAGGTCTCATCATTTTACTGTTGAAATAGTTAGATATAACAGTAAGTTCTATATTAATAATTTCCTCTATTGCATGATTCCCTTGTGGAAATCCCTTCCCGTTTCTTGCTTCCCAGTCAACATTGATCTTCAAAAATTCAAATGCAATGCCAATCGTTATCTTCTTTCTTCACAATTCTTATTATTTTATTGTCCTCTCTCTTTAATAGTAGCTCTTCTCATATTCACTAACATTCAGTAACCTCTTGCATTGTAGTGGCTTTATTACCTTGCTTGGGGTGAAATTATTTAAAAAAATGTGCCTTACGTGGTGCACGTTTTGGCGATCGCGTCTCTTTCGATTCATGATCGACGAGGCAGAAGATTTTCCCACAGTAGATTGCCGTTTCTTTCTGCGATAGACCGGTTGCCTCCCAAGACTGTAGGGACCAGTCTGTCCTGCTACTGGCGTGGGGGAGAAGTGATGCGGTCATATCTGTCTTCAAAGTATTAGCGCGTAATGAATATAACGAACCCGAATTTGAACACGGCTCTCCAATTTTTCATTCCGAGCCGTTATCCATTCCACCATCTGCGCATTCATGCCTTACTAAAATAATAAGCGTGCCGGGCGAAAAGTGGATAGGAAATCGTTTAATTGTACCGGCGTTTGTATTTAGTAGACAAAGGTTCAAGTACAGTACTCCTCTCATAGAGGGTTGGTAGCGTTGTGGCAGTGTTACCCCCCAAAACACACTAAAATCTCGATTTAAAAATTTTTTGTTCCTGTAAAGAAGACATGATGACAGGACAGACTGTTTTTTTTTACATAGTCCAGTACTTCCTCGATTATCCGGACACATTTGGAAAGGGGTTGAAAAATATGTTCGGCTAATTCAAAATTCCGTATAATTTAACACAATATTACCGAAAAAGAATTTAAAAAAATTGTTTTTAAAGAAATTTAAAATTGATATAATCAAATGACATTTTCAAAGGATTTCTTCAAGGTACCATGTTTAGTTTTTCTGAGAAAAAAAAAAAAATCAATGTAATTTTTTCCCGAATGGCCTCGCTTTTTTCTGCAGCTAACTCTCGAATCTGAATTCAAGTAGAAGGTATTTTTTAAGGATCGTTTCTTGTTGAAAGTGCAGCCAACTTAAACGTTTGTCAAACGTAATTATGGCTTCGGTGTTTTAAATTTAAATTTTGAACGTTGAGTATGGTTTTCTAAATTCTCAAAACATCCGGATAATAGAAGTTCGGAACATAGAGCCAAGGATAATCGTGGAAATAGAGTATTAATTAAAAAAAAGAAGAAAAAGAACAGTCCATCTACTGAGGGGTTAAACTATCCAACAGTGGCAGATTTTTAAGTAGAAATTCAAATATGAACACTCCGTGATGACCACAGTGTCGACATCGTTATTTTTGCAATAGAGATTTTTTTAAATTGTCAGATAGAAGAAAAGTATTTGAATTTGCAATTTCGTGTTCAATACTTTCTGTTGTGCTGGATGTACACAATTTTACTAAATTTCCTGAAAATACATAGCTTACATATATAAAAGTTGAAATAGACATCAAGAACGGAAACCAACAAAACAGTTTCGATACCGCAGAAAATGGCGTTTTAAATTATATGATATAGTCATGATAATGCCAGATATTCCTGACAGATACCAACAAAAATGACTATATCATATAATTTATAATATATATATATATATGAAGAAATATAGTCTTAAAGTGTGCTATATTTATGGGATAAAGTGCTCAATATAAGAGATAGAGCGTGTGTAAATATAAAAGTGAACATAGAAGTCAACACTTAGAGGCGACAGTCTGTTTCATGCTAGATGCAATCATCGGGCCATATATATATATATATATTATGGTAGCATATTTTCATTCAAACAAGTTTGGTTAAATAATTTAAACATATTATGTCTATTTATTTTGGTTTCGATCCTTACAAATCCATGGATTAATTTCTTGCTAGCCGTGGAAAACTGATTAAGAAAAATACCAAAATCTTCTTTCAAAAAATGTTTATTTTCCCCAATTCTTTCATTTTCATTTGAGACCATTTTCAGGGATTTAACTTTCTGTGAATGTGTATATGTATTTCTGTAAATTCAAAACATTTTTAACCGTTCGTTTTACTGCGTGTTCTAGATTTTAAATTAAAAAATACACGTGTTTTTTTTTAACCCACTGAAGATCGTTTCAGATGAGATTGAAAATACTTGGGAAAATTAAAATTATTTGAAAGAAAATTTTTATATTTTTCTTAATCAATTTTCTACAGCCACCAAGAAATTAATAAGTGGACGTGAAAGGACTAAAACTAAAATAGGCATAATAAGCATAAATTATTTAACCAAACATGCTCGAATATATATATATATATATATATATATATATATATATATATATATATATATATATATATGTAGTAGTACATGACCAGCAGTAATGATCACCTCTCCTATCTGTGAACGAAGCACCTGCAACCCATTCGGACAGCCTGTGAATGGTTCATGCCGAAGAGCATTGCTCTGTCGAACAGAGGTCACATCGTGTAATGATACTGTGAGTGCTCGATGAGAAGGGTTTCGATTACCAACCCATATTCCCTTGGGACATCGGTAAGGAGCACACTCTTATCCCCATATATATGATTTCATTATCCTCACACGTGATCATATCTTACATTACAACGCTTGCATATCTATGGGCGTATTTACCTCCTCCACCCCTGCCTAGTTATGTGCACACCATAAAAATTCGCACCGATTTACATAATTAGAAAGTAATATTTAGCAGCATTCCTTCTCTTACAATAAAGCGACAAACATATTTTGTCTGTTTTACTTTTCTTTTTTTTTTTCATACAATGATGTTCACCCTGTATAAAGTCTGAATGTCGAGTGTTACTGTGACAGAGTAAAAAGGCACAGCTTAAGCGGATATGTGTGGAAGGTAACTGTTAACCCTAGACGTAAACATGTTACGAGTGTAGAGATCTGGGAAACAACCTCTTGGGAGTCGTTGCCACAAAGATGTGGTTCGTTGGAAGAAACTGCCCATCTCACCATGGGAATACGAAAACTGTTAACCCTAGACGTAAACATGTTACGAGTGTAGAGATCTGGGAAGCAACCTCTTGGGAGTCGTTGCTACAAGGATGTGGTTCGTTGGAAGAAACTGCTTGAGTGGCGCCTCCATCTCACCATGGGAATACGAAGAGAATAGTGAATCTGATGCCTATATGGGTTACGGTTTCTTTCGTTTCCGAGACAGATAAATTTGTATATAATTTTTTTTATTAATATTCATCCAATGTGCCGTGACCCTTCAGGACGTAGGCAATCATGGCCATCTACCACCTCCTGTCCCTTGTTGTTTTGCAACCCACTTGCTCAAGTTCATTATATATGGCGATTTTCCAAGCGTAGCTTAGATGTGGCACAAGGCCGAAAGTATGGGGAAACCAGTGAGGACCGAACTCACTACTCAGTCCTAAATGTTCTAGCGAGACAAACTTGCTAACCATTACATCACCTCGAGGTGCTCAAGCACATTATATATGTCACCTGTTGCTTTCAACCTATCCCTCTATCCATCCTGTGAGTATCAGATTTTCCAAGCCCTCCTTCCTCATTACATATCCCAGAATTTTCAGCTGCCTCTTCCTCATGTTATGTATGCTGCCTCTTCGTTTCCATTCTCTTCAAAACCTCGTCGTTGCTCACATGTTCGGTCCATGGTATTCTTAGCATCTATCTGTAAAACTACATTTCTGTTACTTCTTCATCTTTATGGAGGTTGACCAGCATCCGCTGCCATGCAGCAGGACATATATCACATAACAGTTTAGTACACTTTTCTTTGTTTTCAACGAAATCCTCCTGTCTCGTAATACTCTGCTTAAACTCTTGGTATCCGTCTTTGGCCACCCAAATAAATCTTCGGATCTCATTGTCGCACTTTTCGTCCTCTGTGATGAACACTTCGTAGATATTTAAATTCTTTACCTACTTCATTTTTAGTGTCCCCGGCCTGTAAATTGCATTTCGGGTTCATCTTTTTGCTGATGATCGTGCATTCTGTTTTCTTCTAGTTTAGTCCCTTCTTCTCGCCCTCCTTCGCTGCCTTCTGTAGGAGATTTTGTAGTTTCCTTTCCGTGTCTGCTATCAGCAGTGTGTCATCTGCATATCTTATGGATATAGTAGGATTTCCAGTTCTCTCAGAATTGCTACCCAAATAAAAGACCGAAAGCCACTCAAGACAGAGGATTAATACAAGGAGTTAAATTAGCGCAGGAATGGACAAGCGTTAGGAACATAGAGCGGAAGTAGGTTTTAGAAGGGACCGGAAACGCAATCCTTAACAGGAAACGCGAGATGAACATCTACACCTGATTCAAGGACCGGGGGGGGAGTGTGAACCGGTGTAAATGCGAACTTATCTATACGTATCTACAACTTAATTTTAAATTGTGTGTATTTAGGCAGAAAATGTTTTTTAAGCAAATGCTATCAAAGACAACAGACATTTTGTGTCGATTGTTTTTACTGACCGACTCTTCCAAAATAAGAACCATCCTTCTGAGATAAGGAGGTAATTCTCTCAGAAATTGTCCAAAGTTTATTAAAAGATATCCTGCCGGAGACCGCATATTTTTCTTTAATAAGATTTTTCGAATATTCAGGCTGGTAGACGAAAATAAATGAATATACAGTTTAATAAGTATATGGAGCGTCTATTTAAGTATGGGTATCCACTAAAAATAACACGAGTAATAAAATCCGTCTGATTAATAAATAAAAATCCATCACGTCTTTAGCAATTGTTTTGTTTACGTTAGGATATGCAACTGAGCAGATATGAATGATCTGAGAATGTGAGAAAGATTTGCGTTTATAACCTGGCTACTTACTGGACCTTGACGCATTTATGTAATCATAAAAACTCATGTACAAGACACGTTTATTTTGTCATCTCTCTCTCTCTCTCTCTCTCTCTCACACACACACACACACATACACACACATTTATAACTTGTACATTGAAATTTTTGAAATTGCCACAAAGCTCTATTAAAATTGAATCCCGGACACTTGAACTACTTAAAACTTTGTTGTCATGAACTACTTAGCATTTTGTTGCGATGATCTACTTAACACTTTGCTCCATTAGCCACACTCACTGAACTATGAAACTCCAACTTTTGACAACAAAATTTTATGATCATAATTTTTTGGAGCAAAAGTTACTATTGATAAGTTGATCCTAATCAACCAATCAGATTGTATTTTAAACAGATAGCAATCTGAGACACCCCTTTTTTTCTGCATAAAACGGAAAGAATTCTCCAGCTCCATTCAGATGCGAAACAGATCATGGTGCAACCACACGTCTCTACTTTTCACTTTAATTTCTGAAAATGATAGAACTGTGAGATTGGTAAAGTTATTCCAAATAAATATTCTTAAAAGACTCCAGTAGCATTTTCAGCTTCAACTGTAAATTTACGAGACCTTATTGCCAATCTAGTACTGCGCTTAAATTCATAATGTCGAGGTACCATAGCGGAGAGTTATTTAGGACAATTACCATGAAAGTGTTTACAAAAAAGGAACAGGGAAGCTACATTATGGCGGTGGGTGGGAAATTGACTGAAGCCGTGATTCCAGGATAGAACCAATTACATTGCGGATTCTTCGTTTATATGTATGTATGTGTGTATGTGTGTATGTGTGTGTGTGTGTGTGTGTGCGTATGTGTGTGCGCGGATGTGTATATTTCTAGAATATATGAAGATTACATTTTTATTCAAATAATAAAATTATAATGTGCAAATGAAATGCATATATAACATCAGATGTATAAAATTTAACGTTATTGCTTTGGAAAGAGGGTCCACATTTCTCACAAATCATACTTTGTTTCTGACATATCACGTTGGTTGAGAACGAAGAGTAAGTGTTAAGTATAGTACTTTTCTCTAACTGACTCCCCGACCAGTGTGTGCGTATGTGTGTGTGTCTGTGTGCATGTGCATGTGTGTGGGAGAGTGTGTATTTGGGCAGCAATCCCTCCTTTATACAGGTTTCATTAAAGGCAACTGACAAGGTAGTGCGGTTAAGACTTTTTTTATTTTTATGTTCTTATAATTTTTTCTTTTCTAGACATAAATTATGTAAAAATTGTTCGAATGTTTTGTATATCGGTGCGCTTTCGGCTATTCTTTTAGCCTTTATCGAGGATATTTTTTTAAAATTTTTAACTGAATGTGTATATTTTTATGTATGTGGCTAGACTTATGAAAATGTTTTTTTATTTTATTTTCCAAATATGCCTCTGTGTGTGTGTGTGTGTGTGTCTGTGTGTGTGTGTGTGTGTGTGTGTGTGTGTGTGCGTGTTTGCTAGTAGGATATAGAATCCGAACAAATTGCTTCGATAAATCAGTTTTGTTGACTACGCGTTTCACCTTCGTGAGATAGGCGTCTTCGGGTCTGAATGACAGAAATCTGTGTGTGTGTGTGAGTGAATGTGTGTTTGTGCTTTGATATTAAATTCTTAATAATTATTTGTTAAGCTGGCGTCCTCAAGTCAGTATGAAAAGGCAAAATTGTGTGATTTTTGTACTAAAGCCATTAATACCTATTTGTTAGGCTGGCGTCATTCAGTTGCAATGAAAGATAAAAACAACATGATTTATGTTTCATATCAAAGTCGCCATTCTCTGTTGGGTTTGAAATTAGTCCACTCCAAACAGATCCGTTACACCGACCAACAACTCGCATATCGCATTATGCCACTATTGCTTTTGCAGTGATGGTGATATTTGTTCTATCACACACACACACACACACACACACACATACACACACACACACACACACACACACACACACATTATATATATATATATATATATATATATAAACTAATTCCACACTCTTTTTCAGAACTTACACCCAAAAATCAAATTCACCTAAGAATATAATTTCAACGAATTACCATTTTTAGATATACTCATTAGAAATAAAAACAACCACATAATGACAGATATCTACCAAAAATCTACAGACACCCAACAATAATTCATTTCAAGAGCCATCGCCCAAAAAGCTGCCTGAAATCCATCCCCTATTCCCTAGCATGTAGGGTTTGCACTATAATAACCGGCAAACACCTCAGAAAAACCCGCCTAGAAGAACTACATAGAACAACTAACAAAAGGAGGCTACCCAACAACACAAATAAACAAAGTTTTGAACTCGCAAAAAAAAAAAAATCCAAAGAAACGTAACGTTGAACAAACACTAGCATATCTAAACGACAAGAACAATCCAGAACTATTTACAGAAATTGCAAACAATCTAGACCAACTTAGCAAGAATGACAAACTGAAAAATATAGTAAAAACAACCCAAATAATTAAAAGCAAACGCCAATCTAAAAACCTGGAGCACATATTAACCTCATCCAAATTTAACCAACACAGAACACAGGGAGTCACAAGATGCAACAAAAAAAAAAGATGTGCAGTTTGTGACATCATTATCGAAGGAAACTCCTACACTTTTGAAAACTCCCAAACGACATTCATAATAAATAAAAATTTAAACTGCAACTCCAAAAGTGTGATCTTTGCACAAAATGCAAGAAGTCATATATAGTTATCAACCAAGCACTAAACAACAGTGTTTCCCTTCACAAAATTAATATCAAATTACCAAACAGAAAAATCTTTGTATCATAGAAAGTTCATTGAACTTCTATCTATCTATCTATCTATCTATCTATCTATCTAAAGTGAAGAAAAGGATAAATAATCACGACACCCTACACGTACGCACATCCGTGGAGAAGGGCGCATGAGCACACGCGCGCGAATGTACACACACACACACATACACACACACGGGCGCGCGCAAGCACACACTACAAAAAATTTGCACCAATGATAAGTGCATATAAAAAGTGCATTATTGAAAAAGTGCATTACTAAAAAAGTAAGTACTGATTCACCCTGACGAGTGGACGGACGGGTTCGTCTACGAAAACTGGAGGCAGAATGCTGAAGGAAACATCAATCAAGTGACAAACCTTTTAATTACATTAATTCTCTCTCTCTCTTTCTCTTAATATATATATATATATATATATATATATATATATATATATATATATATATATATATATATGAAGAAATATAGTCTTAAAGTGTGCTATATTTATGGGATAAAGTGCTCAATATCAAAGATAGAGCGTGTGTAAATATAAAAGTGAACATAGAAGTCAACACTTAGAGGCGACAGTCCGTTTCATGCTAGGTGCAATCATCGGGCCCGATGATTGCGCCTAGCATGAAACGGACTGTCGCCTCTAAGTGTTGACTTCTATGTTCACTTTTATATATATATATATATATATATATATATATATATATATATATATATATATGTATTCGGTAGAATATATAAAGGGTTCTTGCTCACATCCCAAAGTTTCACCCGGTCTTGGGCTGCTCATACTGTGAAACGAATCATGTATTCTATATTCTTAAGTCGCAGGTGAGCAAGAACGTTTTATATTTTAGAGTTAATACATTTCTTTTCGGCTGTTTTACACTGAATACTCTTTTGGTTGTTGATTCGAAGCCTTCAATACAAACTTTTTATTTCAAATCATATATTCCATTAAACAGCAAAACAAAAAAGTGAATAAATAAATAAATTATTAAAACTCATCCAAACCAAAACTGTCTAAAGAAAAAGAATCTTACAATCTAAAAATTTTGCGCGGCTTTAAATAACCTGCAAACAGTTGATAAGCTGTAGAAAAGGAATTAATAATTTTTACGCGAAATTAAGTATAATTGTATAAAGTTACTTGACTTCTGAAATAAAACGTTTTAAGTACCAACTTTTATTTAATCTTTTCTTCAATTAATTGTTGCCTTTTCAGTGTAATATTTTTTTGCTAGGTCGAATGCTAATTCAGTCAGTTATGTGCCATGCGTGATATATATATATATATATATATATATATATATATATATAGTCTTAAAGTGTGCTATATTTATGGGATAAAGTGCTCAATATCAAAGATAGAGCGTGTGTAAATATAAGGTGATTAGCTTAGGTGATCATGTATCTTTCGATACATGACTGACTTTTTTTCCCCGTAGTAGGTTGCCATTTCTTTCTGCGGTAGACCAGTTGCCATCCATGGTTATAGAACCCGGTCTATCTTGCTATTTAACTATAGCAGGGGAGTGGGGGGGAGGGTAAGAAGACGAGGATTCATATCTTTCCCAAGGTTATTAGCACGTAATGGATTCGACTGGAATTCGAACTCGGTTCTCCGATTCCTCAATCCGAGCCGTTATCCATTACTCCACCGTGCCCCCCCCCCCACCGAATGCTAATTAATATAATGAAAAGTCGGAACGAAGTAGCCGTTGACAACATTTTGACAATGCACAGAAAAAGAAAAAGTAACACATGCACGCAGTGGCACAGGAACAGAAAAAGCAACGCTCGTGCGCACGCACACACACACACACACACACACACACACACACACACACACACACACACACACACAACTAATAAAATAAAATAAAAACTAACAATAAACAAGATTAAAGCAAACACACACACACACTCACAAAAAACATGAAACCGTAGACAGACACCCAAAAGCAACGCGAGTGCACGCACACACACACACACACACACACACACACACACACACACACACACACACACACACACACACACACACACACACACACAATAATAATAAAATGAATGAACACACAATCATACACAACCAGCACAA
>OZ038483.1:35726378-35776378 GCA_964036315.1 Acanthosepion esculentum | reverse complement strand
TTCTTTGTCATTCTAATATAAGTAAATATTATATAGTTGCTATAATAGTATCTCTAAAAACAGATTGTTTAGTCTGCTTTAAGCATATTTCCATCTGAAGTCATTAAAGACAGAATGCATGGTCATCAGTAAAAGGATGAGACTGAAATGCGATATGCAGGTCGGAGACACTATCATCAAGCAGATGCAGAAACTTAAATATCTGGGAAGTGTTTTAACGGAGACCTGTAAGTGTGATGTTGAGATCCGAAGGCATATTGGGGTGACATCTGTTCTCCTTTACGGCAGCGAATGTTGGACGGTCTCCTCAAAGATGGAGAAGAGACTCAAGGCAACGGAGATGTGGTTCAACAGAAGGATTCTGAGGATACCATGGACCGAGCCTGTGAGCAACGATGAGGAGGGGATGTAAACAAGAAGGAAGCTTATACTTAACATCAGGAAGAGGCAGCTGAAATTTCCGGGAGAATTAATGAGAAAGGAGAGCTTGGAGAATCTGATACTTACGGGGCGAGTAGAGGGAAAGAAGGCAAGGGAAAGCACCGCATAACATACCTGTCGGGTTAAAGCAAGTGGATAACAGAACGTGGTCTGGGGGTGGTGGCAGAGGGACGAAACTTATTGAGAGCGACAAGGGATAGGGGAAAATTGAGAGCCATGATCGCCTACGTCCTGAAGGGACACGGCACATAAAAGAAAGAAAGCTGTAATACAAAAGAAATTGGAACATACACCGTGGGAGTAGAGTAGGGATAAAAAGGGAGAGCAAGATAGAAAATAGGCTAAAAAGGAAAACAAATTAGGTAATTTAGTGAAAATGGAAGGAGAGGAACTTTGTTAAGCGGAGAAAACCAAGATCAAGTTACGGTGGACGACCTAACGCTTAAGAAGAATACGGGACAGAGGCGTTTGAAATGGCAATGGTGTTAATCTATGTAAATCTGCGATAATTCTTATTTTTTAATTAATTATTTCCGTCAAAGCACGGCAAAAAAGCCACCACGACACAAGTGGTTTACTGAGTGTCAAAAAAAAAAAAATAAGAGAAAGAAAAACGTTATTAAGGAGCGGAAACACAAAGGAAGAGGACTCAGGAAGACTGTAGATAACGATTGACATTGCATTTACAATTTTGAGCATCAAAGTTGGCTAGAAAACAAAAAGCTGGAACAGAGTTCCGCATGCGAAAAGTGCGAGAAATGAAACTGCTAGCAAAGAACCTACAGTTGTACCTAGTCAATTCAACTGTAAAATAATGAGACCTAGCCGCCAATCTAGTACCGCGCTTAAATTCATAAAATCTAGGTATCATAGAACAAAGCTCACTAGAACAATTACCTTGGAAGCATTTATAGAAAAGACACAGGGAAGCTACATTATGGCGGTGGGAAATTAATTGAAGTCGGGGTGCCAAGTCAGGACCAATAACATTGCAGGTTCTTTGGATGTTATCAAGAATCTATAAATATATGGCAAGAGCATCAGATCAGATGTAGCTGTACTATTCGAAGTAATAGTAGACTTATAAAAATGTACGATAGATTCAGGAGAGAAAAATTATCTTTCTCGATTCAGTGAACTAAATTTCCTAGCAGCAGACTTAGTAATTGATTCAATATAGTCTTTCTGTTTCATGTCAGACGAGAACTCACTTCGAAGGTAGCATTAGCTATGCTGTCGGAAGGCAGAAAGGTGTCTCTCAGATGATTAATAGAAAACCATTTTGTTTTGGAGGTGTTAAAATTAACAAGCCATCCATTGCCCCAATTAACAGCAGATTTTAGGTCACTTTTGAGATCAGCTGCCAATTTGGCCTTATTGAATCGCTCGGACACTACTGTCAGGGGTAAATAGTTGTGTCATCAGTATGGATACCGAGTTGCGAGGTGAAGACATCAGGAAGGTCATTGATGAAAATGAAGACAACTGCATTAAGGTAAAAAGATCTAGAAGAGTGGCCGTTCAAGACAACTTTCAACGTGCAATCAGAATTCAAAAATTCACCCAGGCTGTATTAATTATAGGTTTTTGAAAAGAACATCCAGTAGTAATCGACTAAAACCAAAGGCTCCAAAAATGGACGGTAAACATTTTTTGTATTTGTCTGAATTATTGGGATTAGGAGTTATTATTTGCACTACTTGCATTCGGACTATTGTCCTCATCTTTGTTGCTGTTATCATAACGTTTCTGTCATTGTTTCGTTCAGCCTTCATCAGGTCTATATCGATCCGGGTAGCCTACATGGAATTCCAAACTGAACCCTTTATTTAATCTAACGGAGTAGGCTGTTCTTGTTTCGCTGTCCACGTCTAGGGATATCTCATCTTGTTCTTATTTTTTAGTATTGCACAGTTATTGCTTGCACTGTTTCCAAGTATACACTGCCCGGCATAGGGATTGAACTCATAATTACTATGTCACCAGATTCCCGAACCGACGTTTTAATCCATTAGGCGAGTGTCCAGTAAATGTAAATAGCGTAAATAAGTAATGTGTTTATACTTAGAAACCTATAATCAAGCACGCCACGAGCCCCGTAACCTATTAAGGCCGTAGGGACACCCCGTGTGCTGCATCCATAGCAGCAGTAGATGTATCTCGGGTAATATAGCTAGAGAGAGAGTGTAGACATCTTCAGGTTGATAATTCATATCGGATTTTTATTTTAAAATTCGTAATAACTGATTTTACGGTTAGCAGTAACGCGCTAATTACATGGGTTAAGAATAACTCTCGACAGAAAACCGATTAAAATGTAACCGTGTAAAGGACATATGGCCCAGTGGATAAAAGCGTTGGTTGAAGTAATCCAAAATGTGACTTAACTCAAAGAGCTGTGAGTTCAATATCTGGCCACAGCAGAGATGAACAAAAACTTGGAGAGTTGAGTTATTAAAGCGAATTCACTGAAACTGAGATATTAAAGAACGTGGAACTAGAAATAATCTCCCCCTTAGACTAAATACAGGCTTCGATTCGAAAGTTCAATGTATATCACCTGAAGAAGGCCGGAGCGTATAACGGCCGAAGGGTCGTGAATATGTCAATAAAGATGCGGCCAACAGTCCGAACAATATAATTAGTTATAACACCTCACTCCAGAAATATAGATAGATGTTAATGTAAAGGTACAATGTAAGCAAAAGTAAAATGTAAGCAAAGGTGTAATGTAAGCAAAAGTGTAATATAAGCAAAGGTGCAATGTAAGCAAAGGTGAAATATAAGCAAAGGTGCAATGTAAGCAAAGGTGCGATGTAAGCAAAGGTGCAATATAAGCAAAGGTGCAATGTAAGCAAAGGTGAAATATAAGCAAAGGTGCAATGTAAGCAAAGGTGCGATGTAAGCAAAGGTGCAATATAAGCAAAGGTGCAATGTAAGCAAAGGTGAAATATAAGCAAAGGTGTAATGTAAGCAAAGGTGCAATGTAAGCAAAGGTGAAATGTAAGCAAAGGTGCAATGTAAGCAAAGGTGAAATATAAGCAAAGGTGTAATGTAAGCAAAGGTGCAATGTAAGCAAAGGTGAAATGTAAGCAAAGGTGTAATGTAAGCAAAGGTGAAATATAAGCAAAGGTGTAATGTAAGCAAAGGTGAAATATAAGCAAAGGTGCAATGTAAGCAAAGGTGAAATATAAGCAAAGGTGCAATGTAAGCAAAGGTGAAATATAAGCAAAGGTGCAATGTAGGCAAAGGTGAAATATAAGCAAAGGTGCAATGTAGGCAAAGGTGAAATATAAGCAAAGGTGCAATGTAGGCAAAGGTGAAATATAAGCAAAGGTGCAATGTAAGCAAAGGTGAAATATAAGCAAAGCTGCAATGTAAGCAAAGGTGAAATATAAGCAAAGGTGTAATATAAGCAAAGGTGCAATGTAAGCAAAGGTGAAATATAAGCAAAGGTGTAATGTAAGCAAAGGTGAAATATAAGCAAAGGTGTAATGTAAGCAAAGGTGAAATATAAGCAAAGCTGTAATGTAAGCAAAGGTGAAATATAAGCAAAGGTGCAATGTAGGCAAAGGTGAAATATAAGCAGCCCCCAACCCTGGAGAAAAATGAAACAAGATAAACTATTCTAAAATTATTTTGAAAATTTCGCCAAGTTTTGTCGTCAACCCCAATGAGTCAGCACATTTCATAAATTCATTTCAACTTCAAAAGATATTAATATCTTGTAATTTTAGTGCAATTTACATGTGTCTGAAGTTTAATGAAAAAAAAAAAAATTCGAAGCCAATCAATTGGATAGACTTTTTTCTCTCTCCAATCGCCTCCCCTTCTGTCACAATGAAAACATTCACTTGACTTTTAATTTAAAAAATATAGCTTTATCTTAATGATGTCGAACTAATATATCTATGGATGCACATTTTGGAAATAAAAAATGTTTTCTTACATTAGTTTCCTTTGACATGTCAATTGACTGTCTATATTTTTAGCTTTAGGTCAATCTGGCACAAGGATAATCAAGCGCCAAATATGTCTTTAAACGATTGCACAGACAATAATCCAAGAGACTGGTATAAGGCAGTGAATGCTGGACTCACAGATGAAGAAAAGATGAATCAACAGAAATATGGTTCTACAGAAGAATGCTGAGAATACCATGGAGCGAACATGTAAACAACAAATACGTCTTAGTGAAAATGGAAACAAAAAGAAATTTATACTTAGTATCAGAAATAGACAGTTGAAGTGTCTAGGGCAGATAATAAGGAAAGATGGCTTGGAAAATTTGATACTCACAAGACATATTGAAGAGAAGAGGGATAGAGGAAAACAACGCATAACGTACTTAACATGCTTTTTTAATAAATGGATGGTAGAAAAGGGTGTAGGAGAGATAAAAAAACAAAATCTACTAAGCGCTATAAAGGACAGGAAACTGTGGAGTGCCATAATCACTAACATACTGAAGGTATATGGTACATAAAAAAATTAGCTAGTTAACTATTTATCAAATTTAGATCATTGATTGATTAATTCGTTTGCAGGTTATTTAATGCCGGAAAATATTTTGAGATTATAAGAATTTTTTGGAGATAATAATGGTTTAGTGATACACGTCTTACTATTTAACCCATAGCTTGGGGAGAAGAGGTGGATTCGTACCTTTCCCTAGGGTACTTACACGTAAGTGAATATAACGAATCTAACGGGAATTGGAACTTGGTTCTCCGATTAACAAATTTAGATCAGAGGTAAAGTATTAGGGCGTATTATGAGTATTTTTATTTTATTTTATTTTAACTAAACTTTACTCCTGATTTTATTCCAGGTACAAATCTAAAGTTTAAAACTTCGTTAAATAATTATATCATTAATACTATTCATATATTTTGGGGTTGATGTTTTATAATTGCAGCTATACATATTGAGATTCTGGTAATTCTGAAATATTGTTTTAAACGAGGCTTCGGAATCTAGAAGTGGAAGGAAATGAAACAGAATCTGATTGTACTGTCAGAAACTGATTTAAGCGTAGTAACATGTCTTTTGAATAAAGATCGGAGCTTACTGGTTATATTTTAAAAGCGCAACGTACATGCGAAGCCAACCATAAACGCAGGGAACATTTTAAAAGAACTCGTATCATCGAAAGATACATAAGTTACAAAATGCTGCTTAAATGATAAAAATAGATTTGTCATACTCTGACTAATATTAGAAGAGAAGTCGGTGAAGATCGAATTCTCTGCATTGCCAATTATCTTCGGCTAATAAACGTAGCGGGATAAATTCTTTTTATTATACACTATCCCTTCAGAACGTATATATCATTGTATATATAAAGCAGAGGAGAATAATTTCAGATTAAGAAGAAAAAATCATCTCGTAACTTAAAAAAAACTGTCACTCACGTTGTTGGAAATATATCATATTTCTAAAAGACGATATATTTGAGCGGATCAATTGATGGCCACGTGTATCGCCCCCAAAAGTAAAATGTAGCAGTGCCTTTTCATTGGTTTGTGAATTGACGAATCCGTAATTAGCGTGAGTTCCTGGTAAAAAAAAAGTTTATTACTCAAAAATTCTTCAATGTGAATCCTCGCCGCGCAGGGTATGTGTTTTCAATGTTAGGCCAGAGCTGTTTCTCTTATTCTTTTAACCCTCTCCGTCACTGACAAGTAGTCAGCAAAATTTCCTTACTAGGGATAATATAAGTAGCCAATATGGAGTACATAACCATAGACAAGAAAGAATTTTTTCCTGGTAAACAAACAGCTGATTTGACTTTCAGTAAGAAACAGAGACAGTGTGACTTTGGTGTATTGTCCTGAAGACAGCCGTAGAGGCTAACACATGGACACAATCGAGGTGTTACTCCTATGGAACAACGGATGTAGTCGCTAAACACCAACTATCACGTAAGATATCGTGATTATGTCACACGTGGGAGATCATGACGCTCCAGATTTTTTGTTATTATTTGAGGTTTGCCGTGCATTATTGAGAAAAGTTTCGTTTACGGTATATCAACTTTTTCTAGGTTATTTAAGGCCGAATTCTGTCGTACACTTGATAAGTAGGTATATGTTTCGTTCTCGCAAAAGAAACATGGTAGAAACAGGTACAGTAAACAAATATCCCCTTTTAGGGCAGGGATTTCACTTCTCTGCATGAGGATGAATTTGTGGATATTCTTGAGCCAGACCGACTTGGTGACTTTTCCAATATTTTATTATAGAATAATAATTAAACTCCTATTTAGGATCAAACTCCTCTTGTAATGTGATAGACTTATCTTAGGGACCGAATGTCTGTAATGGGGTTACACGTTCCTTAAATGCGTATAAATACGGTGTCTTAAAAGTGGACATTAAAATGTAGTGAGTTTTGACAAATTTGACAAATGGATGTAAGAAAAATAAAGTAAAAGTAATTTATGTTTAAACTTTAAAATTATCGTATTTCCGCCATGTTAAAAAAATAGTTGCCCTTTCGTCTTATGCCTTGATTGTAGAAGATGTCGTCATTAGGTTGACAGGTAAACAATGTTGTTTGATCCACTGGTCCTTTGATGGTTTTAGAATTAAAATTAGACTTAAATTTATGATTAAAAATTCAATTATTACAAAAGGACAAGAAACTGAGATATAAGTTGGATGTGTCCCCATAGGTATATTAGATTATTTCTTTCTAAATATCCCTTTATAAAATATAGGTGCGTGTTATACAAGGGCAAATACAGTAAATGGTTTTCAAAGAGAAAATATTCTTTATATTAGCGTTAACGTTCCGTTTGTATTATGGGATGTTCAATGCTCTTATTTAAAATGTTATAGATATTTTATTTATTATTTTAATTTTCTTGTTAAATATTGTCTTTTAGGATGAAAATAATTAAAAAAAAAATATTTTTAAAAATCGAATAAAGAGGCCAATATAAAAAATTAATAGGCAAGTTTTAAAAGTTCAGATATGCCAAAGTTTAGATATGCCAAAGTTCAGATATGCCAAAGTAACAGGATAAAACAGTAAAATGGACAAAAACAAAAATTAACACGAAAAATAATGATAAAATTATTAATACAACTAATTCACACAAATATTATGCTTAAAACTAGGAACTCATTGTAATCTCTTGGCAGATGTATTCAGAAAGCTATTTGTCTAATCTATGAAAATTTGTCTTGTCCCTTGTTAAATATGAAAGAAAATATTTTGTCGGGTGAGCACCCCGCCGAACAAACGGTCAGTCAGGGATTCAGCATTAATTTATTAAAAAGTTACATTATTTCACAGTTTGCTTTTCATATTTTGCGTAAAAAAAATTCTAACAAAAAAGAAGAGATAATACGGCTATGCAATGTGATAGGTCCTGATCTGGCATCTCGTCTACAGTCACTTTCTCACAAGACGGGCTGTGGCTTCCCTCTGTCTTTTCTGCAAATGCCAACGACTCTGACGAGCTACTTTCACTGTTACCGCAACTGCATAAATTTAAGCGTGCTACTAGGTTGGCATCTCGATCACACCCTTTCACTTATCGAAACAATTAAATGTAACCGTCTCTTCTACTCCAAAAGCTTCTTCTCTAGCATTTCACGACAGTAAGTTCCTTCCTCCTACTTGCTACCCTGATAGCTATAATCTTCAAGTATTCAAATGTAATGTCAATCGACATCTTCTGATTCCTTGATCCTGACTCCCGTCTTTCTCTATATCCTTTCCTCCAACAATACTCTTTACTCTTGCTCTCACTGTCTGTAACCCCTTGCGCGCTAGTGGCACTCCCACCTTGCTTGAAATGAAATTCTTAAAAAAAAAAAAATACGACAAACAATAATAACATCTCCAAAATTGTCTATTTGCTGAAAAATATTAAATTAAATATCTTCCACATATTCCTTAATTACGTAGATTTCAAAAGTGAACTCTTTACATCGATTTCTTTTCAGAGAACACAGTAAATTTATTTTACTATCTAATGCCCTTACTTCTGATCCATCTATTTTTTTAAAACCTTTATGACTAGATTTTATACTGAATCTTAAATCGTAGCTTAGTACTGCAAACTCTGTCCTTTTTAACTTATTCTTGACCGTTTTCCCATATCTCATCCCTGTCGATAAACATTCACATATATATATGCACATATGCTAGTAAAGACACGTAATCTTCCTCTATAACATCTCATCTATATACATTTTTTTTGTGTGCGTCGTTCCAACAATTCTATTTCTTTCCCGCCAAAGGCTGCACCCTCCATGTTTGGATTGAGTATTCGTGATATCTGCGGACGTGTCAATGTCATGTTTGGCTTTTGCTTGTTGGCCAACTGAACGTGTCTGCTTTAGTGCCAGACACACGTCTATGTGTCGACCGTTTCGATTGAAAACTAACAACTGAGGTACAGGTTAAAACTAGGGACATCTATTCGGCAGTATGAACAAATTTAGCATGACCTCCCGGATCCTGATTTGGCAAATACACACGTGTGCGGTCCTGTGGAAAGAAAAAGGAAATAAAAGGTAAATTTACATACCTGAACTCACTGGTTCGGATAGTTGCTTCTGCTTTTTTTTTTACAGTGTCATTCAGCCTGGACTGCGGAGAGCGTCGTTAGAACTGACGTGCTCCAACTAACTGAGCTACGAATAATTTTTGCCTATCGGTCAAGTCTGAATAGTGGCTTTAAGCGAAACCCTTCTTGTTTTAGACTCTAGAATTTTTCAGATCTGCTCAGTTTCGTATCCAAACAAAATCAAAGTTTCGTAAACCAAGCAATTCTTTAAAGAAGTCATGGATTTTCTATCCATTAATCCGACATATTTTATTGCTTTAAACGTTATATTTTAGTGGATACTAATATTTGAGTAGACGATCCTTAATGTAATAAATATAAATTATATACGTTTTAGGCATGGCTTACCTGAGATGTATATAGGCATTTCAAAAGTGAAAATTACTTTTTGCGATGTATCTAGTTTTATTCCAAAGTTTGTTACATTATTAATATTTTTAAAATAATTTAATAACTTACAATGGTTTTTAGAATATGAGTGAGACAGACGAAATGTTAGAAGGTATATCATCTTATGATAGAAACACTATGATAGAAACATGAAATGCGACCAAGTTTCTCTCTATATCTGAGAGATATCTATATTGTAACTATTTACACTGTTCAGACTGATGTCCTCGTCTTTATTGTCATACTCACAACGTTTCGGGCGTTGTACACTCCAGTCTTCTTCAGGATCTGTTTATATTTCTGAGACGAAGTATTGTAATTATTTACACTATTTACATCGTTCGGACTATTGTCCTTATGTTTATTGTCACATTCACAACGTTTCGGGCGTTGTACACTCCAGTCTTCTTCAGGATCTGTTTATATTTCTGAGACGAAGTATTGTAACTATTTACACTATTTACATCGTTCGGACTATTGTCCTTATGTTTATTGTCACATTCACAACGTTTCGGGCGTTGTACGCTCCAGTCTTCTTCAGGATCTGTTTATATTTCTGAGACGAAGTATTGTAACTATTTACACTATTTACATCGTTCGGACTATTGTCCTTATGTTTATTGTCACATTCACAACGTTTCGGGCGTTGTACGCTCCAGTCTTCTTCAGGATCTGTTTATATTTCTGAGACGAAGTATTGTAACTATTTACACTATTTACATCGTTCGGACTATTGTCCTTATGTTTATTGTCACATTCACAACGTTTCGGGCGTTGTACGCTCCAGTCTTCTTCAGGATCTGTTTATATTTCTGAGACGAAGTATTGTAACTATTTACACTATTTACATCGTTCGGACTATTGTCCTTATGTTTATTGTCACATTCACAACGTTTCGGGCGTTGTACACTCCAGTCTTCTTCAGGATCTGTTTATATTTCTGAGACGAAGTATTGTAATTATTTACACTATTTACATCGTTCGGACTATTGTCCTTATGTTTATTGTCACATTCACAACGTTTCGGGCGTTGTACGCTCCGGTATTCTACAGGATCTGTCTATATTTCTGAGGTATTGTAACTATTTACACTATTTACATTGTTCAGACTGATGTTCTCATCTTTATTGTCACATTCACATACTTAGTGAGCTTGAGAGAATGGATGTCGGAGCCAGGACTTAGGCGATATAGCAGAAAGACAAAATTTATTAAGGGCTACAAAGGATAGGAAATTGTGGAGTGCCATGAGTATCAGATTTTCCGA
This sequence comes from Acanthosepion esculentum, assembly GCA_964036315.1. Classification (NCBI taxonomy): domain Eukaryota; kingdom Metazoa; phylum Mollusca; class Cephalopoda; order Sepiida; family Sepiidae; genus Acanthosepion; species Acanthosepion esculentum. The sequence continues at coordinate 35,765,696 of OZ038483.1, read as the reverse complement.
GTCATCTTTTCACATTATGCGTCTAACTGTCTCATTCTGATGTTAAGTATTAGTTTCCTTTTTGTTTCCATTTTCTCCAAAACTTCGTGCATGTTCGGTTCATGGGATCTTTAGTATCAATTTGTAGAACTATGTCTGTTGCTTCCTGTCTCTTCATCTTTGAGGAGATCGTACTTTTGAAAAAATGATAAGTAGTACCCGTGAAAAACTTAAGGTTTCACTGTTTGAATGTTGTTCTGTTTTGTTTCGTTTTGCTTTCTTTTCTTTCTTTTCTTTTCTTTCTTTTGTTTTGTTTTCTTTCTTTTCTTGTCTTTCTTTTGTTTACTTTCTTATATTTCTCTTGTTTACTTTCTTATCTTTCTTTTGTTTTGTTTTCTTTTTTGTTTTGTTTGTTTTCTTTATTTTTTCTTTTCTTTTCTGTTTTATTTTGTTTTGTTATCTTTCTTTTCTTTGTTTTGTTTTGTTTTCTCATTTCCCTTTGTTTTGTTTTGTTTTTTGTTTTGTTTTCTTTCTTATGTTTTTTTTGTTTAGTTTAGTTTTTTGTTTAGTTTTTTGTTTTGTTTTTTGTTTTGTTTTCTTTTGATTTCTTTCTTTCCTTTTCTTTCTTTTGTTTTCTTTCTTTCTTTGTTTTGTTTGTTTGTTTGTTTGTTTGATTCTGAAATCAAACAGCGTGTATGATATGTCATTTCCGTCTTACCATGCGATCAAAACAGAACATTACATTATTTATGAGGCATTGAAAGGACGTATAACACGCTCTAATTAAAGGAAAGAAGGGACACGCAGCATTATAATAAGATCATATGACCGGATATTTACAGGGTGCCTTCGGTAAACTCATCGTAATGCTTATAGATCGGTGTCCTTAGACAAATTCTTTGTTTATGTCATATATATATATATATATATATATATATATATATATATATATATATGTGTGTGTGTGTGTGTGTGTGTGTGTGTATATATATTGTGTATATTTCGGCAGCAATTTTTCATTAATTCATGTTTTGTCTATTTATTTTATCAGACAATACGAAAGGAACTTACTTAAAATAGACAAAACTTGTCTATATTATTTAATGAAACATGCATTAATATATATATATATATATATATATATATATATATATATATATATATATATATATATATATATATATATATAGGGTGCTATGCTTAAATTGTCACCCTTTTGTATTTTTAATTTCGCACATGCAAAACGTACTTTGTTATTGATTTTGCCGACTGCACAGTATAGCAGGGTCAGTTGGGCACCGTCAGTGAGACAAAGAGCACCATAATGCAATTAACTCCAACAGAAATCTGGAAACGGCATGCTGTACTTCTTGGCATTCCCGCCGGAAGCTCCAATACGAAGATTTCAGAGTGTTTTGGTGTCAATCTGTGGACAGTGCAGAGAATTCGGAAAGAGTTGAATAATATATTCAGCCAAAATCATGGTATTTGGAATGATCGCTAGTGATGGCGACGTTATGTCTCCATTCATCTTTCCACAGGGTCTCAACTACATCAGGTGCCTTGAGGAGGTAGAGCTGCGTTGGGTTAAGAGGGTCGCTGCTGGAAAGCCCTATGTTTGACAACAGGCGCCATGTCACACAAGCAAGAGAACCCAGTCATGGCTGTCAGCTGTCTGCGACCACATCACCCCTTACATTTGACCACTTAACTCCCCAGATTGCAACCCCCCTTGATTATTATGTGTGGGGTGCAGTTGAGCAGAAACATGAACTGAAATGAGCAAGGATTATGGCACCGTTTCCTAACTTAAAGGAGACCGTTCAGAAGAGGTGCAGGAGATTCCGAAGTCGTGTGGAGGCCGTGGTTGAAACCAATGTCAATTTTATTGAATAAATTTACTCTTTAGCATTTCAAAATATTTTCATATAATTTTGGTAAATATATCTGTTAAAATGAGATATCAGTATTATATTAATTTTTGCGTAATTTAGACGACAATTAATCCATCTCACCCAGTCTTTATACATATCCCAATAATACGTAAAAAAAAGATAATTCTCACGTTGTTCATATTGTATATTTAATGTGCCAATATTAAGAGTTGGGCAAACATCGTTGGGCAATCCACGTCACCCTTTTCTTTAATGTAACTTACACCACCGATTTTCCGGCACACTGGTTCCATAGTTATATCAGACCATCAGTTTTCCCGAACCAAGAGAGGTTCGCTAATAACTATTTAATAATACACCTAGGCCCACTTACTATGCATCTATTTAGCATCATCGACTATATATATATATATATATATATATATATATATATATATATATATATATATATATATATATATATATATATATATTTGTCATCCACAGACAGACTGTTTCGCTGTTTCAAAGCTCATCAGTGTGGATAGACATCCGGTTGCCTCTAGCTAGGATCGAAACCCGACCGAATTGGCGTCAGTCGGAACTTCTACCACTATGCCGTCGGCGCACGGCAGGGATGAAGGTGAATTTTAGCGTGTTTATTTTTAGATATAGATAAACACACAGTGGCTGACAGTGATTCAATTCTGCCGAAGAGTCATGCTATATTAGCTTTAATAGTCACTGTTTACAAACTCACACCTCAAACCCACAGAGCTCAACGGAAATTAATTTTTCAGGGGCCAATATTTCGTGCATATATATGTTTTAAAATGTTTAAGGTAGATAGTCTAAAATATCTAGGTTTTAAGTAATAGTTTTAAATAGATTTTCTTTTTTTTCTTTTAAAAAATATTTAGACATTATAATAGCTTTGTTACATCCCTTGATGTTTGCACGTGTGTCTACATGATAAAATTTAAAAATTGTACAGTGCATAACCGTAGCGTTTTTCACTTCACACGAAAATTTAATTTTCATATGAAAACAACTATTCTGTCTTAGAAAAATGATGAACACAACAATTTTTTGTTTTAGAAGAAACAAGGCCCTGATGACGACATTGTGCTAATGTCGAAAGTATTCGGAATAAAATAAATATGCATCAACATTGTAATTTTCTTTCTTCTTTTAATAAGGATACTAAGAAATTTGTCCACAATTACGAGAAGATTTTATTAAAAATAAGTAGACAAAAGGTGTCTAAATTATTTAATGAGACATGTTTTAATATATATATATATTGAAATATATATTGTTAAATATAACAAACAAAGAATGTCTATTAGGTTTGATTATGAGCCGTTCGTATAGACTGCTATTCCGCGACCGTTATCATCCCAAACCAAACCTCTATGTCAACCTAACAGGATGTCATATTTGATGCTGAACATCTTTGTTGTAATGTCCATATAACTACACTGATGATGGCTCATGGGAGCCGAAATGTTAGATCGAGGAACAGCATAATAAAAAATATCCAAATGTTGGACAGTTTTTGTCTTTATTTTCTCCCGAAACTAAAGCCATTATACGAAGCTTAGAACGGCTCAAGATCAAACATAATAGACATTCGTTGTCTGTTATATTTAACAATATATTCTTGAATAATGATCTGCTGCCCCAATACACTTATATAAAAATATATAAAACCATTTATTCTACATTCAACATCATCACTTGATAAGACACCAGAAGTGTTGAAACAAAATGGCTATTTTTGTAGTGATTTTATAACATATTTATGTTATAATATTTAAATAAATAATTATATCTGCTCTACTCTGTATTGAGCACTCTTTTAAGAATAATAATTGTTGGTTATTGGAATTTATTCCGTATATACCAATCCTATACCTGGGTACATATATATATATATATATATATATATATATATATATATATATATATATATATATATATATATATAGGTAACTATACTCGTGTCGAAAAACCTTCGAACTCTTGATTTAACAATAGCCAAATCAATCACGAAGGAAAAAAAGGTTTTAAAAAAAGAAAGAGCCAGGAACATGAAAGTCTGTCGAAAATAATCGCACAGATACAGGTTCAAGGCCCAAAGAAAAAACCCCGATACGAGTAAACAACTAACTAAAGAGCTCAATACAAGCGTAGAGCAAACCTAGTCAAACCTAATGAGCCAGACACACCTACCAAGGTTTCTCATTAGGTTTGACTATATATATATATATATATATATATATATATATATATATATAATGAAATCTCTTTAAACTCGGTGGGTGAAAAAACCTGGATAGTACAATTTTCAAATAAATTGGCATCCGAGGAAAAATGGAAAAAAAAAATAAAAGCACAAGAAACCGTCGAACAGGGCGAAAAAAATTGTCAAAGAAAAAAAAAACACACACCGAGTAATAAGTTAAAACGAAGAGTGCTCAATATTCAAGTAGACCAAATGTAAAATAAATAAATCCTAAGGAGCCAGTACTACCTATCTAGGTTTCACCACACGGGATCATCAGGGTGAATCTCTCTCTCTCTCTCTCTCTCTATATATATATATATATATAGTTATGAATTCTTAGCAATAATGTAGGGCTACAAAAAAGTACTGTTTACTGTATATACTCGTGTATAGGTCGACTTTAAGTATAGTTCGACTCCTGATTTTTTTTACGTAGATTTTAAATTCTCCATCAGATATTTACTGCATATTTGTTATATTTGCTATATTTTATATATTTTTTTCATGAATAAATATTCAAAAGCACTCTATCTTTAGCGTTAAATATTTTTGAAAATATACCATATAAACTCATTCTCAAGTTGCCCAGATGAGTAAACTCGAGTCATTCGTCGATTCAAAGCTTGAAATTAAGCTTCAACTTCGCTATGTCAAGCATGTTAATTTTGAAGTTCCGTTTTTAAGAAAATACGTTGCATATGCAACATATTACAGTTTATATTCTCTCACAATGAGGAATGCGTAATGCAAATAATTTTGTTCATAAACCAATATTTATCTTATCTTTCACTGAGAACTATGTCGATAAGAGTTTGGGCACATCCACGTGGTGTAATGGTTAGTAAGCTTGTCTGGATACTCCATATTTCGGCCTTGTGCCACATCTATGCTTCGCTTAGAAAACCACTATGTTAATAAGAGGTTGGAGCAAAAAACTAGTAGCGAAATTTGATATTTGGTCAGTGTTTTGCTAAAACGGCTTAAGTGCATATATTTTGTAAAATGAGAAAAAAAATTGAAAAGGGCTCAACACAACATAGGTCCTTTTTGCAAAATATGACTTTTTAAGAAATGGATTCTAATTTTACGAAACGGCTTTCTAAGGATATTGTGTAGGATTTTCTAATAGAGATTCAAAAACGAAAAAGAATTACACCCTTTTAGAATCACACCGGCGTTTGTAACATAGAAATGAAAGAATTTAGAATTTAATGACTTTTGATTGCTGTGAAGAGAAAGTAGGGACATTTAAAAAAAAAAAACTTTGCCCCACAACAATGTTGTTATATAAGAAAAAAAAAGTAACTACCATGACACTCTGTGCTTATGAATATATGTTTTGAGCCAGGTGTATAAATAGCGGTGTCAGGCTACTGACTGAAGTGATTATTGAGTGACTATTGAGTGGAATTATCCAGTCGAATTAGTGTGAATTATTTTGCGTTGATGATTTGGGTTTTGATTTAGGATATACCGGAGGCTAAGCTGAGCCGCGCGACTAAGGTATTCAGTGAAATGGTTATCTTTGGTTGACTTTTAATTATTTATTCTTGTTAAGTATTTATTTACGGTTTTAATTAAATGCTGTTTTAATTTAACAATGAAATGTTGAGTTATACTTAATTATTAACGGCCACCGTACGTCACAAAAAAATGTCTATATCATTCTAATGGGGACCAGTTTGCTTATTTCAGAAATGAAAAAAAAAATAGGGGGTGTATGTCAATTTCCACCCTTTTAGAATTAAACCGGCGATTTTCACTGTATAATGTCCTATGCGATTGATAGAGATCGTGTTTGAATATTTCTGTAAAGTTCCTTCTTCTTTAGGCCATACACGGACTTATCTCCTGCCAGATTTTATGAACAGGATTAGGTGTTTATCCCTTGTTCTCTGTTTAGGATTGGGTTTCCGGTGTCTTTTAAAGTCTACTTCAACTCTATACTTCTAACGTCTCCGCCTTATTTACTAATTATTTTTTCTTCTCAATAGGAGGAGATAGGTTCGCCTATCACCCGGTTCAAACTCCTCCACAATCTTTTGAACAGGAATAGAGGTTTATCCCTTGTCCGCTGTTTAGGATTGGGTTTCCCGTTCACGTTAAAGTCTTTTCATTCTCATTCACTCTTGCGTCCTAATGGCATTATCGCCTTGCTTGGGATGGTGGTGGTGAATTGTTTAAATCAAAATAGTAAATTATTAAAACTATCCTCAATATTCTAGCTACTTAACTTTCTAGAATCAAACAGATAGGCACCGAAAAGTTCCGGCTATACTAGCTTCCCAGAATTCAGCATTTCGTTGACCAAATACCATAGGTAGCACCCCCGCCTCGTACGTGGAAAACATCCACCGAAGAAGGAGTGCTAGCATATTAGCCTTGTGAACTTTCCAGTTGATACCGTTCCCCACCCCTGCGGCACGTCACAAGTGTTGGTGCGTGTCAAACTGCTTTGTTCATACACGCAATTGATTGCTGCTGGTGGAACAAATCTTTAAATATTCATACATCTAACAATTTCTAGAAAAAAAAGATGGTATTCTCAAGGTCTGTGAGACTGGATCCACTTAAGTCTGATACGGTAGGATTTCGTTATCAGCAGTAGATAGATACCAAAATTCCCCAGGCCTTGTTAAGCTCGTTTCATTAGATAGAGCGCAAATGCCCCAGAAAGAAATATATTTGACTTATGTGGCAAACTGTAAAAAAAATGAATTGGGCATTTATGCATGATTTAATGGTTAGCTAAGTTGTCTAGCACAGGGGTCCTCAAACAGTAGTGGAGAGCTTCCCTTCAGGAAGGTTTCAGGGGTGGAGAGGGAATTTTTTTACTTTTTTATTTTTCATTTACAGAATTTGGAGACCACCATGAGTGTAAAGAAAACGGCTCTATAAAAATAAACCATTGGAAATTTTTCAATAATATATGCATATTATTTGGAATGCAACTTTTGAGTCAGACAGTCTTGGTTAAGGGGTTTGATATTCTGATATATAGTGAAAAGGCTACACTGGGCCAAAAGGTTGATCTAGCATATCATCCTCAGTAGGTACTCCATACTTGCAGCCTTTTTCCAGATCTAAGTCACGCTAAGTAAACCAGGAAAAGATAACTGAATTATGTAAAAGCATTTCAGTAGTCCAGGAATAGAGGAGGCAGTAAGAAATGCAGTCTATGATGATAATGAAGGAAAGATTGGTTTGGTTTGGTTTGTTTTATGGCATATCAACACCTCAATGGGTTATTTAATGCCGACAAGATTTTTATGGCTGGTAATATTCTTTCTAAAATATATTGTTGGTAATATTTTTTTCAAAAATTTATTGCCGGTAAAAATTTTTTCAAAAAATGTATTGCTGGTATTAAAACCTATTTTTATACTTTCATAGTATTTTGACCCCTTTTGGTGGGTTAACTATTTGCCCATAGCTGGGACCCTAACAGATGCTACCACGCCTGGTCAAGGTGGACCTCAATTAAGAGGTAGTTCTACGCTCCTCAAAAGCTCCTGATCAGAGGCCTTGCTGTTGGATGTAGTTTATCGTCTTACCCAGGACGAGTGGAAAATAATTCGTTATCCACAATTGAGAGAGCGTTGTTTCGGGGGAGGGGAGGCAATAAAGTAGTCAAACACTGATGATGATTTCATTGTTACTTTCTAGAGAAAACGTAAATTTAAAAATACAGCTGTATGCATATTTTTTGCAGAGTCAAAAGAATGTTTATCGGAGACAAAAAAGAAGTTGAAATGTTTTCCTAAAACTTATTAAGCGAGATAGCCCAACGCACAACGCCTTCCTCATTTTACTACTAAAATTTTTTACGTCAATTTTCAAGACTTATTTAAGTATCGAAATAACCCATAAGTGTATATATTCTTTTAATTGGTAAAATGAAGACCGTTGTCAGTCATAATAAAGGAGCGAGCTGCAACAAATACCAGATTACGTTTTCATTTTGACGGGTGTGCAGACATTTCTATATCTGCAGAGATCTAAATATAAATGTTAGTAGATACAGTGTAACCCGGATATAAGAGACCCGGATATAAGAGAAACCGGATATAAGATAGATTTTCTCTGGTCCCAAATTAGAGCCTGTGTTAATGTATATATAATAGACCAAACACGGATATAAGAGAAACCCGGATATAAGAGACTTATTCTCCGGTCCCGACAACTCTCTTATATCCGGGTTACACTGTATAAGCAATGATGCATACGATTTCCATAACTGTCTACTTGCCTAGGCAAGATGTCCAACTAAACGTGGACATTTTTTTTTCCTTTTAAATAAAAAGCTTAACAACTAGGACAATCCCATATAATTATATATTTCTATTTCTTCAAATTTTTTGCGATAGCCATTATCGAGGATAACGAATAGCTTCATATTGTTGTTTCAATACAGATTTGAAAATGCTCACTTTCGGCGCTCACCCTCCGCTCCTTCCCAGTCACTGAAGAAATAGCAGGCAATATGGCGTATACTCAATTTGGCGCCACGTTACACTTTTTTTTATGTTATTAATGAAAGCTCCCTTAATGCCTGAAACAAAGCTATAAAAATAAAATCGAAAATAAAATAACTTTAATAAAAATTATATAAATTATTGATTTCTCGATGCAAAATTATATTCCCATGAGCTATTATTATTTTTTTTTTTTAGATATTTTGTCTTTTTGTTTTTTCCCAATGGAATTTGCGTTGGCCGCAATCATTATTTGAGGAACAGAATTAAACTTTTCAGAGAGTTGGCGCTAATGAAACTATATTGTTTCATAGGGTTTGATTTCTTGCTGTAGGCCAACCGGACAGTTTATTACGCGCATGCGTACGTGTGTATGTGCGAGTGTTTAAACATGGTGCAGGCAAGTGTTCTGTGACTTTTAAACGTGAATATATATATATATATATATATATATATATATATATATATATATATATATATATATATATATATATATATGGAAAAGAGAAAAGGAAGAGAATTTATGCATTCAAACCTAATTATATACGTATATAATGAAAGTAAGTCCGAAAGACATACTTGTCCATAGTATTCGATTAACAGTTAGGTATTGAGTAACTTGAGAATAAAAAACATCCCATACTAAATATGAATTTCCTCTCTTGTGTAACTATACACATTCTATTTGTAAAACTTTGCATATCTATAAAAAATACATGATGAACTAAAATTCAAATTTTATTTACACTATTTACATCTTTCGGACTATTGTCCTCAATTTTATTGCCATACTCACGTCGTTTCGGCCGTTGTACGCTGCGGCCTTCTTCAGGTGATATACGTTGGAATTTCGAACCGAACCCTTTATCTAGTCCACGGTGGCACATGGCCCAGTGGATAAAAGCGTTGGTTGAAGTAATCCAGAAAACTGACTTGAGATTTGAGTTCAATACTTGGCCACAGCAGAGGTGAACAAAAAACTTGGCGATTTGATTTACTAAAAGGAGTTAACTGAGATATCCACAAAAGGCATGGCACGTGGAATTAAAACAATGTGCCCTCGTGGGTTAAATAACGGGTCTGGTTCAAAATTCCGACGTGTATCATCTGAAGAAGGTCGGAGCGTAAATTGTATTAATAGTTACAGTCCCTTATCTCATGCATAAGACAGAAATTCACATTTTGTAACAGAAAAAAAACCTGCAACATCTAGACAAAGTCACAAAGAAAAGCGAGAAGAAAGGACTAACTATCAAGTGTAATAAGGCAGAATATATAGTCAAAGCACAGGATAAGAGCTATCAATTAGAAGAGAGAGAATCTAGCAAGGACAGAAATATAATTACCTGAGAAGGGTTATAACAGGGAGTGCGACAAATAGAAAGAAAAAAAAACATTGCTTAGAGTTACAAGGGTAGGAAGTTGTGAGGAGCCATGATCACCTACGTACTCAGGGAAACAGCACATAAGCCAAGAGATATATCTACCCCATATTCTAGTATATATGTTACATACCATACTTGGCGGCGTATAAGACACAGACATATATTCCAACAGGGTATATTAAAAGAATTCATTCATTCTTTATGGGTAATCATTTGATGTTATTGAAATAGGTTAACTACAGTATAGCGGAAGTGGAAATTATAACAAGGGAAGTAGGAAAAACCCTTTCAATAATGCTGCTGTAATTATAAAAAGTTCAGGTAGATATTAAAAAAATACAGCTGGATATATTTTCTAACCATTTTGTTGAGAAAGTGTGGCGCTTATCAGATACAGTACAGATACACCACCGATTCTGCAGCATATATGCCGGATTATCCGTTTTTTTTTCCCAACGGAAGTCACATTATAACAATTCTAGAATACACTTCTGACCCATTAAATATGGATCCCTCGTTTTGTGGAGGACGCTTCTGGCTCCATGCTTTCCAGTCAATTTTCATCTTCAAAACTTTTAGATGAAATGTCAGTCATTATCTACTGTCTTCTTCATTACTTCTATTTCATTGCTCACGCTCGTTAATAAGGTTTCTCTTTTTTCTTATTATTTCACATTCAGTAGCCCCCTTCTATCTTAGTGACTTACCTGCCTTCTTTGGGGTGAAATGATCAATAAAAAAATTAAGTGATCTCATGCCACACACAACGCCAGCTGCGGATGCCTAGGGGAATTAATCTTGCAGCCACGTGAAAGGCAAAGGCTTGCATATATTGTCCCGGATTAAAAGAGGTGTTTGGATACCAGTTATCAGAAATTCGGTGGTATATGTGTAATTGATTCTTAGTTGAAAAATCTCGAATCACCGATTGGTATGCCATTCTTGAAAGTTTAGCTATTGGCGACTGCTATTCGAAAGGGAAGGAATATTTGCTATAGAACTTGGGTCAAACTCTCCACCCAGGCCGATTTTGGTCGGTGTCTGTAGACTGGCATATCACTGCCTTGTGTCAGTCGAAGATAAGGTTAGTAAATGTTTAACGTGACGAAAGGACCTGTGGGGAAGAAGTTATTTTAACGCGAAAATATCACTGATTTTTTGTAATGTTGTCTCCGTTCATGGCTCTCCAGAGTTTAATTTTCTTTATTCTCTGTAATTTGCCATGGCATATTAGCTTCGAAGATCGGGGAGAGGTTAATCAAAACCTTAGCAGAAAATCTTTCCAAGCAATTTTTTGAACGGAGAGAAACAAATTTTTATATAAATGTGGAATTTATTGTATGGATCACTGATTTTATGCAAGTGAAATGTTTTAACGGAAAGTGTAGATTTTATTTTATTACGGTTCACTAGATATAAAAAGCCCAAGAACCACTCAACGTAGAAGGTTACAGAATGAGATTGTTGTAAGAGCGTAAAGGGTGGAGGGAGAGGTGCAAATTATGAGGACATGTGGGAGAGATATCTTGAAGAAAACAATAGAGTGGTATGAGAAGCACCACCCACCCCATCAGTCTATTCCACAGAGTGACGGTTCTGAAGAAGAAGGTAGAACTAAGAAAAGTTCTTTGGAGCATTTACCATCGAGGCTTGCAACGTTTGTTCCGTAGGAAAGGAGTTGTAAGGTGGAAAATAGTTCATCACCCACAAGGCCACGTGATCTGATCTGAAGTGTATAGCTATAGCATGGCATTAAAAGTACTTCCTGGAGTGATGCAAAGAACTGACCATTTTCTCAGCATCTTTAGCGATGGCACGAATATACGAGTTCCACTTGAGTTTGAATCCCAGTAGAGGTTCGGGGCAAGGAACATAATTATGACTACAACCGCTTATCCCGGCTAGAGAGAATTTAGAGTCTGCCCTCATGGTGATAAGTTGATATCTTTGTTTTGAACCTATACCTATTTCTTGTATCGTTGAGGTAAATGATACACAGAGAAGAATGATCCATTAATATATTTAATCAGCACAAGTATCCGGTGCTAACGGGTGCATATAAAAACACAGAACAATAAGTTACAAAACAATTAACATTACAACTTACAAGGAATAGAGGAGGGTCAAATGCTGTATAGCCAAACGAAGTAAGATCAGTCCGTATGTTAATCAGCTTAGTATCAACTTATTAACCAATTTATTAATCAACTTTTGAAGTCCTTAATCGTAAACTATTTAAGGCTATGAGCCAGTCCATCTGGTGCTGAAGGGTTGCTAGCTACTCTACAACATTATTGAATGATAAAAGTCTTTATATCTCCATTGATTTCTTGCAATTATTTAATATCCTTTAGCAGTCGGCTGCTAACCAATTTAGTATTTGATTATCTTTATGCATTATTTAGGAAAATACAATTATTTATTCAGCTTCACCCAGCAGATCCTGAATTTTCACCCATCGCGATGAACGTGTGTTCTCTCAGGGATGACCCGTGTCATGAGCGCCTCTTGGGAGTTAAACTCAACCCAGACCTCAAGTGGAACTCGTAGGTTAAATTCTTGTTTAAAGATACCGGGGGGAAATGGACGGTTCCCTGTATCGCTACAGTAAGAACGAAACTTGTTCATTTTTACAAGAGCCAGATCAAGCCGAAAATCGAGTACTGCTGTCATATATGGGCAGGAGTTGAGCAGTGTTCACTTTGCAGTCACGATAGAGTCAAAAACGTCTGTGCGTTCTTGTGGGTGACACATTTTTTTTCTGCTCTACAATTCCTTTGTCATAGATGCATCGTCGCAAGCCACTCGCATCTCTATCACTATTTCTAAGGAAAGTGTTCAGATGAACCATATTCCTTAGTTCCACCAGTTCTGCCCTTCACGGCCAAGACTCGCCATGCCACGTTCATTGTAGCGAACAACCCTCATTCTCGTCGTATTCCATTGTTGAGTTTTAAGTTCCACTCGAACAGCTTCTCAAGAATGGCTGCTCTGTAGAATCGACTCCGAAGAGAGAGCTTCCCCGATCACAAAAATCTTAACTTGTTCAAATCTCAAGTTAACTTTTATTTTCCCCACATATCTCCATATACTGTGCCTCTTACTCTGTAAACCTCTACTTCGAGTGCCTCTTTGGCCTTGTACAAAGTGAACCTCATTGCAAAAAGAAAGTACGGTAAGAGGGATTAAATTTGACTGTCTTACAATTATATACTAACCAGAGAAAAAAATTCTTATCCTAACATTTGGAATTTTTTTTATCATGTCTCGAATACGAACCTCTGGCATGAGCAACGAATGTGCAACTATTTCAGCCATAAGGTATACCACAAATAACTTAATCTAACGCAAAGCTATAGTAATTGGGAAGCCAGTTAGAAGGAAGATGCCGACTGTGCAGACACTGAAAATAACTGAGTGCATGTGTCAATATGCCTGCCATTTTCGAACCTGTGTGTTTACGCACTTACATATGTATAGGCACTTTGCGAAAAACGTGTATATAGAGATGTATGTATTTTTCTCAAAATGTGTGTATGCAGATGTAAACCCTGAACACAGTGTCCCGTACTTTTTTTTTTAAGGTACAATTATGGAAGCTGAGTTCGGTGTTGGGAAAAGAGTGTGAAGGGTAAAAGATTTGCTGCTGAAGTGAGTCAAATGTCATAATTCTACGCTGAGAGCAATGAAGTTACTCGAAAAACATTTAAGACAAAAAGTTAAAAATAAAAATGGAAACATCATAATTTAAAAAAAAATGCAAAAAAAAAAAACTACGCCACCATCACCACAAAAAAAAAAAGAAAAAAAAAAGAAGTAAATTTCGAGGATAAAATTTCCTGTCGCAATCAATTATCACTTAAAACAATAACTACTTGGCAACAATTTTAAGACGTCATGAAGAAAAAAATTAAATTGAATTTAATTTGAAAGCCTTCCTCAAATACAAAATTAAAAGGAAAAAAAAATCAACGTTGTTATAAAAAAAATCTTAATTGCTCAGTCAATCGAATTCTGACTGTTATCATTTAATGCAGAGTTCAATTCCTGGCGCAAGTTTTTTTCGGAAAATGTATTAAAATAATAAATGTTCTGTAAAACCTTCTAGGTGATTTACTAAGCACAGTTTTAGTGTGGCACAAAGCTTGAAGTATGAAGCAATCAGTGAGAATCGAACGCACTCAGCTATGCGTCATATGTGATACACTCTTAGGCGATCATGTATCTTTCGATACATGATTGACGAGGCAGATTTTTTCCCCGCAATAGGTTGCCATTTCTTTCTGCGGTAGATCAGTCGCCATCCAATAGAACCTGATCTGCCTTGCTATTTACCCATAGCTGGGGGAAGAAGAAGATGATTCACACCTTTCCCAAGAGCATTAGCATGTAAGTGAATGTAATGGATTCGACGGGAATTCGAACTCTGCTCTTCCATTCCTCAATCCGACCCGCTATCCACTACTCCACCGTGTCCCGAACGCACTACACAGCCGTAACTGATCATGCGAGATAAGCTTGATAGCCATTAATCCAGGCAGAAGTAACCCCTATATAATGCTCTTGAACTGAAAATTAGGGATTAAGTTCTTGCAAATACGACCTACCTTTGCCAATTAAAAAAAAAAACAGGAAAGAAAACAAAATAAAAACAATTTTGAAACCGTACAAATCAATGAATATTGTCCAATTCACCATTTCAATCGATTTTTACATAGTGATTATATAATTCATTAATTCTTAAATGAGATAAATTACGAAGTTACGCTGGGATATCAAAATGCATGCATTCAAAAGGCAATAGGATATAATTCAACTATGTTCCGTTAAGTAAAAATAGAAATAATTCAAAATTTGCGGCTACTAAGTCTACGAATTTAAAAACAAAAATAAAAACGTAAATATAAAATGAAAATAAACTCAGAATTGGTTAGGCATCTCACCTCACAGGGTTTTCTTTCAGACAAGCAATATGACTTCTGCTTTTCTACGTCAACTGCTGATGTGTTAACGCTTATTGCTGAAAGAGTCTATCAAGCTTTAGATAAGAACGGTGAAGCACGGGCTGTTGCTTTGGATATCTCGAAGACATTTGGTATGCTGGTCTTCCTAAGTGGAAAAGTAATGGTATTTCTGGGCGAATTTTTGAACTGATTCAGTTTTATCAAATCGCGAAATGAAACTCCTCTTGAATGGCTACTCTTCTAAATCTTTTTGCATTGATCCAGGTGTTCCCCCAGGGCTCTGTCCTTGTACCTGCATTGTTCTCAATTTTCACCAACTATCTTCCTTATGGCGTCAGTTCTCAAATTGGTATCTATGCTGCTTACACATCCATTTATTCCTTTCTTAATAGTAAGCATGAGTGTTTCAATAAGGTCAAATTGGCAGCTGATCTAAAAAATGTTCTACATTCTGTTGTTAACCGGGGCAAGGAATGGCTTGTTAATTTTAACACCTCCAAAACAAAACTGCTCTCTTTTAATCATCTGATGCTAATCTCCAGGAGAGTGACTCATTCTGCCATCTCGGGTTAACGTTTTCAGGTGACACGAAGTGGAAAGATTACACTGAATCAGTTGCTAGGTCTGCTACTAGGAAAGTTGATCCCTGTGTCGTGCTAGACAATGCTTTTCGCCAGAATCTATTTTACATAGTTATAAGTCCATTATTCATCTTTGCTTTGAATATTGCTGCCTCATCTGGTGTGGTGCTCCTGCTATTTAGAGATTCTTGGTAAAGTCCAAAGAAGAATCTGCAATGTTATTGGTCCCTACCTGGCATTCAGTGATTTTCCCACCGCCGTAACGTACCTTTGATGTGTCTTTTCTATGAAAACGTTCATGGTAATTGTTCTGATGACCTTTCCTGTATTGTACCTAGACTATGAACTTAAATGAAGCATTAGATTGGGGGCAAGGTTTCATCATTTTAAAGTTGAAATGGCTAGATGTAAGTTCTATGCTAACAGTTTCTTCTATCGCATTTCTTACTTTTGGAATTCTCTTTCGGCTTTTTACTTGACTCTCAACATTGATCTTCAAATATTTAAATGCAATTTCAATCGTTATCTTGTCTTCTCAATTCTTGTTCTTTTATTGTTCTCTCCTTAATAGTATTTTCTCATATTCTGTAACACTCAGTAACCCTTGCATCTTAGTGGCTTTATTGCCTAGCTTGGGATGAAATAATTAAAAAATTAAAATAAAATAAATAAGGTTGGGCCTGCGTTCTTTAAATTTGACAAAAAAAAAACGTTAGAATTACGATAACAAATAACGTCGGAAAAACATCATCGATTATTTACACTATTTATATTCTATTGTCCTCATCTTTGTTTTGTTCTTATCGCAACATTTTGCCCGTTATGTTCTCCGGCCTTCCTCAGGTATATATTGGTCTGGGTAACCTATAGGGAATTCTGATCTTAACCCTTCATTTAAAATACCGGGGCAGACTGTTCTCGTTCCAATCCCCATGTCTAGGGACATATATATATATATAGTCTAGATCTTATTTTTTTTATTGTACTGCTCAAGACTGGGTTAGATAGTGTATATTTGGACTCAATGAAACCGGGTGAATAATAACTGAGAAGTACTAAATATAGGAACCATACGAGATTTCCAGAGACATGGGCGGTGAAATGAGAACAGCGAAATTTTAATTTTTAATTTTAAAATCCTCATTTTGGACTTGGTGAAGTAATTAATATAGAAAATAAAAATTCCGTGGTGGGGGTGCTAAATAAGATTATAAAATTACGGGGTGGGGTTGTCGGATATTAAGTTTTAAAACGTTATGAATTTTTTTTGTTCGATCTGTTATCCTCTTGTGGGCATTTGTATTTGATTTTCGCTTAAACTTATTTTTTACAATGTGACCGATAGACGTTTTCCCTATATACGACTTACATAGAAGGTAAAGTTTCAAGTGAATAACAAACAAATATAAAGCATAGCTTTATTTCGAAAATTAATGGAGCAATAATTTTATACAAATGGGAGAGCTCAGAAGAAAAAAAAACGGGTGTGGGGACTGATAGCTCCAACGCCTATAGTGCTAGGAACCTGATGCGAAATTCGTTCCAATTGTTATGTTAACTTGCAGATTGGTCTCTGTTACATATCTTACCTATGAACACTAATGGGTATGTTCCAATCTTCATAAATAAGAATTATCTTTGAACTTTTAAAAGGTAAGCTTAAATATTAATGCAATATTTAAAGGCAGCGATCAGTTTTGAGTTCTGTAGTTTATTGTTGCCTAACGCATCTACTACTTATTGTGATGAAGGCCCAATGAAGCGCCCTCCGCAGGAGCTAGCTTAAATGCCGCCCGATAGGCCCGCTTTTAAGCCAGGTTACTATAAATGCTGTAAATATCTATGATATTTGTCCTTTAGAGTAAAGTTTCTTGACCGTTACGCTGCGAGATGAATTTAGGTTGTAATAAAATTTAATTTGACAGATTTTTCTAAATGCTGAAATAAAAGTTATTTATGGATATAATTTGTCTGTTCCCGCCGCGGATATTTTATTGGATTTTAAAAAAGAAAGAAAAAAAAAAACAGTATCGTGTCTGCACCGCCCCTGTGCACCGAAGTGAACACTTCCTCTTCTCTCCGATAATATATATATATATATATATATATATATATATATATGACGGTTTAAATTTATCTGTATCTCACTCATTTAAACCGTCATTTAACTCCTCTCTTCAAAACTTCTCTCTGTTTAATTTTAATCCCCACCTTCATTTTTAGGCCCTCCTGTTCCTCTCTCGTCTGTTACCCCTCTCTAATGCTTTCATTTACCTCTCACTTTCGTCCCCCACTCTCATACATACACTCTCACTAAATTTTATTTTTATTCCCGGAGTTATATTTCTGATTTCTTTTTGAATTTATAGGTCTGACGAATTGGATCGAATTTACGATTCCAACGTAATAAATTATAATCATGGAATATTAGTGTTTAAGCCTTTTTATTATATTCTTACTCTCTCCTGGACATTGAGTTCTACCTGGATTCTATCCTCTTGGAAATTTTTATATATATATGTATGTGTATGTATATATGTATGTATGTATATATATTTATATATACTTTATATATATTTTATATATATATATATATATATATATATATATATATATGTATATTAACCACTAATATTATCTATCTATCTATCTATCTATCTATCTATATATATATATATATATATATATATATATATATATATATATATATATATATATATATATATGTATAATTTTGTCCTACTCTCCATACAATTTACAATTTCGTTCATGGAAATATCTGAAGATAGTGCTTTACAAAGAATTATGAAAAATTACAGTTATTTCTGATTGCCAAACAATACCGAAAGCGTAATAAAATTTGGGTGAACACTCATAATCATCTGTTTCTCTCAATTCGGATTATTAAAGAGAAAAAAAAACGGAAATCGCTGAACTCTTAGACTCCCGTTTCTTTGTCAAGTATTCTAACAGCGTCGAATTTTATATTAATTTTGTAACTTATACTTAGATGGGAAAAAAGATAATACTTCTGCTATGCCTCAGTTTCCCTTCAGGACGTAGGCGATCATGGCCCTCCACAATTACCTCTCCTTTGTATCTATTAATTAAATTTTCTCTTTTTGTTATCTCTCCTAAACCTTGCTCCATCATCCATTTACTAAACCTCACTAGATAGCTCATGCGTTGTTTTCCTCTCTCCCTCTCCCCTTCAATCTGTCCTGTGGGTATCCAAATTTCTACGCCCTCTTTCTTCATTATGTGCCCTAGAAAAATCAACTATCTCTTCCTGCGTCAAGTATAAATGTCCTTTTTATTTCCATTTCCTCTAAAACTTCGTCGTTGCTCACGTGTTCGGCCGATGCTATTCTCAGCATCTTTCTGCAGAACTACATTTCTGTTGCTTCTTCATTTGTGAAGAAATTGTCTAGCATCATTGCCATATAGGAGGACTGATATAACATAACAGCTCAGTACTCTTTTCTCTGATTTTAACGAAATTTTTCTGTTACTTAATACTTCGCTTCGCTTTGGCAAGGCATGTTTCGCTATCTCAACGAGCCTTCGGATTTCAATGTTGCACGTCCTCCCTTACAACGATTATAATAGACTTATGAAACGTTTATAATATTAAAGTTATTGAACTTATAAACCGTTTATAATATTAAAGGCATTAAGCTTATAAACCGTTTATAATATTAAACTTATTAAACTTATAAAACGTTTATAATAAATAATTAAATGTTTCAATTGTTGTACTTGTTTGATTTTAGTATTTCAACTTTGTAATTTGCATATTGGAGTGTCCCTTTTGATAACAACCATGAATTCCGTCTTCTTACAATTGTTTTGGTGTGAGAAATCCGCCCCAAAGTTTGTAAAAGTATATTTTATTTTCCTTGTATATATAATCAGTTCATTTTATTACCAATTTATTTTATGTAAATTGGCTGCATAAATACCTTGTCAGTCGGTTACAAATATTGAGGTGTTACAATAGTCAATTTTTCGTTTGTGCTTCACTCTGATTTGTTACATCGAACGGTGAAGAACAAATTTATATTTATTTTTACTAATATATATATATATATATATATATATATAACAAAAACAGAGAATGTCTCATATCGAGAATATTTAACATTGAAAGACAAATAATTATTTTTAATAATATGTGGAAATCTCCACCCTTTACCTGAAGACGGTCGCGAGACCAGAAACACGTGTAGTAAAATTATGGAAAATAAAACATAATATTTAAAGAAAGAAGCCACATTACAACCAAAAACTTTTGCAATACCCCTCTTCTTGTTAATATACACACTTTTCTCTCGTTGTAACCACTATAACCTCTTCCTTTATATATATATATATATATATATATATATATATATATATATAAAAGTGAACATAGAAGTCAACACTTAGAGGCGACAGTCTGTTTCATGCTAGATGCAATCGACAGGCATCTAGCATGAAACAAACTGTCGCCTTTAAGTGTTGACTTCTATGTTCCCTTTTATATTTACACACGCTCTATCTCTGATATTGAGCACTTTATCCCATAAATATAGCACACTTTAAGACTATATTTCTTCATATATATATATATATATATATATATATATATATATATATATATATATATATGTATATATATATATATATATATATATATATATATATATATATATATATATATATATAAACTATATTTTTAGTATATATACCGGGTGTAACAGGAATTTCTTTCCAAAATCGTCTAACAATATAATTATCTATCCTACAAAATGATTAATATCTAAAGAACCACTAAATTAATTGAGTTTCCCTTTTCCAGGTTTCCGGATAAGACGTCTAACCATCTTGAGACAATTTGTCGTAAGAATCAGTGAAAAGCCCTTTGAGCTATTCAGCTAGAAATAGAACATGCTAAAATCATTTTGTGTCAGTCCCACTGTCTTCTCAAGTGAGCAATGGCGAAAGAAAAAAAAATCATTCCGGCCTTTAGTAATGGTTCTAACATTCGTACTCTGGCTTCCATTCAAGAAGTGTCAAGCGAACGGTGAACAAGTTTGAAAAAGAAGCAACAGTAGAGAGGAAAACTGGATCAGGAATTTACAACAGAAAGAGGGATGTTCATTTCAACTTAGAGCTAAAGAGATTCATTAGAACAGATCCAACTCAGCTCATAAGACTCTTGTCACATGAAAGAGGATTTTCAGCTATGACAGTCCAAAGAGCAGTGAAAAAAAAAATTGAAAATGAAATCGTACGTGAAATCTGTGACGTATCTTGTTACTCTAGGACAGAAAGTTAGAAGGCTAGAGAGGGCGAAGATAATCTTGAATAAGTTGTAAAATGATCCTGGAATAATATATATACATATTTTAACTTTATTTCAATATTTCATAAGCTTCTGATCCTGAGCAATGATTCAAGTAAGATAATTTTAATCCTTTCTAAGATACAACAGTTTAAAGCTAAATCCAACAAATAGACAATTTTGGTGTTACACTCGGTATATATACTAGTATATATATATATATATATATATATATATATATATATATATATATATATATATATATATCATGCACTGTTACATTAGAACATGTACATACCCACTACAAAACGGTATGTCTTGTTTCAGCGTTAAAAATTAACGTTTCTTCAGGTGGGGAAACCATGATGGGACTAAAACGTATCACACACACGCACATACACATACACACACACACACACATATATATATATTCTATTTCCAATAAGTGGTCAATATCAGTGATAGAGCTAACATATTCATTTGTATGGATATGAGTTTGTGACACTGGGTTTCACGCTTTTGCAATCAAATAAACATATATATATATATAGTCATTCACATACAATCTTGTTTCGCCGTATCACAGCTCATCAGTGTGACTAGACGCCCGATTGCTTCAAGCTGGGATCAAAACTCGACCGATTTGGCATTTCAGATCTTACCCCTAAGCTATCAGCGCACGGCAGAGAAAGGGAAATTTTAACGTATTATTTACGTGAAGTATACAAACGCCACTAGCTCCATTCGTAATTGAAGAGAGATGCGTTAATAGCAATAGCAGCCACTGTTTTTGAAATTACACTTTCTCCAGAGTGCTCGATCAGATAACGAGAGCATATAATATATATATATATATAGATAGCTAGAGAAAGATAGGTAGACAGATCTGTTGATTATGAGTCACTTTTTACATGTTTATAAATAATTCAAGAGAAATTAATGTCAGCTTAATTTGGGATCAAAATGTTCAACTTAAATCGGTAAAATTACATCTGCGAAATGAAATATTGCTTTGTTCGGAAAATGTTGCCTTTATTTGTTTAATCGTGTCTATACTTCTGAGATGAGGTATTATGTACATTATTTACATTATTCGAACTATTGTCCTTATCTTTGTCGCCATATTTATTACAACGTTTCGGCATTGTATGCTCCGGCCTTCTTCAGGTGGTTGGAATCAAGGACACATGCCACAGTAGATAAAGGCGTTGGTTAGATCCAGTGACAGGACCCAAAGAGTGTGAGTTCAATACCCGGTTAAGGCAGTGGAGAACTTGGAGAGGGGAATTAACAGGAGATAACTGATAACTGACATCCATTAAAACATGGCACGTGGAACTAGAACAGTCTACCCCAGTGAACGAAAAAGGGTTCAGTTCGACATTCCAACCACCTGAAGAAGTACGATAGAAGAAACTGTTAGCATAGAACCTACGGTTATGTCTAGTCAAGATGCCGCCAATCTAATACCGCGCTTAAATTCATAAAGTATAGATACCATAGAAGAGATTTCATCAGAACAATTAACATGAAAATATTTATAAAAAAAGACACAGGGAAACTATATTATGGCGGTGGGAGAGCGACTGAAGCCGAGATGCCAGGTCAGGACCAATAATCCAGCGATTGAACACATAACATGTAGATGACAAAAACACAGGTTTGAACATCTGTATTTACAAAAGCACCGTCCAAATGTAATACAAACTTATTCTTTTTGGACATTCGTAACTCGTGAATATAACAGTTAACATGTCTTTTGTCTGGTTCAAGACATTTTGTAGTATTAAACTCATTATTTCATAGTCGTATAATAATCTTTATCAAGTTTCGAACAGTAAGCGCAAAGATCAGAGAACAAAGCCTTATCATCAATGTACGATGTAAAATGATATCAAAGCATACACATAGTGTATGTGCAAGCAAAATTATTTATGTATGTTTACTGAACAGAATAGCCTTTTATGACTAAGTTTATTTCACTAAACAAAGGCCACCCACAAAACCAGAATTCTTCAAATTCATACTTAAATCCCCAAAGTGGGCATATAATGTCAAATCGTATAAAACAAACGAACAAAAATAAGCGACCTTTGAGAAAGAGTTCACAGAATCTATTATTTTTGTTTTGTTGGCGAGTTTTATTCACGCATCTTTAACATCAGAACGAGAATTTTATGAACGTATAAAGAACAAATTGTGGACATTGATGACCGACGGAAGCATAAAAGGTTTGAGCAAAAATAGAACGACAACAGGTCGGACGAACGAAGCCAGAATCGAATTTTCATTTTCGAATTAAAAAAAGAGGTTACAGAGATTGATTCAGGAACGAATAATGAAGAGTAATGACTATTCATATTATGACAAGGGCTAGAATTTATTTATCAATCTATCAAACTGTTAATCTATCTATGGCTGCTCGTATCTATCTATCTATCTATCTATCTATCTATCTATCTATCTATCTATCTATCTATCTAGGGCTGTTCGTGTGTATGTGTGTATTTTTGCATGTATGAATCTATCTATAGCTGTTCGGATCTATCTATCTATCTATCTATCTATCTATCGCTGTTCGTGTGTATGTGTGTATTTTTGCATGTATGAATCTATCTATAGCTCTTCGTATCTATCTATCTATCTATCGCTGTTCGTGTGTATGTGTGTATTTTTGCATGTATGAATCTATCTATAGCTGTTCGGATCTATCTATCTATCTATCTATCTATCTATCTATCTATCTATCTATCCCAGTCTGTTCATATATATCTATCTATCCCAGTCTGTTTATATCTATCTATCTATTTTTGTCTATTTTTACCTACCTACCTACCTACCTACCTACCTACCTACCTACCTACCTATCTATCTATCTATCTATCTATCTATGGTTGTTCGTATGTATTTATGTGTGTATCTATTTAACTATGGCTATTCGTATCTTTTTCCCTGTGAATCTATCTATGGGTGTTCATATGTATTTAGGGATTTTCATTATCTATCTATCTATCTATCTATCTATCTATCTATCTATCTATCTATCTATCTATCTATCTATCTACTTTTGTCTATTTTTATCTATCTATCTATCTATCTATCTATCTATCTATCTATCTATCTATCTATCTATCTATCGATTTTCCTCTTGACTATTAATGGACGCCCCATAGATCGAACGCTTGCATTTGGTAAAACAAATTTTAGCTCCAATAATGAAAAAATACTGATGATCAATCATAATTGTCTTACTGTAGCACAAAGTGGCTAAAGTTAACGGAGTCCTAGCCGAAAAACGATAACATCCGTAGGCAGTGATTAACCGGGCGCTGTCTATTCTAATGCTGCCTGGCTTCAAGAGGAATCTAATCCGGGACAATATCAATAAAATATATAATTTTCTTATCAATCATGGGATCCATTATAAAAAAAAATCGTCACAATTATCATAAAACATAGGGAATTATAAAATAGAACAACGAATAATTTTAACTTGCTGGCTTCATCGCTGTTGACAATATTATTTTTATTATTGGCAGGCCACAATCTTAACAACATAAGGGATGCAGATGACACAGGAAGAAAGCTACAAAAACTCCCTCAGAAGGTAGTGAAGAATCAAGAATCTATACTGGCAGAAAAAATGTCTGCATACGGGCCGAAAATGGGTTCAGCAGATATTAAATATCAAAAGGTGTGTAAGACAAGGATGTTTCGTCTCGCCAGACTTATTCAATCTATACCGCGAGGCGATTCTAAGAAAACTAGAAGTCCTACCAGGATTCATTATTGGTGGCCACAATGTTATCAATATACGGTATTCAGACAGCAAAGTGTTGATAGCAGACAGAAAAAGAAAACTATAAAGTCTCCTACAGAATGTAGTGAATGAAAACGAAAAGAAAGGATTAAACATCAATAGCAAAAAGACAGAATGCATGATTGTTAGCAAAAGCATGAACCCAAAGTGCAATTGCAATTCGAAGAATACCAAAATCAAAACATTGCGGAAATTTAAATATCTGGGAAATGTTTTAACAGTGGACGGAAAGAGTGACACTAAAATTCGAAGGCGTACTGGGATAACCAAAGAGGCATTCCAAAAGTTAAGCAGAGTACTGACAAAGAGGAAAAATTAGCTACAAACAAGGGAAAGAGCACTGGACTGTTACGTAATAGGGCAGTAAGCTCTGAACAATCTTCTCAGAGATGAAGAAAACACTTAAAACAGCAGGAATGTGGTTCTACAGAAGGATGCTGAGAATACCATGGACCGAAGATGTAAATAACGACAAAGTTCTAAAGACAATACAAACAAAAAATAAACTTATATTTAACATCAGGAAGAGACAGGTTTCTGGGGCACATAATGAGGATGGAGGGCTTGGAAAATCTGATACTCACGGGGCCAACAGAGGATAAGAGGGAAGGAAGAACTCAATGCATAACGTGTTTAGTGTGCTTGAGTAAATGGATGGCGGAACAGGTTTTAGGAGTAACAACAGATAGACAGAGATTATTATGAGCTACATGGGACAGGAAATTGTGGAGAGCCATTGTCGTTTACATCCTGGGGGGACACGGTACATAAAGAAAGAAAGAATTAGATCATGTTTCGTGTCTTCTTTCAGTCTTTTACTTTGCACCTTATCCTTGCCAATCTCTGTTGCTCTCAATGCCCTCAGTGCTTTTATCGAATTATTATAGAAAGGGAATTATTATAGAAAGGGAATTCGTTTCTAGTTCAGAAAAATACATAATTCATACACATATCTTAATGCACGTACCTTAATGCACATATCTTAATACACATATCTTAAGACATATCTTAAGACATATCTTAATACACATATCTTAAGACATATCTTAATACACATATCTTAAGACATATCCCGTCCTGGGTATGACGATAAACTACATCCGCGTCCTGAGTAAGACGATAAACTACGTCCAACAGCAAGGCCTCTGATCAGGAGGTTTTGAGGATCGTGGAGCCACCTCTTAATTGCTGGCGTTCCCAGGTCCACCTTGACCCGGGGTGGTAGCACCTGTTAGGGTCCCAGCTATGGGCAAATATTTGACACCCAAACTTGTGTCAAAATAGGTTTTAATACCAGAAATACTTTGTAATAAAAGAAAATATTACCAGCAATAATTTTTGAAGGAAAAATTATTATCAGCAATACTTTAACAAAACAAAAAAAGTACCAGCAATACAAACAGCTATACATTCTTTGACAAAAATATGACCAGCTATAGATTTCTTCAAGGAAAAATATTTAAATAACCCATCGAGGTTGATATGCCGTAAAACAAACCATACCAAATTAAGACATATCTTAATACACATATCTTAAGACATATCTTAATACACATAACTTAAGACATATCTTAATACACATATCTTAAGACATATCTTAATACACATATCTTAAGACATATCTTAATACACATATCTTAAAACACATATCTTAAGACATATCTTAATACACATATCTTAAGACATATCTTAATACACATATCTTAAGACATATCTTAAAACACATATCTTAAGACATATCTTAATACACATATCTTAAGACATATCTTGTTACACATATCTTTTCTACTACACTCTCTCTCTCTCTTATCTTTCTCGTACTCTGTCTTTCTCTCTAACGAATTTTAATTCGTCGCAAATGTTACGCCTTTCCATCCTTGCCTTTTAATCTTGTGCTCATTGTCTCTTGATATACAGTCAACAAGCCTGTCTCTCTACGGCATTTGCTTCGTCTCCACCACTTCCCGCCTGTCTCTATATCTATATTTACTTTTTCTTTCACCTGGTTATCTTTTTTCAGTTTTCTATAGATTTTTTTCCTCTTACATTTTCTCCTTCGCCTCCTCTTCGCTTTTCTTGCTTTCCACATCCTTTACTGATTACGTATATTTCTCGGTCAGAAAGCGCGCCTGATTTTCACCCTGAATAGTTGGAGATTGGCCATATCCTAGACTTTGATCTTTGGATGAAAAGCGTGACGGAATAAGAGCATAAATGACAGTTATATGTATTTTTCAACCATTTCACCCCAAGCAAATCTATAATGCCACTAGGACGCAGGTGACTACAGGTATTGAAAGAGAGTGAGATGACTTTAGTGAGGAAAAGTGAGGGACGAACAACAAAGAAACAGTGTCCGTGAAGACAGAAAATGGCGACTGACGTTGCATTTAAATCTTTGAAAACTGTAGGTGATAGGGAGGCAAGAAATCGGAAAGGAGTTCCTCTGGCGGGAAGTGTGAGAAAAATGTATTAGGATAGAAATGGCGGTTACATCTAGCTTGTTCAATAGTAAAACTAGTTGCCTATCTAGTAGAACGTTTGAATTCATGCAATTGATACACCGAGGAAAACACATCAAAATATGGCATCAAAATATTTGTAGAAAAGACAGAGGAAAGTCACGTCACGTCGGTGATAAAGTGACTGAAATCAAAATGCTAGTTTAGGATCGATTAGATTGCCGACCCGTCTTTGAATTTTGTCAAGAATCTCGAGATATATAGCAGCAGCTGCATTCAATGAGCGAGAGAATGGTAGATTTATAAACGTGCAAGATGGATTCTGACGATAAAAAAGTTTTCTGGCACGACACAGTGAACAAACTTTCCTCGCAGTTGGCATAGCATTTGACTCAATATACATGTTCCACTTCATGTCAGTGTAAAAACTTGAGCCCAAAATGGCGTAAAGTGTGGCTCTTCTGAAATTTAGCATTAGCCATGCTGATTGCAAGCAGAAATGGTTCTCGATTAAATGAAAGCAGTTTTGTTTAGAAGGCGTTAAAATTCACTTGTCTCAGTTAACACTGATTAAAGGTCCTTTTCAAGATGAGTTGCCATGTTTGCTTTGTGGGGTCTGTCGGAATTGCAACTAAGGCACAATTAAATAGTTATGTCATCTGCATAAATACATAGTATTTAGTAAACTTACGTTTCTAAAGCCAATAGCGATTAAGAATCGGATGGTAGATCTTTGTGACATGTGAAAAGAAACAATAAAACCAACCCAAGCCAACAGTATCGAAATGAACTACATCGTCCCTACAAGTTAGAAGAGAAATATATGGAAATGTTGTTTGTATGGAAGCAGAGATTATGCAGAAATTAAACTGTAGTTCAGCAAATCTACAAGGTAACCCAAAAAGTTATGTCCGTTTTTAAAGGAAAAAAAGAAAACGCTTCACAGTATGTGTAACTTATATTTAGTCTTCGAAGTAATCGCCATCGGCATCCAGCACCTTCTGCCAACGTGTCTCCAGCTTTTCAATGCCCTTGCGGTAGAACTCGGGAGGTTTTGACGGAAAGAAGTCCGTGAGGGCTTTGCGCAAGTCTGCTTCACTGGTGAAGGATTTCCCACGAAGATGACTATCCAGGGAGTGGAAGAGGTGGTAATCGGATGGCGCAAGGTCAGGGGAATAAGGTGGATGGCACAAAGTCTCCAACCCAAGTTGTTGATGGTATCCCTGACCACTCGCGCGACATGCGGCCTGGTGTTGTCATGGAGGAAAAGCACACCTTTGTGATTCACCAGTGCTAGCTCCTTCTGGCGCAATGCCTGTTGCACACGTTTCAATTGCTGCGAGTATAGGTCTCCAGTGACCGTTTGGCCCATTTGTAGCAGTAAATAATGAACCACTTGACGACCTGTCCACCAGACACAAAGCATAATCTTGCGTGGGTGCATAGGCGGTCTTGCGGTGTGAGGGACAGCATCCTGAGGAAACAACCAATGTCTGGAGCGCTTGGGAGTTTCGTACAGAACCCACTTTTCATCACTGGTAAGCACTCGATTGAATAAGGATGCAGTACAATGGCGAGAAAGCAGCGATACACAGGCTGCCACTTGTTGCCCCTTGTGGACCTCCAACAGCGTTTGCGGAACCCACTTGCTCAGTTTGTACGTCTTACCTAAGCGGTGCAGGTGAAGTCTAACTGTTTCATCGGAAACGTTGAACTGTCTTGCAAGTTCACCACACGTTAGACTACTGTCCTCTTCAATGGCCGCCTTCAGGACTTCGTCATTCAAGGCCTGTGGTCGTCCACTGCGAGGCTCATCATGGAGAGACAAATCTCCCGACTTGAATTTTCGAAACCAACGCCTTGCAGTACGTTCATCTACAGCACTATCCCCAAACGCTTGACATATGTGGTGACTTGATGCAGCTGCTGCTAAGCCCACGTTGAAGTCGTAAAGCAAACAGCCCTGAACGAGATCTCTAGACACTTCCATCCTTCTCAAAGCTGTCCAGCTTATAACTGATGGCCGTGCACGGTGCGCGTGTTTTTTGATAACGTCTGATGTTCGTACTTCCAGCTGTCCGAATTTGAAAACAATTGTTACACGCATTTCGTATATATTTCAACTTCATTCAATGACTAATCAAAAAACGGACAGAACTTTTTTGGTTACCTTGTATATATAAAATTCTGTGACTTCCGCCCGCCCGTCACACTCTCTAAAATAGCCATAAATTAACCGTTCAAAACCAATTTTGTGGGGAGAGGTGCAAGCAGGTAAGGGGGTACAAAGTACAGTTAGTTTTACTAGGGTGCGTAGCTTGTACAATAAATTTTCATTATTATTTTTTGAAAAATTAAAAGTTTTATTATTTAACATCCAAATTACTCCTACTATTTTAATAAAACAATTTAATGGTTAATATACCAAATACTTCTTTTATAAAAATACCATACTATTTTCCCCATTTTTTTCTTTAAGTTTTTCTGTACAAGGATCCAGTTTCCAGTTCACCCTGCGTTTGTGAGAATTACAAACAAATCACAGGAACAAACGCTTCACAAAGTTGGAATTTGGCTCCAGAAAGAAATTTTTGTGCATGACCAGATGTATGTTGCATGCTCAAGAGTAAGAAATCCTAAGAATTTATTCTTCACTGTTAACAAGGAAAAAATGAAACTTTCTTCAAATATATTGTTTATCATGAGGTCCTATAAAACTAAATTAAATTAAAGAAATTATTAAACCGCGAAGTAGGGTGTTTGTCAAAGTATTTTTCCAAAGAAATTAGCTTACTCAAATTTTATTGATTGGTATGCTAAAGTGAACGAAACGTAGTGTTTGTATTAGGTTGGTGCAAAAATAATGTCGTTTTCTCACATGAAGTTGAAAGTCAAAAAACGACATTATTTTTGCACCAACCTAATAAATCGCGACAAAATAATGTTAGCGATAACTTCAACAATGCTAAATAGTGTGTGGATTTCAACACGGTGACGTGTGTTTCAAAATAATTCTAGTCTTGAAAATTAACTTAGAAGGCATATAAAAATAAACAGGAAGGATGAGGGATAATGATCTAGGGGGAAGTATGCAATAGATTTACGATAACAATTTTTATAACTTAGAAATAAATTTAGGCATAATCGTAATTAATTGCAAAATCCAGCGGAAGTCACGCATGAAATAAAAATAAATTATTGTATGGAAAGTTAGGACCTACACACATCAAATTGTCTTTAAATTAAATGGCGACAGAAGAATTATCGTTGAACTTTTAAAAGGTAAGCTTAAATATTAATGCATAACTTAAATGCAGCGATCAATTTTGAATTCTTCTGGAGTTTATTGCTGCCTATCGCATACAGCGCAGTATGCCTCGCAAAAAGAAATCCCCACCAACAGAGGACCAGATTGCACCCAAAAGAGTCAAGGCTGCAGCGAGGAAAAGAAAGTCCCATGCAAATGAAAACCCAGATCAAACGGCAGCCAGGAGATCTCCCAATGCAGAGAATATGCAAAAACTTAAGAACTCTCAAAGTCCGAAACAAGCCCAATCTAACTTAAGAGCCACCCTAGCCGGCGGTATTTAAGCTAGTTTTACTATAAATCTGTATTGATAGTCATTTTTTATATAAAATGTATTGCAGGTATTTTTATACTTTCATAGAGCTTTGTTTTTGTAACGAGGTTCACTATTTTCCCATAGCTGGAATCCTAACTGGTACTACCACTCTGTGTCAGGATGGACCTGGTAACATCAGCAAATCAGAGGCATTGCTGCTGGATATAGTTTATCGTCATACCCAGGGCTAGAGATTGTAGGAGGCTTGCTCTCACACAATTCATAGAGATGACTTCTAGATATATGATGCGGCTATTATTTGATTTGTATATTTAACGGCATATCAACTCTTTATGGGTCATTTAATGCCAAAATTTATTTTTCTTGGGAGCTTTGGAGTAATAAAAATATGATATATGTTATTCTGCTTTCATAATTGAATACATGGCAGATGATACTCAGCTTTTGTGCATATACATGTTTGTGTGGACATGATTACTAGAGGCAGTGATATGTGTGTTTTATGTTGTAGTTTTCTGAAGTTTTATTTTGGAATACAGTTTGAATGCTTTAAGAAATTGCATGGTATTATATAGATTAATGTCATCAAATAGTTCTTTCATGCTGGCTGATTGATTTTGTTTAGGGGCATATCAAATGCTATGGGTTATTTAATGCCGAAATCTAAATATTTTGAACAAAATTTTATGGCTTCAACTTAATATATTTTGGACACAATTGTATACCTTGAACTACAGATAAAATGTATTGTTAATTATTTTGCTATAAAATGCATTGTTGGTCATTTTGCTATGAAATGTATTGTTGGTAATTTTAATATAAAATGTATTTCTGGTAATTTTGCTTTAAAATTGTATTGTTGGACATTTTATTATAAATATGTATTATTAGTAATATTTTTTATATAAAAATGTATTTTTATGCTTTCATAGTGTTTTGTTTTGTGGGGGGGCACTATTTGTCCATAACTGGGAACATATGGAACATAACAGGTGCTACCAATCCTAATCAGGGTAGATCTAGGTAGAATAGCAATTAAGAGGTGGTTCCACGATCCACAAAACCTCCAAACTCTCGATCAGAGGTCTTGCTACCGGATGTTGGCTATTGTAAATGCATGAATAATAACAAATGTAATATCAAATAATGATGATGAAAACAAATTTAATATAATGACTATAAGAATACTAATATTTATAGTGATAACAATTACAAAATATACTTCTTAAAATCGTGCCTGTAGGTTGAGAGCAAAGCATAATGGGCTGTCTACATTACGTTGGCAATGAGAAGGACAATACTGATCCCCCAAATCTGTGGAGCTAGTAAGTCTTCACTGTAAAAATATACTTGTTATGTAAACTACAACAGCGACATCTAGCCTGGTGTGGCTGTGGCCCTATACCCCACCGTAGTAGTATACAGGGCTAACATACATGTAGTGCATGTATATATCATGTATGCACGTATTGTGTGTAAGAGTTTCATTGGAGAATAGGAGTAGATACGTGCGCCTGTCGTTCGGCTCACACTCCTCCTCTGTCTTTAGAACTGGATTAGAGGTGTTATCCTTTGTTTCCTGTTTAGGATTGGTTTTTCGGTTCCTCCTAAAGTCTTTTTAATTCAATTCCCCTCTCTGTAGTCCTTTGTATTTTAGTGGCATTATCGCCTTGCTTGGGGTGAATTGAGTAAAAAATATTCTTGTTTTCGTTAAAACTAATTCGTGTCTCTGTTTACATCTTCTGTCCAATCATACTAATATTGTTATTAATCATTATTATTAATTATTGCATCAAGTAATCACATAACTAACCCACAAATCGACACTTAATTCTAACCTGCTGAGAAGTGTAAAAACATGATGAAAAGGCTAAAAGATGAAAGAGCGTTAAGAACTTTTTTCTTAATAATTGTTCACGCAATACATGGCCCAAGAGCCAATCAAGGTAGATGTTTACTAATTAACACTGTTGTAGGAGCGTAAGAGGAGGAGGTGGAGAAGTGCAGTTTATAAGGATATGTAGGAAAGGTAACGGTTAACCCTAGACTTAAAGCGGTTAAGATTGTCGTGGTCGAGGAAGCATTCTCTCGGGAGCCTGTTGCACAAAGAAGCGGTTTTGGTGAAGAAGCTGTCTGAATGAAATATCCATCTTGCTAAAGGAATACGAAGGAAATGTGAATGATTCGTCCAAGTATACATGCGTCTTAGCTGTGAAGGTTTGTTGTTCGCCTAAATATTTGCCATGGAAAACTTTTTTGTACAATGCCCAAGAGTCACTCGAGGTAGAGGGTTACAAAGTAAGAGGTATAGTTTATGCATATATTAAGGGGAGATAACGGTTAACATTAGAGTTGAACAGATAAAGATTGTAGTGATCAGGAAAGCATACTCTTATGAGTAGGTTCCATAAAGAAGAGGTTAGTTGGAAGAAGCTGTTCGAGTGGAACTTAGATCTCGCCAATGGAATACGAAAGGCATGGCGGGACTTTGCGGTGTAAGTTAGAACTGGTGGGATTATGAAAATAGTGATAAGGTAGCAGGAGGTTTGTATAAGATAAGTATTAATGGAAAAATAGTTATTGCTGAAACAGATGGGAAAAGAAAAGAATTTTTCGATAGAAAGTGATTCTTCGGACCAATGAATTGAAGATGGGGATACAACTAAAGAAAAGAAAGAAAAATCATGTAAAGAAGAATAAAATGAAAAAAAAAAAGAAAGCGAAAATAATTCTAAAATGAAAACAAAAAAGAAGTAGAAAAAGTCGAATATGAAGAAAACAAAAGAAATATCAGAAAAGAAGAGCGTAAGAAAAAATAGTTTACTGTTGTAGCATACCTACGGATGATAATGTGTATGTCCCTATTCCCATAAATATAGTAGTAAACACTGTATGTTGGTCTACAGTCGGAGTTTCGTCTTCAGCTGTGCTGGTCAAACTCTCTGCCTCTGGGCGGAGAAGATCTCCTGACGACGCTATGTCGAAGGGCAGAGTCTCATCTCGGGAAACAGCTATCCGGCCCCATTTTATACGGGGTCTACAGGGAATTTTTGGCCGTGCCTACGGGCTCGGATACCCACATTAAATTTGGCCTTGTGCCACATCTGACCGCGTGGGGCGGTTGGTAGATCTCCTGCAGTTGGAGATTTATTGTGGAATTCACTTGACTCACTTCTAGCAGTTGACTACTTCCTCTACGCGCCGCTGGCGAATCTTATATGTGTTGTTCTTCTTCTAAGTATTATCGTTCATTACCAATTTTCGTGTGATTATTCTATTCAGTAACCTTCCCTAGGTTACAACAGTTACAAAACAATTAAGTCGATAACGTAACGGTTTTTGTCGGAAAGCGGAAAAACTTCGAACCGAGTTCAAGTTCCGTCTTAGTTTGTTGCGTTCACTTTCGCAGTGAGTCTCTTAGGAAAGACATAAATCCATTTCTTTTCCGGCAGGTGTGTTAGATCGTAGTGTAGACTGAAATCTCTAGACTTGGTTGGCAGCTAGTTTCGGAGAAGCGCAATTCTGAATTCAAAACAGAGTGAAAGCAAGAGTAAATGATTCCACTACTTTTCCCAAGATGGCATGTCAATTCGCACATCCGAAACCTGAAAAGAAATCTGAAAAGACAAAGGGAAACAACTGCGTAGCATTTCCAAAGAAATTATGACAATTCACGTATATCGAAAGGAAAGAAGCTGTGAAGAGGCTTGATCGACTATTTATTGAAGAGAGATGGGATTGAAACAAGCAATAATAGTAGAAATAATGCTTGCTACGCTAAAATTATGCATATATATTGTTGTGACCAGGTAAATGTTTAAAGAAATAAAACAAGTTTTGCAGATATATCATATATTAAACAGTAAATACAACAGAAGAGTATTACACGACTAGTGAGCGTGTGTCGGTTGACCCAGCGTTCAATCTATTCGACTGATCCCCCAAGGCCTTCTCTCCTATTAATCTTATAGTAGGCGGAAGAGTCCAACATAGACACAGTAAAGAAGAAGAAAAAAGATGATGAAATAGAAGAAGAATGATGTAAGAGAAACTGAATGAAAAGGAAAAGAAAAAGAACACTCAAAAATAAAGAAAATTAGTTAAAAGAAGAAAATGGCAATAAATAAAAATATGGAACAATACTATTAAAAATATTAATTTTCTCGTATAAAGAAGAGCGAGAAGAAAAAGAAAAAGAAAAGAAGAAAATTTGAAACAAAAGAAAATTAGAAAAATATAAAAAGCAACAAAAAATAAACACAAGAAAAAAAGAACTATGGAATAATAATTCTAAAATACTATTTTCTAAAGAGAAGAAAAAAAGAAGAAAAGAAAATGACAAAAATGACTAACAAACGAGTAAAAGTACTGAAGGCACAATACGACTAAAATATTGTTTTCTTAGATGAGCATACGTTTGAATATAAATATCCAGTAGAAAATGACGCGGCCATAGGGCAAGTATTTTCTTCAAGTTCTTTCGTGAGGTTGCATAATCAGTGTCGCCAGTCAATGGTCTTGAATGCGACTCTTTTACAAGACGGCCTCTTTCACAGAAACCTGTCATGACAACAGCATGTGTTTCTTCTCAGTGATTCATTCAGAGTCTCGGGGTCAGGGTGAAACGTTATACAACCGAATGTCATCAAGCGACTGTCAGTGCGCCGGTGGCTCAATGATTGGCGCGTTGGTTGGTAGGTTGGTTGCTGTCTGACAATTGATCCATCGACGTACATAGATAAATATGGACGACTTGAAATAGATAAGAAGCCTGTTTTGACGAATAGACATGAAAACATATGGATAGAATATCGGGTAGAGGAAGTAGGTTGAAATGAAAAGAATAGCATGAAGAAACTGACATAGGTGGATACAGAGATTCCTACACGGTGATAAGAATGGATTAATATATACCAACACACACCTATATATACAGTGCTGTTCGATAAAAGTGACCCACCTTATCCTTTGAATTTAGCTCAACTTTCGTTTCATCGGAGAAGAGAACATAGTTCCAGTCTTCTACGGTGAAATCTTTGTAATAGTGAGCCCATTCAAGTCTCTTGGCTTTGTTGGTTTTGCTTATTAGCGGCTTAAACCTTCGTGTGCAAGATTTGTAGCCTTGTTCTAACAGCCACCGACGGACTGTTGAAGAGGCAAGACTAACACCTTGCTCTTCGCTTAGACTGGCTGCAATTTATTGGATAGTTATAGTCCTATTCTTAGCAACTTCTCTCTTGATTACCCTGCCAGTTCTATCATCAATCTTTTTCTTTCGTCCCCTTGTTTCCTTCCTTGGAGCAGGAGTAGCATCATTATGTGCCCTAAGCACTTGAGAGACAGTTGATTGTGAGGTTATAGCAATTTCTGCAATTTCTCTTGTAGACTTGCTTGTTTTTGAGAGGGCAATAGTAGATGCCTTATGTGGTTCTGATGCGTGTTTGTACCCTTTCATCTGGTTAGTGACTTGAGTGGCTATTTCAAGCTGTTTTTATACTATATGAGGCTTTCTGGAATATTCTGGAATAAATTTGAGCTGTTCTAGAATTCTCTAGAATATTGTTCTAAGTGTATTGTAAAATAGTTTTCAATATTTTGTCAAAAGCTCTTCAAATTTACCAGTTTAATCATTAGAATACGATATCTGAGTCACTTTTTTTGCACAGAGTTTTTTTCCTGAATCTCATTTATATCCAAATTTATAATTATCAACAGAATACCTTAGGGTGAATAAACTTTTTTCCTAGGTGGTCGGGGAGGGGTCTTTATATTAGTAAGATTAAAAATTATTTTAACCCCCAAAACAATGCACAAAATATATTTTTAGTAGAAAAAAAAAATCAGGTGAGTCACTTTTATCGAACAGCACTGTATATATATATATATATATATATATATATATATATATATATATATATATATATATATATATATGGGATTTATAAAAAATACATTTACAAAATTTAGAGGCGGATTCTTCACACAAATTAAGAATAAACGTCCATATAGACATATGTCTGAAAATATTTCGATTTTCTGTTAAGTTTATATGGGCACTCTCACTGAATTTTCAATACCTATGGTTTAAAATGAATTTAAAAAAAGTGAAAAACCATTCTTGAAGATTTCATTTTAGCTTTAATTGAAATCTCAATGATTAAATTTACTATTTCCAGTAAGCAAAATACATTGGTGTATTTCAAATAGAAATTATATAGATTGCGATGGCAACATTTTGCTCACTTTCTCAAAATCGATTACAAGCGGCCATTTTCTCATATGTTAACACATTTGTAAGCAAAATTTAATTATTGGTTTTAAAAATCTTCCAAAACTAAAATATATATTTGTGACACGTTATTTGAGGAAAATTAGCAAAACAAATATCACTTACTTATAGTATTAAAAACGTAGTATACAACCCCGGGTCCTGTTTTTCTGACGTGTCGATTGTTCTAATTGCACTAATGCGACCTTTGAACAACGCGATCTTTGAATGATAATAAAGACTATCAGAAATACAAAAATGGAAATGTTTAAACTAAAAAAAAAATATTTTAAAAATATTGGTTGTAAACGACTTTTATTAAAATTTTCAATCATTGATTCGTAAATATAGTTCCCATTTAATTGCAATATCACCTAATGCATAATTTTAAACAATTTTTAAATTATTATAAATTATTATAATTAAAACTTTAAAAAATGCAAATAATTCTTATAAAAATTCATTATTTATGAAATCAATTTTTTAAGCCAATAGTATTCTTAATATATCTTATTTATAAAAGTAATTAAAAGCTTTTTTTAATTAAATGATATAGTTTTATTGCATTTTTAGTTTACGATTCGGAGCAGATTTTCGGGAAATAAGGAGTAGTTTGAAAAAGAAATTGCATGATTTACATTCTCAAAAGAGTCCTACTTTTAACTAATAAAAACGTTTTGGAAAGAAAATTTAATTTCCCGAAATTTCATGAAATTAAGTAACATAAGTAAAAAAAAGATTACCAAGATTTTGTAAGAAAAAAACAAACAAACTCCCAAATAATTTATTTGTGAATGAGGCTTGTCAGTTTCATTAAACTTCGACAATTATTTGATTTTTACAAGAATTTCCAAATCAATGTCTTTTTCACCGGAAAAATAGCACAAATATAATAACTGTAATTCTTACGTATACCGCTGACGTAAAAACCTATATTAAGGATTAAAAAATTAAATAAAACAATAAAAAATACATTGCTCTTTCATCGCAATAATAATATAAACATTTTGACAATAAAACCTTGTCTTTATTAAGTTTGGGGCCTTTTTCATCATGTCATGCTGTTTTTTCAGCGAAAAAATGCAGGTACCTCAGTTTATATTTATTGCGTTTCATTTGTTATGGTCACGTGGTCATGGTTTTGAGTTTGTAGGCTATATATTCCGTTCCCACATTACCTCTTTAACCAGAAATCCCTGACGATCCGCTTAGGTGAACCTGTGCTAGGTTTGTCTGGCTCCTTAGGTTTAATTTAGGTTTGCTCTACTTAGCGTATCGAGCACTTTATTTAGTTATTTTACTTACTCGTATCGGGTTTTTTTTTCTTTAAACTCTGAACGTGGATGCTAGACGATTATTTTCGGCTGACGTACATGTTCTCTGTTCTTTCATTTTTTTGTACCATTTTTCCCCTTTGGTATTGGTTTGTTTATTTACAAATCAAGAAACCGAAGGTTTCCCGAACGAGTATAATTTCTTATATTTATAAGATTACAACTAGTGTATATAAATATATATATATATATATATATATATATATATATATATATATATATATATATACTAATAAATATACTTTCGTTTCTCACCATTGAATACAATTCTGGGTTTCATGAACCTTTCAATCATTAGGCGGAAAATAAAAAAAATGACGCCTGAAATATGTCAGTATTTATAGCATTCACTGTGGTCTATAATACACACACACATAAACACGCACACACATGCAAACACATAACAGAGCATTACATTATATCTTAACAATAAATATACATTTTTTCCTCACAGGTAGCACAACTTTGAGTTTCATGTACAACGCAATCGTTAGGTGCATGTTAAAAAGTGACAGTTGCATAATTTAAATATTGATATTTATTCGTACTCTGATGATAGTAAAGCAGTACATTTATTAACGGTGGGGGAATAAACAGTATATATATATATATATATATATATATATATATATATATATATATATATATATATATATATATATATATATAAGGCTCAAACACTAATATTCTTTGGTTATAATTTAAAAAAAGCATTTTTGAATTTGTAGGTCTGATGAATTCGATCATGATTACGATTCCAATGTAATAAATTATAATCATGGAATATTAGTGTTTGAGCCTTTTTTATTATATTCTTACTCTGTCCTCTTGGAAATGTATATATATATATATATATATATATATATATATATATATGTATTGGCCACTGATATATATATATATATATATATATATATATATATATATATATATATATATATATATATATGTATGTATGTGGGCCTCTGTCGGTCAG
>OZ038483.1:35721378-35723878 GCA_964036315.1 Acanthosepion esculentum | reverse complement strand
ACCCTACCACTTTCCGATTCAACTCATGCCTCCCTCCAAACATGGCCGTTTCTTGATTTTTTTCTAGAAGGACCCCTTTCTCTACCCTGTATATTCCTTCTCCTCCTATTTTCTCTCTTTTCTTTTTGTCTTTCAAAAAAAAAAAAAAAAAAGACCCCACTGCCATTCTCTCCGATTTTCAACGGCCGATTCGTAAATTCAATTGGCCGCACATAATTTTGCTCTCAGCGTCCCCAAAGGCGATGAAGCGGCAAGGATCCTTTTCTTGTCGGCTTGGTTTCTCAGGGCCAACATGGCGTCACTCTTTCTAACCGTCTTCCTTAACAAATAGGTTTCTACCCTTCACCATCTTCCCTAACCAAAACAACACTCACCATCATCAGCACTATTAACATCATCGTCATCGCCATGACGGTTTCCAAAAACATCTCCAGCCACAGTCCATGTCACCACCGGGGCCTCTATCGTAACCACAACTTCTAATTGCAACACAAGAATCTTCCATTATTCGTCGAACCAGTTGGGGTAGCGTGAAGGTGGGTTCATCATCAACAGTAACTCCCCTCCCATACACAACAACCACCACAGCCTCTTTCACCGCCAACACCATCCATAGCCAACCCACCTCAAACTATAAACGCCATTGACTTCATATCGTCTGAATCTTTGATTCCAGCGAATGGTGGCAGCACAAGCGATTTCCATTATTTAACAGCACCAAGGGCAGCACAACTATTTTGTCTCATACCCCGAATAAAACGACGTTCGTGTCAATCGCATCCGAGCAAGTCATTTCCGTGTTCATTAAAAGTGCTTCTGTTATATTAGTCAGCACAATCTTGGGTACACACACGTATGGTAAAATCCTCTGTATTTGTTTTACAAGTAGTTAACAGTCAGTCCTTGTTGTCCGGGGAATACAGTGAATTTAATACATAGAACTAAAGATCTTGGTTAGGTTAATCGGTTTAAAGTCATTTCAACCCTTATTGTCGAGTATAAGTCTCAAATAACAAAGATCACAAAAATCATCAAAAAAAAAAAAATAGGCACAGGTTTGTTTTATACGGGGGTCAAAATGTAGACATATGTCCGGTTTATACGAGGGTCAGTCTTTCTATATAGCAACGAATGCTGGATAATCTCACAGTTAAAGAGGAAGCAACAGAAATGTGGTTCTACAGAAGGATGCTGAGAATACCATTTGAGTAACGACGAATGTTTTAGAGAAAATAGAAACAAAATAGATACTTATACTTAACATCAGGAAGAGACCGTTAGCATTTCTAGGGCACGAGGAAAGAGGGCTTGAGAAATCTGATACTCACATGACAGGCAAGCGAAACAGAGGAAAATAACGTATAAACTACCTAAAGAACTTAAAATGGAGGAGCAATTTTTAGGAAAGCTAAATAGACAACATACATTAAGTGCTACAAAGTGAAGGAAATTGTGGAGAGCCATGATCGCCAACCTCCTGAAGAGACATGGCATATTCAAGAAGGTTTGAAAAAGATAATGACTGCGATTATCTCGCTCCACATCGACGCATCATAGACTTAATGGACTTGTGTAAATGGACGACAGAATAAGGTTTACAAGAGATAGCAAAATGACAAACTTTACTAATATCTACAAAGGATAGGAAATTGTGGAGAGCCATGATCACCAACTTACTCAAAAGTCATGGTGCATAGAAGAAGTACATGTCCTTTTTAAATGATTTTTCATTTTACTTCATATTTGCGCATTCAAATTTTTCCCCTTAATGATCGTAATAAATTAATGATGCGATTGATTTCAACGGATAAGTTCAGAAGATGACGTGAATTTTCGTTGCAATATCAACGCAGTTCCCGCCACTTTTTTTGCTTGTAAATCAGCCTATTCTTTTTCTCTCTCTCTTGATTCGCATTCATTCGATACGGTTAAATTTTGTCGGATGGTCTCGCGTTTACCATACGCTGTCTGCGCTTCGTCTAGCGGACTTCGCTATCAATCTAAAAACCTTATATAAGGAAAGCATCTTTGTCATTTTTTTTTTTTACCTTATCATCTATTTTCAGCCTGGTTTCTACTCTTTTTTTTTACATTACTTACTCGTAGGTCTGCGTCTCACTGTTTTTTTTTGTTTTCCTTTTGTTTCTTGAGTTTCTTGCTCTCCATTTGGTCCTGCCAATCTGTGCGTTTGCGAAGCCATTCTACCATGATTCACACGCACAAACACACACACTTATATATATATATATACATATATATATATATATATATATATATATATATATATATATATATATATATATATATATATATATATATATATATATATATATGTGTGTGTGTGTGTGTGTGTGTGTGTGTGTGTGTGTGTGTGTGCGTGGTCCTTTGAACTGGAGCGTTCATTTTAACTTTCATCGCTCAAAAAGGAATCATGAATGAGGAGTCACAAAACTCATTAGTGTACCGAAGGGTTGGGAGATAAAAAAATAAAAAAAATACA
>OZ038483.1:35708878-35716378 GCA_964036315.1 Acanthosepion esculentum | reverse complement strand
GGTCTAAAGAGATGAATATAGAAATATTCACGAAATAAATTATATCCGAAATGGATCTTTAAGGATTTCTTCTTGATTTATTATTATTATTATTATTATTATTATTATATTGCTCTGTAGTTTACATTGAGCTCTCTCTGGATTAATATCCTCCTTGGAATTATTCCTACAACTCCCTAATTGGTTATATATATATATATATATATATATATATATATATATATATATATATATATATATATAATTTCATTATTATGTTGCATAATTCATTACATGGGTCCTTTCTTATTCAATTTGAATTGGTTAAGTACTTTGTGTGAAACGTAATAGAGATCTTGCTTAGAGGTATCCCTCGATTTTGAATTTAGAGTTATCCTTCTTGTCAGGTTACTTGCCGCAGCTAGAGAGTCTAGTCTACCTTTTAACTTATAGCTGTTGGGAGAAAAAATGGTTTCATACATTTTCCCATGGTATTTGCCGGTAAGTGAATGTAATGAACTTTACTGGAATTCGAAACCGCCTCTCCAATTTCTCATTCCTAGCTGCGTTCCATTCTACGCTAACCTCGCAAGTAACATTTTGAGTCGTCGATTATGGGAAATAATTGGTTGGAATTTATTCTATAAGTATATGGAATCATTCAGGTACAATGGAGTAATGGATAGCGGCTCGGATTGAGGAATCGGAGAGCCGAGTTCGAATTCCAGTCGAATCCATTACATTCACTTACGTACCATTCCCTCTATGGGTAAATAGCAAGGCAGACTGGGTTCTATAGCCTTGGATGACAACTGGTCGACCGCAGAAAGAAATGGCAACCTATTGCGGGAAAAAATCTGCCTTGTCAGTCATGTATCAAAAGATACATGATCGCTTAAGCACCTATCACGCATGCTACATAACTGACGTCGATGATGAAACGCGAACAATAAACCTATTTTATTATTATAAGACCTGACGTACTGTTCGTATTATCGCTAAGTGTACGTAACAAACTAACCGAGTCTGTTATGTTTACTTCGAAATATTTCTTTTAGTAAAGGCATGAACCAATTTCCTCCCCTCCACAGATATGATTGATTGGTTTGTTTTCTACTGCTTATCAATCTGTAGGTTATTTAAAGCCAGAAGATACTTTTCGATTGTAAAAAAATTTTTTGACGATAATGATTTACTGATAAAAGTCCTACTAATTAAACCATAGATGGGGGTAGATGTTGGAGTTTTTGGGTACCCTGGTGTACTAGTGAGCCAGCCAAAATAAGCGGGCTCATTTTATAGTTCACCAATAGAAGAGTTAACCAATCAGAAGGCTCAAAATATTCAATAAGACGTGTAGAAAGGCGGCCATGTTTTTCCTGAATATGTACTGCCAGCCTTTGATGGCTGAACAGTCGAACTCTCTGCCTTCGGACAGAGAGGAACCCGGACGAGGCTCCGCCAAGGGGCAGAGTCTCGTTCAGTGTGGTAGACTGTCCCTGAACCCGTTTTTACGGGTTCCAATAGGGAATAATTTTGGCCGAGCCTACTGGCTCGGAAATCCCACGTTAAACCCGGCCTTGTGCCGCATGTAACCCTCGTGGGGGGTGGTTAAATATTACTACCAGCCTTTGATATCGAAGAGTGAAGAATTACGGAACAGCTGCTGGTGGTATTGGCGATATAGTTAGATTCAGTAGAGTGTCTGACCCGTGAGTGTTAATCTTTAACGTTGTTTCATTGAACAGATTACGTACTGCGCTGTATTCTATATTCATAGACTATGGTGAACATGGTCAACAGTAGAATAGATGGATTCATGCCTTTCCCAAGGGTATTTGCGCGTAAGTTATTATAAGGAACCCAACAGGAATCAGAATTCGGTTATGTGATTTCCATTTTTGACCTGATATCGATTACTTCACCCGTATATCTAAGCTTACGGCACCTGATATTCCCAAGCGATCACCCAACTATATACTGACCAGGCTAGATGTTACTTGACCGTATTAGAACCGACGTTTCAACGTGATATGGCCGTAAATCTCCCCAGATAGATATGGATGCCACGGATGGCATCAAACCCATTCTAAAATTTCAAAATGCTCAGCTGTATACAACTACTTTCTCAGATCAATCGATAAAAATAGCTTCGAATGAGTGAAGTATATGTCTTAACAGGGGCCATTCTTCTTAGAATGTCATGGACTAGTGCTACATAATCACAAAGATCTGTATCAGATAAAAGAAACCACATAACTTGAGGATTTCCACCCACAGATGAAGAGAAAAAAAATATGACATAATTAAAAAATCGACGTTCCACACTAATTCAAACAAAAGGTTAGGAAGGAAACTGCCACCAATTCTGGAAAAATCGATGACAGTTACTGAATTTGATAAACATATTTTACTGAAAAAAATGTTTTACTACATAGATTTCATAAATTTTTAACCGAAAGTAGCAAAGGCTCCTTAGTTAATGAATGCCGTATGTATCCTTATAAGGAAAAGGATAATTCCGTTTTCAAAACTGGAATAGCCAACTGGATATGAAGCTTTGTAAATAATTGATACGACGTCATTATTTGTCAAAGAAGTCATGAAATTTCACATATATT
Source organism: Acanthosepion esculentum (assembly GCA_964036315.1). Lineage (NCBI taxonomy): Eukaryota > Metazoa > Mollusca > Cephalopoda > Sepiida > Sepiidae > Acanthosepion > Acanthosepion esculentum. The sequence goes on along the minus strand of OZ038483.1, from coordinate 35,713,778 downwards.
AAAGAAGACGAAGCTTTAGGGGACTAAGACATGGAATTTTACTTTTCTCTCTCTCTCTTTCTCTCTCTTTATCTATTTAAGCTTTGTATTTCTATCTGTCGATCTATCTATCTATCTATCTATCTATACTTCGCATTTCCAACTATCTATCTAATCTTGGCTTTTTATCTATCTAATCATCGCATTTCCAACTATCTATCTAATCTTGACTTTTTATCTATTTAATCATCGCATTCTATCTATACTTCGCATTTCCAACTATCTATCTAATCTTGGCTTTTTATCTATCTAATCATCGCATTCTATCTATCTATCTATCTATCTATCTATCTATCTATCTATCTATCTATCTATACTTCGCATTTCCAACTATCTATCTAATCTTGACTTTTTATCTATCTAATCATCGCATTCTATCTATCTAGCTATCTATCTATCTATACTTCGCATTTCCAACTATCTATCTAATCTTGGCTTTTTATCTATCTAATCATCGCATTTTATCTATCTATCTATCTATCTATCTATCTATCTATCTATCTATCTATCTATCTATCTATAATCTTTTCATTTCTCACTATCTATCTATATTCTGCAACACGTTTTACGTCCCCACAACCATTCCCCTGTTTTAAATATCTACCTCATTTGCATCAACTCTCCTGTACATTCCCTAACTCTCTCTATCTTTTTACTTATATCATTGTTGTAAATCCATATTCCTTTTAATACATGCATACGGAAATTAATCAATATTCATTTTGTGACCCCGGGCGAATATTCCCAGTGGTCGGCAAGCCTTTCCGAAAGCTGGAGGAGAGATTTCTTTGACATAAACCTCATAATTGTGGGACGTTTTCCAAATACGACTTATAAGCTAATGCCCTTACACAGAATGGTCTCCCATTTAATTATTAATATGAACAAAAAGAGCAGCTACCGGATGTGCCAGTGGCGGGTGGCTTGCATAAATGTAGGTGCCCAGAGTGAGTTTAACTTGAACATCAGTTTCTGTTATTAAAGAAATATGAAGGCAAATAGATTTTCAGGAGTTAAAATGAAGAATAAGAAAGAATCCTAGGGAGGAGATTAAGAATTATAATTGGAAAGAAAAGGCCAAATGGGTGGGAATACGGGTAGGGATTTACCGATTATCCTCGTGGGTGTAGGTCAAGGTGGAGAAGAGTGCAGAGAGGAGATGAAAAGAGAAACGAGGAAAACAGGAGAAAAGAGAAGCAGGGGAGAATAAAAAGAGAAAGGCAAAAGATGAGGTTGGATGAGACAAGGGACGCGGAAAGAAGACTTGGAAATTCGGAGGCAAAGATAAGGGAAAATCTCAACATATATTTGGAGGGAAGAAAGACGTCTTTTGCAGTAGGAGGAATATAAAGAAAAAAAAAATTCAAAACATGGAAGACACGCATGAAATCAATTAGAATAACCAAACAATAAATAAAATATATTTAGTACCAGCAGTATAACCCGTCTTAATTTATATTAATCGCTGACACTAACTTTGACAAAAATATAGATGGCATTTTTTAAATGTTCAAATATCCAAGGTAAGAAGGTATAACAATAAATCTGATAGAATATATGGACGGAAACATATAAAAGCTCACATATAGAAAACTAGCAGTACAACCCGTCTTCGACCGGGTTTTTCATTACTGGGATATTTGTCGTTAATTTGAAGTTTAAAGTCAGCCCACTCGAAAATCACTATTAGTAACAACAATTGGGTGCAACTGAGGCACACCCCCAAATGGCGGGGGGTTGTTAACAATTTGAATAGGGGAGTGTCCCTGAAAAGGGCCGTTTTTGCGTTCACATCTTCCATTTACCGTCATAATAATAAGATACGATAATTTTTATTTATAATATAGTTTTTTTTTTATAATTCTAATAATTTTTTGCGTTAGATTTCAACTCTCTAAATTGATTGTACGCTGTTTTTTGCAGACATTAAATTTTGCCTTTGATTTTTGCGCAAAGTGTGGGAAAACCAGTTTTTTTCGATTTTTCACCTTCAGGGCTGGAATTTTTTCAGCCAATTTGGACTTAAAACCGGCACTGAAGAATTATCTATCAAACAAAAAAAAAAAATTCATCGAAATCGGATAAAAACTGTAGAAACGCATAAATAACATTCGATTACTCACACACACACACACATATACATTTTGAGAATTATAGATATAGATTTCATTTCTGAGATGAGTAATTGTAAATATTCTTGTATTATTTCGAACAATTGTTTTCATCTTGGCCCACATCCGGCCCGTGAAGGATTTTAACACCTGGACACTAATTATCTAATTAATTTGAAGAAACTTTTAATCGACTTACAACGCGAGCAATTTTTAAATAAAAAAAAATGCTTTGCCAAGTGGAAAATATAACAGCCTATTCAATAATGCGAAAATGGCCGTATCATTATTTGGAAGTACATATATGCTTGTGAACAACTTTTTGCGATAATGAAATATATTAAAAAGTAGTTTAAGAATAAGTTTGGGTGATGACCACCTGGATAATGTTTTGTTCCTGTCATCGACAAGTATTTCAACTGGTGTAGTGAAGTTATCAAACAATAAGCAGAATCAAGTGTCTCATTAAATAATTTGGCATTTCCAACAGTTTTTTCTTTGTAGAAAGCAATTTTCATTCTTTTTGTTGTGTTAGTTGTTATCCTGTTATTCCTGCAGTAAAACAAGGAACACTGTTTAAATAATATAACACTAACTTCGTTGTTTCTTCTTTAAACTTCCAAACCAATGCATCCTTCTTAACAGAGCTGTCTGAGGTCGAGACATTTTATTATAATAAATTTGATATTATGGCGCTACTCCGAGACATTGCATAACTTTCTGGCACGCTCTCTCCAAAAGGTTGCCGTCCCCTGATATAGACGCTATTATAGACACAACGTTTCGACCAAGTACCCTTTGGTCATCATCAAGTGTTCATTCATTGATATCTGATTATTGTAATATTTTGTCCCTGTGATATCAGTTATTGTTCGTTCCTGCTGAATTGGTGCGTCACTACCAGATCCAAAGATTGAACCCCAGCTACTAGATGACAGTAACACATGTATAGCCAACTTCTATATCCATGATGCATCTGTTTTTGGAGCATTTGATATTCAATTTCGTATGGTTTTTGACTATGATGACGCTTTCCATAATTTAGTATTTGATTTCCCTGATGAGTAATTATCAATATTCTTGCATTATTTCAAACTATTTTTCTCATCTTGGTTGTTATAGATATTATTATAGACAAAACATTTCGACCAAGTACTCATCTCAAATATAAAATACTAAATTATGAAAAAGCGGTACGAACCCGCCATCATAGCCAAATCTAAAAAAAAACATCTAATATTGAATATAAAAGGCTCCAAAAACACACCACTAATGTCCTTCGTAATGGATATCGGATTTGTTTTTACTTGTGTAACTGCCATCTAGTTGAATCCTTGGATCTGGTAGTTACAAATTCAGCAGGGAACCCCACGTAATACCAAAATGAACTGCTGTAACCTAGAAAGGGTTACTGAATGAGGACACCCAAAACAGACGTTGGAGATGAATCGGTAATCTTTATAACATCAGCAAAATACAATATTTGCCAGTGGCAGAATGTAGGTAAAACACTGGCAGCGGTGGACTATTTAGACAGCAGATTACCCCCACTTACAATAAGTGTCCAGCGTATTTATCAGGATTGGAACATATACATAAGTGTCCATAGGTACGGGATATAACAGGAACTCTGGAGAGAGCTGAGTCATGTGAGTGCACAGTCGGATGTAGTCGGAGAAAATTCTATGATGGTTGAAAACATATGAGAAGGAAGGTGATCAATGTTATTAGGTAACTCTCTTTGTTGTTTTTAGAACTTCTATAATAAAATCGTTCATGATGATTTTCTATGTGAAATCATTGGCAAATCATTCGAAGCCATATTTATATTATGGATAGAAAAGGAAGGAAAAGTGTCATATTCGATCAGTCAGTTATGTGCCATGCGTAATGCACGCTTAAGCAATCATGTATCTTTCGATACATGACTGACGAGACATATTTTTCCCCCGCAGTCGGTTACCATTTCTTTCTGCGGTAGACCAGTTGCCATCCAAGGCTATAGAACCCGGTCTGTCCTGCTATTTACCCGTAGCCTATATGAAGACGATTCATACCTTTACCAAGGATATTACCACGTATGTGAATGCAATGGATTCGACGGGAATTCGAACTCGGCTCTCCGATTCCCCAATCGAAGCCGCTATCATTCACTCCAACGTGCCTTCGATAGGCAGATAGAACAAAGAAAAGAAGCAGTGGAAGAACAAGTGAAAACAGAAGTTGAATAAAATTTAAGAATGTAAGAAAGAAACAGGCATTAGAGCAAAAAGCGAAAGAGAGCCAAATTGAAAAAGAAGAAAAAGAAAGAGGAAAGAAACAAATAAAACGAAGGAGAAATGAGGTAACAGTGTCTATTATTTGTAAAAACCCCAAGAGATACCAAACTCAGTAGAGATGGGCGTTGACAGACAAAGAAAAAGATCTTTAAATGCTGACTGAAATATTAAAGCAGAATTAGCCACATCCGGCAAGAATGTGCGACGGTTACGCCTACCCCTTTATCCTTACCCCTACCAGGAACGATACAGCCCTCCCGACATCCCATAAATCCATCCTTCACCGCAACTAAATTTGCCCCCAGCTGTTTATTCCAGCTCCTGCTCAATTCTGTCTAATTTTATCCCTAGTTTGCTCAACAAGGAAAGCTTTTAACCGTAATTATTAAACTGTCTTCAAAGAATTACTTATTAGCCGGATGTCTCTTGCATTGCTCTTCGTAATTACGGCTTTTCTGGGGAAAAGCGATG
>OZ038483.1:35681378-35706378 GCA_964036315.1 Acanthosepion esculentum | reverse complement strand
GCGGGGCATTTTTGAGTCTTATTCGCTACCTTTTCGTCACCGGGGCCCGTTGGAACGGTTGGTATGACGTTTGCCTGATAGCGTAATTGTCTGGGTTTCAATTCCCAGTAGTGGATGTGCACTGCTGATGCGTCCCAAATATAGGACGAGACGGCCGTCCATTGCTTTTAGCTGAGATTTCTTCTAGACTCGATGAATTACTTCATTATAATTATCTCAAATCCTCCTAATTTCTAACACTTATATTTTTTTTTATATATATATATATATTTTAGAATTGGACATAGTCCGACAATTTATTTAAAGACATTTATATATATATTATGTTTAACGTTCTTTTTTATAGATACAAGTATTTAAGCAAATGCTCTGTTTTATAATAAACAGTATTAAATAACATTTACCGGCCTGAATGTCCGAGAAATTTTCATAGAAAATTTTCGCTCTCCGACAGGAATCGAACCTGTATCTTATACGGAACCATCATTTAGCGTGATGTGCCTTAACCTTTCGGCCATAGAGCAGCGTCTGGTTAGCAAGGTTGATTTTACTATCTTTAAACTTAAATCTTCCATGAATCTCTTCTATTCATATCTGCTCTAGCGTATCAAATGTAAACAAATGACGTCATATATTTTTTAGAATTGGACATAGTCTGTGGCCGAAAGGTTAAGGCACATCACGCGAAATGATGGTTCCGTATAGGATACAGGTTCGATTCCTGTCGGAGAGCGAAAATTTTCTATGAAAATTTCTCGGACATTCAGGCCGGTAAATGTTATTTAATACTGTTTATTATAAAACAGAGCATTTGCTTAAATACTTGTATCTATAAAAAGAACGTTAAACATAATATATATATAAATGTCTTTAAATATATATATATATATATATATATATATATATATATATATATATATATATATATATATATATATATATATGCAAGGGTAAGTAAAAAATTATTGCGCTTTCGCCATGACCTATCTTTAGGTTTGTCACCCTGCGTTATACTCATGCGTGCTTAGAGTTGCTGCTTTTTTGTACATGGGATTGAGTTTGACTCCTCCGTTGCAATAGACAAAAGATACTTAGAGACAACTTCAGGTAGAGAAAATAGGAACGGTGCAATGAAAACTGTACAGAGATAAAAAAGAATCATAGATTCTGTTTTGCATAAAATTTACGGTTATATCTATATCCGTTTCAATTGTAAAACGATGAGACCTTGCCACCAATTTAGTACTGCGTTTGAATTCATCAAGTCTTCTTATCATAGAGGAAAGTTCATCAGGAATAACTGGGAAGTGTTTTAACAGAGGGAGAGAAACGTGACACAGAAATCAGAAGTCACATTGGAATAGTGAAAGATGCCTTCCAAAAGCTAAGCAAAACAGTAAAATTTCGGTAGAAACCAAAGAAGTGCTGATCTGACTTGAGGCAACACCGACTTGTTCTACAAAAAGATGATAAGAATACGAAGGATTGAACATGTGAGTAATGAAGAAGAATGTTAACAAAAAGGACACTTATACTCAACATTCGAAAGAGACAGTTGAAATCCCCAGAACACATAATGAGGAAAGAATGTTCGGAAAACCTGACACTCACAGGGGATACTAAAGAAAAGAGGAATAATGATAAGATAAAGTACCTAACGAGCTTGTGTAAATCAGTGGGAGAACAGTGATTAGGAGGGTTATAAAAACTTAAACTTTAATAAGAGCTATAAAAGACAGGAAGTTGTAGAGAGCCGTGGTCGCTCATGTCCTGAAGGGGTAACAACACTTTAAAGTAAAAGAAGAAATAATAATATTCATTCAGTGAACTGTTAACGAACATTATTCGTTAAGATACGTATTACATGCAGAAAAAGTCTTTATAAATTATTTAAACTAGAAATTCCCATCCCATGATGGGTATCCTTTCTGCATCATAAGCGTTTATTATATCAATAGTTACAGGTTCATGTGTGCGGGTAGCGAATGTTTGTCGGCGTGGGAAGAGGAATAATGAAGCCGAGTTCAATATCAAGACGAATCCTTTGTATACTCTTCAAACTAATTGTTATGGTCCAATATCCTCGCACCACGGTTATGGTCCAAGTTTAGGACCAAGGAAGAACAACACGAACAAAAGAGTAGGAATAACAAAGATATAATAAACAGAATAATAATAATACAAGAAGTTGTAGGTGTTAGTATGACTGTCAGTCTGGTTTAGAGTGAACTATTATTGTCTCGACTCGTTCCACTTCCGTTCAATCGTCTCTCTTGAGAGGCGCAGTCTTTGTAATGCCAGGAAGAGTTTATTGTATCGTCATAGGTAAGTTCCCATAACACTAATGCCCTTAGTAAAGGCATGATTCCGTGTATTCTTCCACTTAAATAACAAGATAGATTCGTCTCTGTAACCTTGTGTGATAGCTAGTCTAGGAAAAGGACTTTGAGTATAGAACAATGGAAAATCACTCCACTATATTTCCTAGGAAGTAACAGCAATTCACAGATGATAGCAAAACGTAACCTGTGGAGAGCCACATCCTAAAAAGATATGTCATTAAAAATTACATGGTAAGGAGATGTATCTGGTGACGCATACCATCTACTACTGGCAGAGTCCAGTTGTGATGGAAAAAATTGATAGATTGATTGATTCGTTTTCTATGCCTTATCAACCCTTTGCAGTTTATTCAAAGCCAGAAATTATTTTATAATGTAAAAATTCTTTTGGGATAATAGTGGTTTAGCAATACAAGTATTATTAATTAACCCATAGCGAGAAGAGGTTGATTAATACCTTTTCCGAATGTATTTGTGCGTAAGTGAATATAAGGAACCCAACGAGAATTGGAACTCTGCTCTCCGGTTAACAATTCCGAGCAATTTTCTATTACCTCATCCGCACATCCAAACTTACGGCTTATGCTAGTCACAAGTGCTCACCTATCTAGGTACTAGTGCCTAGGCTCGACGTTGCTTAACTTCGGCGATCGTACGGGCGCCAGTGTTTCAATGTGATGTGGCCGTAAGCCAGATTAAGGCGAAATATCCGTCATCATCGATAGATGAATCAAAAAAGTCTACTCCTGTGGGTTAAATAAAAGGTTCAGTTCGTAATTGCCTGGAAGATACTGTGATCGCTAGAAAATAATGCCTGAGGATACTACCGGCCCGATACCTTGTGATCGTAATATCCCATATAGATGAATAAATTATTATTTTACATTTTAATACGAGACCTTGAAAATTTATCACCTTTATTCGCCTTCCATTCATTGAATCATTAATCAATTTATGAGTAAGCCGACTATGTATAAAAAAAATGAATGGTGAACCATCGTCTTCCGATTTCCTTTTTACCTTAACTGTCACTGTTTTTGCTTTATTTCGCTAAACTTCGAAATTATCAATAATTATGTTTACGGTGTCGATGTTCCGATAACATTTGGTTTATAACCTAGTTTAGTTCGGACTAAACACCTAGTGAAAGTTTATGTGGTAAAAAGCAATAAAAAAATGGATGTAAAAAAAAATGTTTGGCGCAACATAATCTTCCGGTTCCTTTTTTCTCTTACCTAACACTGTTTTTGCTGCATTTCACTAAACTTTGAAATTATCAATAATTATGCTTACGGTGCCGATGTTCCGGCAACATTTATTTTATAACTTCGTTTAGTTCGGCCTGAAATTCAAGAGGAAACTTATGTGACTAAGAAACTAATTTACGTGGTGGACACTAATATAAATAATGATCACCCGACTTTGTAAGATTTCCTTTGTTTATTTCCTTTAATATTTAACCAATAACAAAGTGGTGTCATTCATGGTTTACAATCAGTTCCGAAGAGAATCACTCGAAGAGAATCTGGCAATATTTTTAAAAAATTTTCTTTATAAAACACATTCAGTTATAATAGTAGTGCTGTTAAAACTTACTGCTGTTTTTTTAAATATTGCATTTTCATTAGTAAAAAATAAGCAGTGGTCGGCATTCTTTAGTCCAACTAGTTCTGACCTTTACGTCTAGGACAGATCCTGTTACATCCCCGTTCTGGGTATGACGACAAACTGCATCCGCGTCCTGGGTAAGACGATAAACTACGTCCAACAGCAAAGCCTCTGATCAGGAGGTTTTGAGGAGTGTGGAACCACCTCTTAATTGCTGGTGTTCCCAGGTCCGCCCTGATCCGGGGTGGTAGCACCTGTTAGGGTCCCAGCTATGGGCAAACAGTTAATCCCCAAACACAGATCTCGTCCTGGGTAAGACGATAAACTACGTCCAACAGCGAGGCCTCTGATAATACGTTTTTTGGAAAATAATGTTGCTAGCTGTACGTTTTTGAAAAAAATATTACAAGCTATACATTTTTGAGGAAAAAAATATTAACTGAAATAGATTTTTGACAAAACAAAAATATTACCAGGAAAAAAAAAGTTGTCGGCATTAAATGACCCATTGAGGTTGATATACCGTAAAACAAAACAAACCAAACCAAAACTGAACTGTTACATCCACAGTATCAAATCGCTTTCATTTTCTCCGTACTTCAAATGCAATGAAAACATTCTACTCAGATATATTTTTCTACTAGCTGCTACGTTGTGAAACAGACTCCAACATGAGTACTTCCTTGAACATTACAATATTGTCCCCTTCGACTCAACGGTAAGTCTTTATCTATCACTTTTATCTTCATAATCTTCACTTCTTACGACTGTATTTTATTCAAATCTCACAACTCATTCGCCGTAACCATTTTAATAATAACCCTCTTTCTTGAGTGGCTTTCGAGTCTTGTATCGGTTGAACTTTAGTATAGGAAAAAAAAAAACGTTGCGAATTCCAAGCCTTTGCTTCGTTGCGTTACGTAGTCATTTGTTTAAAAGATGTGCAGATCCCACAAAATAATATTAGCAAAAGTTGTCGTAATTAAAGCAATTCGATAGGTTTAAACATTTTGGGGATCGTTTATTTCACATACAGCATGTTATAGCCCAGAAAATGTTCAAAATTGTTTACTTTCATTTATACATACAATTTTTGTGGGTGTTCACTATGATTATATCCAGATTCAAGTATCCTTCCCGCAGGCAACGCCTCTCTACTAATCTGACTAAATTAGGAAGAGGCAAAGTTAATCCCTGATGCCTGAGGCGCCCGAATAGAGAAGTACCAAAGGAGCGATCAATTTTTGTCCCGAGTCTCATGTACGTGTGGGATTCCAGCTTCGAACTCGGCCTTGTGCCATATTCTATTTGACTCGGCATGCAGGTAAATTTCTATAAAATCGCACTTTTTTAAAAAATTCTCAGCACTTGGGGGTATTCCCTCTAGGTAGGAAGCAACTCTCTCATTGCATGGCAAGGGTGGCTCAGTCAATTCACGACGCCTGAGGCATCCCAGTGGGGAAGCATCGAGGGAGTTCAGTAAAGTTTGTCTTTAACCTCACGTAGGCGTGGGGTTCCAACTTGAAACTTGCTTTTTGCCATATTCGGTTCGAGTGGGCGTGCAAATAAATCCCAGGATAAAAATCATATTTAGTACTTTAAGACCTTAAAATCATATTTGATTGATAACACTGTTTTGCATAATATTTACACTCGCACACAGACAGAAAAAGACACACACACACACACACACACACACACACACACACAATTTTTATATATTTGATTAATTTTCAGGATTTCCAGCGGAACATACTCACATACCCACGTTGAGTTTTATATCTATGATATGCTACAGTCAATGTTAGTAAAATGTTGGTGATGCCTTTCAAGTGTAAGTAATCGATGCGAATTTATTAATTAAAACCTGTTTAACAGTTGTTAAAATGATAAAAAAAGGAGTAACAAACAAGTAAACGCCAACATTTTAGGGGTTTTAATTATTTAAATACGGAACCCTCTTAATTTAATTAAACATTGGCTTAGTACTTTAAGACCTTAATTCGGTACAATTTACCTTCCTGTATTAGGTACCGTCACAGATATTCTAAAAATCTTGACAAACGCATTTTAAATAATTTAAATATTTTATGAACTTAAAATTCGGTTTTATTTAAAAGATAATGACCTAAAGCTAGTTCGAATTAAAAGAATTAATTTCTGTATATAAATAAACTTTTTACGGATATGAAAAACATTGGTACTTTTTTTCGTCACTCATCGAACCGCCATTGTATTCGAAAAATCTCTTTTATTTCATTGATGTCAGTTTTGTGTAATATTCACAAACACACAGACAATCAATTTTATATATTTGATTTATTTTCCGGCTTTCGAGCAAATACATACACACATATGCACTTTGAGTTTTATATATTTAATCAATATTTTTTCTTTTACTTATTTTTTTGTTTGAAGGATATTTGTCTATATTGTTAGTTTCGTTTCGTCTTATTTCTGTTTCATTTTACTCTAATTATTTTATTGTTAATTTTACTCCATCTTATTGTTTTTATCACAACTTTTCCATACGCTTCGATCGTTGGTAATTGACCCCAAACCTGAGGAGTTCGTTGCATGGCTATTTCAGCCATTGAAACCTCAATGTTTAACTGGAGACAGGACCAGACTGTGGTGTCTTCTGATGTAACTTTTGTGGCAATGCTAGCGACATGAAAAAACAAAACAAAACAACAAAAGCAAAAAAACAAAAATACCCCCAACCCCCGAAGAAATACATTATTAGTATTCGATGGAAATCAGTGATGCCTAACCATTTTTAATCTATCTACATCCTAAAAATCTAAAACAATGCAATATCTGGATACAACTGAAGATTGTTTTTAGACTGAATCAGTTGTCTGAACACAACTCTGTTCTCAAACACAGGATGTTTTTCGCTTCTCTCACCGAAACCTGACGATCAAATATCGCCACTTGAATGAAGACAGAATGCACGTTTGTTAGCAAAAGAGGCAGCGTACGGTGGGAGTAATGTATTGTGGACATCGAAATGAATCAGTTGCAGAAATTCAACTGACTGGGTGGTGTAGTAACAGACGACGAAATATATGGCACAGAAATCCAAAACTCTATAAGAATAGCGAAAGACGTATTAAAGAAACTAAGCAAAGAGATAGAACAATTCCGTTAGAAGTCTCTGTGTAATATCAAACCGTCTATATAGCAATGAATTCCGGACAATTTTCTCATAGATTAAGAGAGTCGAAGAATCAGAGATTTGGTTAAATAGACAAATGTTAAGAATACCACGGACTGAATATGCGAGCAACGAGAAAGTAAATAGGAACAAAATGGAAATTTATACGTAAAATCAGAAGAATACTGTTAAAATTTCTGGGACATATAACCAGGAAAGAAGGTCTGGAGAATCTAACGCTCAGAGGATATATTGCAGACAAGAGAATCAAAGGTAAAAATTACTTAACTGAGTTGTGTGTATAGATAAGAAAATTGGTGCAAAGTGGATTACAAAAGCCCAAAGTTACTAAAAGCAACAAAAGAAAGATTCAAAATTAATGGATACTGCATATAGTTTCCTTCCAAAATATTTAAATTGCACCCAGGCGTGCACTATTTTCGGAATCACTGATTTCTATTTTTGGATTTGTTTGTATAATAATAATAATAATAATAATAATAATAATAATAATAATAATAATAATAATAATAATAATAATAATAAGAATAATGTTTGTATAATAAAATCTCCCCAAAATTATTATTATTATTATTATTATTATTATTATTATTATTATTATTATTATTATCATCATCTTTTCATTTCTCTTGTATACTAATTTTCTTCCGGGTCCCAACCAGAGACCTAAGTCCTGAAATAGCATCTGCAGATTTTCTACTGAACATGTTTGTGAAAAAAAAAGACCACCTAAAAGACCACAAATTTTACATAGATAAGCTCTTCGTAAGGTGTGAGCAGTACTTTTGGGAACAATGTTTGCATTTCTTTAAGGATGGGCTATAAGGGACCCCTTCAATGTGCCTATCGGAACATTTTCCAATCACACCGAGGACTTCAACTACAACTGGACATATTGATGTTCTCATGCACAATATTTTTTTTAGATTTGCACTTCAAGATAATTGTATTTTGATAGTTATTGTTGTTGTTGTTGTTGTAGTTATTGTTGTCGTTGCCGTTGTTGTTATTGTTACACTTTCTGCAAGATTGTTCTCTTTCAACCGTATATCTTTCATTATGGCTGTTCTACATCAAGTCGTACTGAAAGAAACCTTCCCAGAATAGTTACTGTGCTAAACATCGCAGACTTCTGAAGCGATAGGATACAAAGCTTTATTCTAATTTTCTCAATGTAGGACTACGGTGGTGCAGACCCTAATAATCACTAGGACAATATTGGCCTAAAAGTCTCACATTCTGGCAAATTCAATGCGCAGATTGGTGTATTTTTAAGCTTGTCATTTTCTTTGACCCTGATATTATGGTCATCAGAAACAGTTACTTCGATGAGGAGTTATTTTCTGGTTTCTTGCCCTATATAACGTGGTCTCTTCGTATGTTGAAATCCTACAAGATCTTGGCAATTTCCAGTCACCTTCTATGGCTTTTGGCGGGAGCATTTCTCGTCGAATTCATGTCAATGCTTCCTAGGTAGGCACTAATGCAGACGAGAGACGACTTTATCAAGGCAGTATTCTAGTATTCTTTCAGTCCAAGCATTTCCACAAGCGCTAATGATGTCGATGGCATTTTCCCCTTCCATGCAACGCAGCTTTCACTTCTTTGAATCCAATTAGTTGTAGATAATCTTCTGGACAGGATTAATATTCAGTGCTTGGTCATGGGCGTTTAGCATTAGGATTTTTGCGTCGCGTTTCAATTCGCCTTTCATCAAACAATCCCACGAAACTTTTGTCTTAATGCCAATTCGAAATTCACTTAGTTTATTGCTCTATAAATCTATCAAAGTTTTAAAAGTATAAATAAATCTATTAAATTCGTAGAAGTATTTTTTTTACTTTTTTTCACGATTTATTATTTTACAAGTATTATAAAAATGTGAAAAGAGAGTTAAAATATTAAGAAGAATCGATTAATCAAGTAATAACGGATAGAATGGAGCGTTAAATTGAATAAATATAGTGACTCGGTTATCCGGAAATGAGGGCCGGAAAATCGATGTTGGTCTTTTCTAACAAATATAGATATTCAATATCAGTTTTTTTTTTCTCTGAAGAGTTTAAATTAAAACAAATGATTTTCTTTGTTTATATTTTTGTGTATTTTTTTTTTTTGAAAGCATCTTCACCTTTGGCAGGTAAAAATTTCTTACTTGTTTATTTACATATCATAAATGACACACCAAAACGTAATATGTTTTGTTTAAACAGCATTACGTCAATTGACCTTTACCACAACCTTTTGTTTTAAAACTCCTACAAAATGGCTTCCGGAGTATTTTTGTCAACATTTCCGGTTTCATTGAATACCTTATTTGTTATTTTTTTCGATACTTGCTGCTTTTTATTGTTGCTGTTGTTTTGCCTTTGATAGAAGAGATTCTTCTACCTTTTATCGAATTCAAAAGTAGTTTTTGGGCTTTCATTGTCCTTAATCCCAGCAAACAAAATAACTCTCGCCCAAGTGGTGTTTGTTTTGAACTTTCTATTATTTTACCGATGCATTTCTTTTGTTACACATTTTATTTCTTGTCTTATTTATTTAAATTCTTTCGAATAATGTCCTATTTTTTTTACTTTTCGTCTTTTCCAATCTGAAGTAGAATTCTGTTTTCTTTGTTCTATTACTTTCACTTTCACATTATTTTCCTTTTGATTCATATTCCTTACTTTCACTTTCACATTATTTTCTTTTTGATTCATATTCCCTACTTTCACTTTCACCTTATTTTCTTTTTGGCTCAAATTTCTTACTTTCATTTTTACAATATATTCTTTTTGATTCATATTTGTTAAAGAGTTTACTTTACGAAAAATGATATCTTTTAGCATTTAATTTGATTCATTTCCTATTTTTCTTTCCTTTTAAATTTATCTTTCCTTTATTTAGCATTTTCATTCATTCATTCATTCATTCATTTTCTCCCCTCTCCTCTTTTTCTCGGAACATTCCTCTCTTTCATGAGTCATTCATTTCTCTTTCTTTCAAAAGTCTTCCATCATTCATTTTTGCCTTTTCACCTTTTTATGTTTGTTTATTCTTTCTTCATCTATTTTCTACAATTTTTCTTTTATTCTTTCTTTCTGGAGTTTCCTGTTCTTTCTTTCTTTCTTTCTTCCTTTTGTTTTCTGTTTCTTTCTTTCTTTCATTCTTTCTTTCTTTCTTTCTTTCTAAATGTATCCTTCCTTTCTTCAGTTAGTGGTTTCATTTTTTTTTGCTCTTTCTTTCCAGTATTTTTTCTTTCTTTCTTTGATACCTTACATTTCTTTGAGTTTTATATTGCTTTCTCATTAAAAAAAAACAAACCTTCTCCTTCTCTTTTCTCTTCTTTTATTCGACTTTATTATCGCTGTAAACTGCGTGTTTGTTCATTCGCATGAAAGAAAGGAGAAAAAAAACTCAAGAAGACAAATGGATAATGTTACATTGTATGCTGAGCGAGTTTTGCAAAGAACAACAGGGGGAAAGTATTTTCCTTCTGTATATTGTATATTTTGTTTCTAAAGAAAAAAAAACAATGATTTAAACGGGCAAGCCAAAATCGAATTCCGAAAAGCAAAGAATGAAAACAATAATAATAAAAGTTGAATAAAATGATGAACAAAACGAACAATGCAAGACTAACACTAATAATAATAATAATAATAATAATGATAATAATAGTAACGTCCATAACAATACTTTAATGAAAGATACTGAATAATGGCCAACCGAGAAGAGGAAGGGAATAAAACTAATAATAATGGTAAGTAAAACAAAAACAAATAAAAGGCAAATTGAAATGAAACAACGAAAAAGAAATAAGCTGTAACTAAAAAAAGGAAGGAAGATAAAACTGCACTGGGGTTTGGGCAAGCCGAAAATATTGAACATATATATAAAGAAGAAAGAATAAAATGAAAAAAAAAATGTAAAGAAAAGAAAAGGAAAAATGAATCGGGTGAACAAGATCATGAAAGAAATATCGTTAAAGGTTGAAGAACGAGAAAGAACGAGAATTAGAGCGGGAGAAAAGCGTCTCCATGGAGACCTTAAATGGCGGGAATTTGGGATTAGTGAGAACGAGCGAGGGTTAGTTGGTGGTGCTTGTTGGAGAGGTTGGTGGAGCGGATGGTGGCGTGTAGGTGTGTGTGTGTGTGGGGGGGTCAACACGTGTGTAATCTCCTTGAAATCACATTAACAACGCCAACAATTTTTTTCCTCTCCACTTTCAGCGTGTTCTTACTTCCAGTTATTCTTCACAAATTTGCCATAACCGAGCAGCGCTTATCTTTGCAAATTACGCGCCAAAAATAATATAAAATTGAAAAGATGCAAGAGAAGGAATAATAATAATAATAATAATAATAATAATAATAATAATAATAATAATAATAATAATAATAACAAATCCAACATGAAGGAGAATCAAGAGAGGGGAAAGCAGTGAGTCACAAAGATAAACCAAAATGAAATCAGGAAATAAAATAAATTGAAAAAAAAATACCTGGTGTATTTTTCTTCAGTTTTCAAGAAAATATTTATTTATCACCCATTTATTTTTACCCAGCTTCATATTACAAAAATATATCTTGATAGTTCACTTTCGTTATACAAGTGGAAATTAATCTTTTCAAGATGTGAGAAGAAACACTTATTATAGGCATATTAGAAACGCAACTTTTTCACCCACGTATACTACGTATATAAGAACACACACACACACACACACACACACACACACACACACACACACACACACACACACACACGCACACGCACACACACACACACACACACATATTAATTATAATTATCTCAAATCCTCCTTATAATTTCTATCACTTGTATATCCTTGCGTGAACCGGTTTCTAATGCTCTGGATGGAGCAGCTTAGGTATAGTAGTCGTGGCTCGTGGGGGCAAGGGAAACTCGGATGAATTACATCACGGAATTTATGAAGAGCCGCGCTATATCGAGTCTAATTCGTTACCACTTCGTCACCGAGTCCCGTTGGTACAGTTGGTATGACGTTTGCGTCGTATCGTAATTTTAATTCACTTCTCGGTAGTGGAGTTCAGTTTTACACATCAGTGAGATCAGACGTGGTTATTTCGTGTCTTCGGGAACTTGCTCCTTAGTAAGGGTGATAGAGGGACCCCACTGGCTAGTTAAAAAATGTACACGTCGACGTGTTTAATAAAATAGAGTTTTAAAATCCCTTTTGTTGAAGTTCTCGTTTTACCTTCGAACAAACAACTAGCAATCACCCGGGTGGAAGAAGACAGAAAGAAGAAAGCAACATATGAATGAATCAAGACCGTCCACCAAGAGACTCCCAGAACGAAGGGGCTATACAACAATCCTATGTAACAGCAGATCTATATGCGCATCTCAACCATATAAATATTTTTTTCCAATTTAATCCCATATAAGTCTCGAAAACCACTAGAGGGTTTCAATCGAAATGATAATGATAAATGCGATGTGTGACATCAATAAAAGTCGGTAGTAGAATGTGAAGATTATGAAGAAAGGGGAGATAGATAGAGATTGACCTCTAACTGATGCGTCTAGAAAAACGCCCACAAACTGGTAATTCTTTGGGAAGAAGCTGCATGAATGGAAATTATTTCTTAAATTTGGAACACGGGAGAAATGCGGATGATTCGACTCCATGGAAGTAGCTTTAAAAGTCTGAACTAGTGGAACTAAAGTATAGAGATCATCTGAACATTTGCCATAGAAATAGCGATGAAGTAGCAGCAGGCTGGAAAATAAGTCTTCCTCCACGAGCCTGGCCAAGCGATTTTGAACTCTGCCAATAGTGGAAAGTGAGGATCGTGATACTCCAGTTCTGATTTCGTAGCAACACTCCATTTTTAGCCTAATCTAACTCTTGTAAATATAAAGCATGGCGGAAGTATGACTTCCGGTAAACCTTTCCAGAATAGAAAGGACGACTTGGAATTGGGATGGCTTTCTATAACTCCTTTCGTGTTAATTGTTCTAATGAAATTTCCTCTATGGTACCTAGACTTTATGTATGTAAGCGTATACTATAAAATTGGCCGCAGGTCTCATCGTTTTACAATTGAAATGGCGAGATGTAACCATAAGTTCAATGCTAACAGTTTTTTTTGCACTTCTCGCTTGTGGAACTCTTTTCTGGCTTCTTGCTTCACAGTAAACTTTGATATTTAAAACTTTAAATGCAATGACAATCGTTATCTTCTGTCTTCTTAATTTTCTGTTCTTTTATTGTTTTCTCTCCTTAATAGTGTTATTCCTTATATTCTCTAACACTCAATAATCCCTGCCGTCTAAGTGGTTTTATTGCCTTGCTTGGGGTGAAATGATAGTTTGGCGGAGAAGAAAATTGAACGCAGGAAACGTTTCACTAGTGTTACCTTTGTCCAAGGACGGAAGTCTTACAGTTTTTGGGTACTTTAATATACTAGTGAGCCAACCAAAATGAGTTGACTGATTTTATAGTTCGCCAATAAAAGGTTACCAATCAGAAGACTTAAAATATTCAATCCGACGTGAACAACTGAGAATTAGAATTACTATAGTAATCTACACCGTATTAAAGTACTAAAAATAAAAAAAAAACAACTCTAAAAGTAACAGAAAACGAAATCATGCGATATAAGTTTTCGCCCCTTTTACTCTTTATCGGAAGTTTTAATTGTAAAAATTGATCAAAAACTGAGAAGGATATATACAGGAAGGATAATATACATAAAAGAAAATTATATAAATATTATATTATATATATTATTATATTATATATATATTATATTATATATATTATTATATTATATTATATTATATTATATATATTATTATATAAATTAATTTAATATATTAATAATAAATAATAATATTAATTTTAAATATTAATAAAATAAATATTAATAGATTAATATAAATTAATTAATATCGTAAGAGACACGACATTGCGACATTGTGAAAAGAGGGATCTTTGACTATCACTGACACCGATGGAACCGAATATTAAAAAAATCTCCGCAGAGCAGCATCAACAACCGGGAACTCACTGAATAAATCAGCACTTTTTTAAAAAAATTACTAATTACTCGCATATTTCACAATGGTTTATTATGAGTTATTTCACTAGTGTACATAAATGTCCCATAGAATTTAGTTATTAAATACAAGTTTATTTTCATTAAGTTAGTTTGACTTCAAAATAAAAGCATATACATTTACTATTTCTATAGCACATTTCCAAAAATTATCTGTAAGTAAAAAAACAAAATAAGCTTATTTTCATCGAATGGTTATGGGAGTCCACTAAAAAAAATTAAGACTAAAAGTGATCCATGGGTAAAAATTATGTAGACTTCAAAACGTGGGCGATCATGGCTCTCCACAATTGTAGCTATTAGTAAGGTTTATCTTGTTACTGTCTCTCCTAATTGGTGTTCTGCCAATGAGAGCCACATGCCTATTAGGTACCTTATTTCCCCTCTGTCCCCTTCCCTTCAATATGTCCTGTGAGTAACAAATTTTCCAAGCCCTCTTTTCTCATTATATGCCTTTCAGCTGTCTCTTGCTAATTCTATGTGGAAGTGTACTTTTTGTTTCTGTTTTCATTAAAACTTTATCGTTACTTATATGTTCTGTCCATGATATTCCCACCATCCTTCTGTAGAAGCATATTTCTGTTGCCCCAATTGTCTTCTTCATCTATAAGAAGATTGTCCAGCATTCACTACCATACAGAAAAACAATCAATATTTGATCATAGTTCAATACTCCTTTCTTTGTTTCTAACGAAATTCTCATGTTTCTTTATACTTTGCTTAACTTTTGGAAGACACCTTTTGCTATCCCAATGCATCTTCGGATTTCGGTGATGAGCTTCCTGTCCTCCGTTAAAACACTTGTTAGATATTTAAATTTAATTTTTGGTGCCGTACTGCTGTTATATACTCTTTGTTTCTAACGAAATTTTCATGTTTCTTAATACTTTGCTTAGCTTTTGGAAGGTTAATTTCGCTATTTCAGTGCGCCTTCGGATTTCGGTGTTACATTTTCCTTCTTCTGTTAAAACATGTATTGGATATTAAACTTTTTGCATTTGCCTGATTTCGGTTCCTTTTGCTGACAACCATGCATTCCGTCTGCTTACAATTGATGCTTAGTCCTTTCTTCTCGCTTTCCTTTACTACCCTCTACAGGATTTCCCGTAGTTTCTTTCTATGTCTGTTATCAACACTACCTCATCTATATCTATTATGTTGTTAAGACTATGGTCGCCAATAATGAATCCTGTAATGATTTTTAATTCTTTCAGTATCTCCTCATTATAAAGGTTAAATAAATCTGGTGAGGAGACACATCCTTGCCATACGCCCCTTTCTATTTTAGGCTATTTGCTGAATTCATTTTCTATTCGTATGTAGTGGGTTTGTTCTCAATGTAAGTTCTGTACTATTATAATTTTTTCCTAAATAAGTCAAGCTTACCTAATAGTTCAAGCAGTTCTTTATAGTACTTTATCAAACGTTTTTTCATAATCTATAAAATGTACACTACAATTCAAAACTTTGAAGCTACCCCCAGAATTAGCATATGGATGAACTTGACAGAAGAGAGAAATAAAATGAAAAAGAGCTCTTGGTGTCATTGAAAAAAGAATGGAATTAATTATCAAACTTATACTTGAGAATTTTTGTAACAAATGCCAAAAATTTGTTCTGCAGTAATCAAAGCTAAAGGAGGATATTTTGACGAGAGCAAAATTTAATCATACAATATTTTTTTCTTTTTGCCATAATAAAATTTCTAATAAATAACATGTCTCATTTTTGACCATGTGTAATAATTTTCTATTATTTAAAGTACAAAAGAACTACATTTTGGGGTAATTTAAAAAATTACCAGGGGTCTCCTTAAACTTTTGAACTGTAAGCGCAAAATTTCACAAATAAAGTGTTTTATACCAAATCACATAATTACATCAGTGACAAAAAAACATGAGTTACCTACGTAGCTAGAAGAGGAATTAATGAGAAAATCATGATGCTGGCGTTCGAAACAGTCAAAAACAAAAACATTTAGAATTAAAGTCACATTGAAACTCGAAAAGGCGATAACAGCCGGTTTCAGAAGTGCAATTTCGCAGAAAAGGTGTTTTAAGAGAAAGATTTTATAAATTTCAACCGAAAGTGTCACTAACTGTTCAGGCAGTGGCAAATTTTTCCTGTATGAAAACGGCTAACTTAATTTATTTACGATACTTAGTGATTATTGTAATCAATATTTACTTATTAGCCTTAATAATTATTGTAAAGACTACTTATTTATTATCCTTAATAATTAATATAATCAATACTTATTTATTATCCTTAATAATTAATGTAATCAATACTTATTTATTATCCTTAATGATTATTGTAATCAATACTTATTTATTATCCTTAAATAATTATTATAATCAATATTTATTTATCTCAATGATTATTGTAATCAGTATTTATTTATTATCTTAATGATTATTGTAATCAATATTTATTTATTATTTTTAATGATTATTATAACCAATATTTATTTATCTTAATGATTATTATAATCAGTATTTATTTATTATCCTTAATGATTATTGTAATCAATATTTATTTATTATCTTAATGATTATTGTAATCAATATTTATTTATTATCGTTAATGATTAATATAATTAATATTTATTATCCTTAATGATTATTATAATCAATATTTATTTATCTTAATGATTATTATAATCAGTATTTATTTATTTATTATCCGTAAATGATTATTGTAATCAATATTTATTTATTATCCCCAATGATTATTGTAATCCAATTCACAGGTGCTTTCCAGGTCATGTTTGCAGATATACATTAGCTAAATTTAGCTCATTAAGTTAAATGACTCGATAGAGGAATAGGTGGTAAAGGAAAATATAGTGTTGCCCGAGTTTTTCCATTTGCGAACGCCTGCTTCGAAAAATCAGCGTTTTAAATCCTGACAGTTACCTAGCGCCAGTTTGAAGTGTCTTCTTATTTCAATGTTTTTTTTTTTCAGCCTCAAACTGTCTATATGTGACAAAGGTACGTTTTTCTCAAGACTAACATATCAATTATTGGACTTGTGTGACACGGAAATCTGAAGGCGCCTTTGAATATCAAAAGATGACCTTAAAAACTAAGGTACTGAGAAACAGCGAAATGCTGTTAGAGACAAAGAGTGAGGTATAATTCCTAAGATGGCAATGGACGCTAGCAATTTGCTTACAGAAAATATGAGCAAAAAATGAGGTTTTTAAGGCAAATAAGAATTAAAAGGACACTTATACCTAAAATAAGAGAAGCAACAGTTAAAGTTTCTTGGACACATAACGAGGAAAGACGGTTTGGAGAGTTTATCATTCATAGAGATTACCGAAGAGAAGGAGGCTGAATAGAAGAAAAGAAAGATGGTAAATAAAAAGTGGTTAATAGCAACAAAAGATAGGAAATTATCTAGATTGATAAATATGTTTTTTTACGGCTTATCAAGCGTTTGAAGGTAATTTAAAATCAGAAAATATTTTTAGATTCTAAGAATTTTAGAGAGATAATAATGATATACTGATACAAATCCTACTAATTAACACAGAACGTAGGGGGTGAAGAGGTGGATACATACCTTTTCCCAAGGGTATTTGCGCGTAAGGAAATATAAAAAATTCGACAAGAATTCAAACACGGCACTCCGATTCTTATTTCTGAGCCGCTATCCCTTACACCACCCGCACATCCCATCTGGCATTCCCCAGCGATCTCCCATCTAGATACTGACTAGTGTCGACGTCTCTTAACTTCGATGATCGGACGTGAATCGGTGTTTTAACGTGATATGGTTAGGAAGTTGTGGAGAGACATGATCGCCCATATTCTGAAAGTACATGTCAAATGAAAGAAAATTAATATTAACCTAGTTCAATTTTATTGATTTGTTAATATTTTCTTACATATTCTCTTCATTTGAACAGTTTAGGAATTCTGGGTATTAACAGGATTTGACATGGATACCAATAAACGTTGAAATATTAGAAATAAATCACCATTCATCTGTGCAAATCAAATCTAGATTTGCTAAAATTATGCGCATTAATTGCTTCCATATTTTCATTTTATGCTGGATAAAGTTTTACGCTTGAATTTCTATTTCAATAATAATCTATTCAATAATATATAAAAAGTGTCACTTTATATATTTATCGATCACGCAGCATAATATCTTTTTCTCCATGATGAGAAATCGATAATCGATCATACAGCTTAATAATATTTTCTCCATGAGGAGAAATCGGTTATCGATTACGTGGCCCAATATCTCTTCTCCCACGATGAGAAATTGATAATCGATCACGCAGCATAATATCCTTTTCTTTATGATGAGAAACTGATAAATGATCATCCATCAAAATATCTTTTTCTCTATGATCATAAATCGATAATCTATCACGCAGCGTAATATCGTTTTCTGCATGATGAGAAATCGATAATTGATCACGCAGAAAAATATCTTCTTCTCTATGATGAGAAATCGATAATCGATCACGCAGCGTAATATCGTTTTCTGCATGATGAGCAATCGATAATTGATCACGCAGCAAAATATATTCTTCTCTATGATGAGAAATCGATAAACGATCACAAAGTCTAATAATCTATTCTCCATGATGAGAAATCGATTATCAGCAAAATATTTTCTTCTCTATGATGAAAAATCGACTATCGATCACTCAGCCTAATATCCTTTTCGCCTTGATGAGAAATTCCGTAGTTGTATTTTCAGGAAGGATTACCAAACGCCAATAGAAAATGGCTCATGCTATCATAACAGCGTAATATCTGTTCACTAAGAAAAGGACATCAGGCTGCGTGACCGATAAATATATAAATACTTATATGATCAACAGGACTTTTGATAGGCTTGCTGTTCCTTAATCTCCAGCTGAAAGAATCAGCCACAAATGACATGAAAAATTAGAAGATGAATAAATAGTAAATATCCTGTTCAGTCCCACAGATTTACTTAACCACTTGGGCATGACAAACTGTGCATTATTGAGCGTGGGTAGTGGGGATGTATCATGGCTGGCTGTCGAGTTTGAAGGACATGGCAGCCACGGCGACTTAGAGTCACACCTAGATTCTTGGGAACGCCCTCAATTGGGCTTCATTTGCAAAGTTATGTGCACTTTTTCTAAAATCAGAATCTGTCACCATATTTTACACATTTAGCTGTTTAGCATGTGTCTAGTACACTCTTACCAGACTGGGTGCCATAATGATTATTTTCGGCTTCAAATATTTGTACCCCAGCGTCACTTTGCTGGTGTGCTGCTCCCTCAATCAATCAATCAATAATAATAATAATAATAGTAGCAGGCTAAGGCTAAGGCCATTTTGACAGACAAGCGATTGGAGAGCTATTGCCCTGATATTGCGCAAGAGCAGCCAATAATGGATCTTGATAGACGGTGTATCGCAAAGGCGGAGCAGACGAAGGTACATAGATCTAGCAGGGCAAATCAGGGAAACGTTCTCAGCAGTAGTTAAACTTGTCCATTTTGTGGTTAGCGCACGCGGCGATATTTCCAGGAATCTTCTGCTTCGTATCGATCGTATCGATGCCTTGGGGATAGCTATCACCATTAGAATTGCTCATGTGGCAGCACCGCTTGGGACAGCTTATGTGCTGAGGAAAGTGCTGCGTCTCTAAGCTGTGAGTAGGTGCTGAGATAAGACCATGATCATGCGGCCGACACATCTAAGAGCCGGGGTTGATATCAGATCAAATAATAAATGAACCAAAACAATCTAGTCGACAGTATTAGTAAAGTGAGTTGGAATACTAAACAGGTGTGAAAGATCATTTAATGAAAATAATAAGTCGAGATTGCTAAGGAAAAGACTAAGGAGAATGTTAAGGAAAATTCCATAAAGAATGCCAAGGAAGAATACCAAGGGAAATGCTAAGGAGGATGCTAAGGAGAATGTCAAGGGAAATGCTAAGGAGAATGTCAAGGGAAATGCTAAGGAGAATGCTGAGGAAAATGCTAAAGCGAATGCTAAGGAGAATGCCAAGGGAAATTATTAAGGAGAATGCTAAGGAAAATGCTAAGGAGAATGCCAAGGGAAATTCTAAGGAGAATGTTAAAGAAATGCTAAGGAGAATGCCAAAGGTAATGCTAAGGACAACGCTAAGGAAAATCCTAAAGAGAATGCTAAGGAAATGCATGAAGCATGAAAACCTGTTGTTACTTTATTTCCAGTGTAAGCCAAGTGGAACTAGAGGTGTGAACCTTAAATTAGTGGACAATAATAATAATAACAATAAAGCGATTACGCAGCCTTGTAGGCATTGAATTATTTTCCACCCTCTAACCCCTTTCTCACACACGAAACGTTACTGGTCTCTTGTTATTCTATTGCTATTGCCATGGCAAACGTTCACACACGCTATATAATTAGCTCCACAAATCCAAACCTCATGTCACGTAAACAGTATCAGCATATCTTCATTCCCTTTGTATTCCTTTGGTAAGGAAAAAGTTACGCCCAGATACTTCCTCGGAATTGTCACTTTGTAAAACAGACTCCTCCGAAGATGCTTCCCCGAACACAACAATTTTGACATCTTTAAGCTTAATCTCAACCGTTATCTATCCAATATATCCTCATAATATGTATTTCTTATCTCCTCCATTTACCCCATTACAACTACCTCATTCAGTAAACCTCTACCATAAGTGGCTATTAGGCCTTGTATTGTATCGACAATAGTGTAAATATGATAATAAACTCTCTTGCCATGTCTGTAATGACATACAACTTCAATATTATTAACTGGTCCATCTCCGAGATAAACAAAGTTGAAACCAAAATTCGAACGTTTCTCACAATCGCTTTCCTTATCCAAAATTTGACATTCATAGATTGTAACTTCCAAGAAGAGTAAGTAGTCGGGGGGTAATTCAATTTCAGCTACCACTGAAAACTGAAACCTTGAAAAAGAAAAACAAATCAGCCTTAAAAACACCAGGGAGTAATTAAAAGAATCCGATGCACGGCAATTCAGAGCCAGTGATCCTGATGTAGATCAAAGACTCACCAATCAGTGGCTGACAGGGTCTGGTCTCAGACCAGAAACTGAAAGATTCATAATTTCTGCTCGGGATCAGTTCTTTCCAAACAGGAACTAGCAATGTAATGTCTAACCTCCCTCACAAAGATAACTGATTGGAACATAAGTCACCACAAGTTGTAATGAATGAAGAGATTATCATTCTCTGGAATTTCAGCTTCAGATAGTGTAATCTAGACAAATCGACCAGATATAACTTTGAAAAATCATGTTGAAAATACCTGGCTTGCACTAGATGTTGCAGACCCATCTGACAAAAATACGTATTTGCAAACATTTGAGAAACTAAATAAATAAAAGGAGCATAAGATAGAAGTCAGTAAAATTGGGCATTACCTGTTGTTATTTTGGGGTTTAGGAAATATATATAAGGGAGCAAATTAAAATATATGACTTACGGCCACATTACATTGCAACAACAGCTCCCATACGATCACCGAAGTTAAGGAATGTCAGGCCTGGCAAGTACCTAGATGGGTGACTACTTGGGAATGCCAGGTGCTGTAAGCTTGGATGTGAGGATGGTGTAATAGATAATGGCTCGAAAATGTTAATCGGAGAGCCGAGTTCTAATTTTCCGTTGTGTTCGTCATATTCATTTACACGAAAATATCCTTGGTAAAAGTATGAATCCATATCTTATTCCAACAATGGGTTAATTAGTAAGATTTATATCACTAAACATTATTATCTAAAACAAAAAGAAATATATTCTAAAAATATTTACTGGATTTAAATAACCTGCAAAAGGTTGATAAACCGTAGAAAATGAATGAAGGAATCAATCTCTGCAATGACCACAATTATTTTTTTGTCTCTTATTGCATGACTGTTGTAACCTAGGGCGTCCTGGGTATGACGATAAACTACATCCAGAAGCCTAGGCCTCTGATCAGGAGGTTTTGAGGAGTGTGGAACCACCTCTTAATTGCTGGTGTTCCCAGGTCCAACCTGACCCGGGGTGGTAGCACCTGTTAGGGGTACCAGCTATGGGCAAATAGTTAACACCCAAACTTGGTATAAATGTTGTTCTCCGCTGTTAGACAGCCTTTTCAATATATTGTTCGTGCGAAAAACGTGTGGAGAAATTTTTGTTTTACTTAAAACAAAAAATTTGAACTATAGCCTAAAGTGATAATTCAGTCTGATACCAGTTGCATTGCATTTCTAGACCTCTGTTCTTTTTTGGCTGTGAATAAATAAAAGAAAAAGTGTATATTATTACGTAATTATGAGAAAAAATTGCCTTTTCAATAGTCATATTAAGATTAAAAAATCTGGAAAAAAATTAACAAAAGAGAAAAAAATTGTATAATATTTCAGATGATAAGGGTACCTAAAGTATTATATACCTATTTTATGAAATTTATATGGTCCTATTTTTATATTATCTCAGTTATGACATTTTTACATAAATGACATATCAAAATTAATAAAATGAGTGGCAATACAAATAATACCGTAAAATGTAATAAATGTACATGAAATTATGTACACTTAAACTTTCATAAGAAAAGGTACCTAATTAATTTTATGTACCTTTCTTATGAAATTTTATCTCACTCTCAACAGTCTTAGTTTAAAACTGTTCCTTAAAAATAACGAGGTAAATAAGTTGGTTTAATAAAAAGCTAAATTATATCACTTCTTTCCTTCCGTACGAAACCTTTTCCTTGAGTAAGCTGTCAATACTTGCTGAAAGCATCAATCATCACATAGTTGCACGTCGCCGCTGTCAAGACCTACTGTCTCTTGTTTTTAAAATACATTTTTTCGGCGCATAAAGTAAGAATTGTTTGTTTTAAAATATATTAAATAAACTTTAAAATTTCTAATTTTGTTAAAATAAATTTTAAAAAAGTATAATTGATTTTTGACAAAATTTTAAACGTTGTTTACAAAAATTGAAAAAAATGTGTGACGATCGATTTTTCCGGACTAAAAAACATGATTTTAAATGACAATTTTGAACATACTAGGAATAATTAACAAATGTAAAAAAAATAAGCAAAAAATACTTTGATCTTTCCTCTTTATAATAACATAAACATTTAGACAATAAAAAATATTTTCGTCAAGTTTAAGGCCGTTTTTATTACGCTATGCTCATTTTTCCATCAATCATATGCCAGTACGTATTCTATTCAGTAATCTTCCCATGAAAACAATAGTATGTGACGGACTATTGTTTTCATGATGCTTCCGGTCTTCCGTATATTTGAATTAAGCTATTTTATGGACACAAAATAAACGTTAGATTTTTATCTATTTGCAGATTGCTGATTGTAACTAGCTTTATTTTATAATCTGTAATGATATTTATCTACTTAATAACACCATTGACTAAACTATACATCATTTTCATGAATTTTAGAATATTTAACAACTTTAATGTAAAAAATAAATAAAATAATTTAAGAAATAACAAATAATTGTTGTAAAATGTATTTTTCATCGAACATGTTTTTTGCTTTCAGACACTATTATCCATATTCATAAAAACAAGTAAAAAGAAATAAAAGCTTTTGAAATTAAATAATATCTTTGTTTTATTCAGTTTTGTATGTTACAATTCGGAGCTGATTTTAAAGTAGAAAGCTGTTAGCTAAGAAAAAAAAAAAAAAATGAAACATGATTTACTTTCCTCAAAGCCTTATGCTTTTAACTAATTAATCACTGAAAATATACAGATTTGAATTGCAAAAGTTTTCATAAAATTAGTTATGGAGGTGGAGGTAATAAATATAAAAAAATTATCATGACTTAAAAAAAAAAACATATTTATAATAATTTCCCTCATTTGTGAATAGTTTCTGAAAGATTCATTAAAATCCGACAATTATTTTTATTTTTGCAACGTTTTCAAGATTAATATCTGCCATTAAAAAAAAAAAATGCACCCAAAATCCGCCATGTCATTTAGTAGTAGTTTCGCTGATGAAGAGAAACAAGGTTTTTCAATCAAAAGTTAGAATGCTCTAATAAAGACAGAATTTGTTTAAAAATACTTAAAAATTACTTTGTTCTTTCCTCTTAATGATAACGTAAACATTTTGACGATAAAATTTTGTTTTCGTCAAGTTTAAGGACGTTATTATCCTGGTATGCTCATTTTCCAGCGATCTCATGCCAGTACCTAATAGAATAATCACACGAAGGTTGGCAATGAAGAACAACACATGTAAGATTTGCCAGCGGCGCGTAAAAGTAGTAGTCAACTGCTAGAAGTGAGTCAAATGAATTCCACAATGAATCTCCAACTGCAGGATAACTACCAACAGCCTCTCGCGGTCAGATATAGCACAAGGTCGAATTTAATATGGGGTATCCTGCCCATAGGCTCGGCAAAAAATTCCCTGTAGACCCCTTATAAAATGGGGCCGGGTAGCTGTTTCCCGAGACCAGACTCTGCTCTTCGACATAGGCTCGTCTGGGGATCCTCTCTGCTCAGAGGCAGAGAGTTTGACCAGCACAGCTGGAGACAAATCTCCAACTGTAGACCAACATACAGTATTTACTACTGTATTTATGTGAATGGCGACATACCAATCATTGTCCGTAGGTATGCAGCAAAAATGACGCTCATCGGATTGCATATTCTGATGCAAAAAATATGTTGTCTCTTGAAGTTTTTGAGATTTGTTGCAGCTCCTACTACATAAATCAAAGAATAAAACTCAACAACAACAACAACA
>OZ038483.1:35631378-35676378 GCA_964036315.1 Acanthosepion esculentum | reverse complement strand
TTACTTTAAAATAGACAGACATTTTTTTATTGCTTGCATAAACTTGCACATCCCACACACGTATATACAAAGTGTTATGAATAAATTGTCCTCATTTTACAAATTTAATTTCGCGCATGTGAGTGGCTTTATTTTTTATTTTGTCGACTGCATAGTATAGTAGGGTCAGTTGGGCATCGTCTGTGAGAAAAATAGCACCATGACGCAATTCAGCCCGCCAGAAATTTTATAAATCATTCATACAAAAAACAGATACTGGAGTTAATGATATAAATGGCGAGAATACATCTTCGCAAACAAATTTAATGATGTACTCCTTGGAATTCGCTCCGAAAGCTCCAATACAAAAATTTCAGGACTGAGGACAGTGCCGAGAGTTTGGAAAGACTTTGATGAGTCTAATGGTGATTACGAAGGTATGACAACTCGGAATACTCACTTATCATCGTTCTGATAAGAAAAGAACTTTTGAATTTTTTGGTGAAGGTCTCAAACTCAAAAGGGAAGCCACCTAACTCCACAGGCGGCAACCCCCTTGATTATTATGTGTTGGACGCATTTGAACGAGAGGCCAAGAAATCTCCTCGAAACACCAAAGATTACGGTAGCATTCAACAATTTAAACAAGGAGACCGTCCAGAAAAGATGCAAGGAATTCAGAAATCATCTGGAGGTAGCAGTTGAAGCGAATTGCGATTTTATTGAATAAATTTACTGTTTAATATTTCAACATATTTTTATGTAATCGCGGTAAATATATCTCTTAAAAGAGATGTCAGTGACATTTTCATTTTTGCGTAATTTAGACGACAATTTATCCAATCGAGCCACGAAGGATACTGAACAATTTTTTCTCGACCAAGAAACCGTGCTCCACGATATATAAAGCTTTATGGAATTTACTGAAACTATACTATCAAAAAATGTTTTTAAAAAAGTACCTGAAGACTAAAGCAAATAACAAGTGGTTGGAAAATAAGAAAGGTGACTGGTTTGGTCGTTAAAAATGATCGGCTTTCTACAACAAAAAATTGAGACTAAATGTCTACCATACTAGAAGAAAGAAAAGTCCTAATAAAACTTATCAATGATCCTCTTTGTTAAGTGTTGTTTGAAAAAAAAAAAAAAAAAGAGATCGCTTGAAAGGTTTTCCAGTAGTTTTTTTCTTCCTCTGTTTTCGACCGTAATTTTCAATGTGTCTTCGACGCTTCGCCGAAAGTTGGTCAGTTTGACGTGGTATCATGGTTAGCAAGTTTGTCTCGCTAGATCCATTACGACTGAGTAGTAAGTACGATCCTCAGTAGGGGCTCCAATAAATTCGGCCTTGCGCCACATCTAAGCTGCGCTTAGTAAAACGGTATGAAATAAAAATGGTATGAACACCGGAAGTGCCGAGTTAACATTGGACAATTTATGTTCAAATCTTCTTCGGAAATCAGAAAAAAAAAAAGCGATCCGAAGTGTAGAAAAACTAAATAAAACAAATCTTAAAAATCCTGGGTAACTGAAAATATATTTTCCAGATTCGCCCAATATATATATATATATATATATATATATATATATATATATATATATATATATATATATATACATACAGGGTGTCCATAAAGTTTGTGTGCACTTTAAAAAATTTATAACTTTATTTGTATTTGCGATAGAAATAATCTGTAAAAAATGTTTAATGTACTTAGTTTTAAGTATAGCTAAAATAACTAATGTGATTTCAAGCATTACTGTATATCAGTTGGCAAATGTTTTCCGTGAACTGCAAAATCGTATTACCCTTTGTATTGCTAATAATGGAGGACATGTGAAACTGAAATAAAATTTCAATAAAACCTTAAAAATATAGATTTACTTCTTTCTAATCCTTTTTACAAATTATTTCTATCGCAAATACAAATAAAGTTATACATTTTTCAAAGTACACACGATATTTATGGAGACCCTGTATATATATATATATATATATATATATATATATATATATATATATATATATATATATTGACAGGCTGATTTGAATAATTTAGACAACTTTTTGTCTATTTATTTTCAATATTATCCGTTTATATTCTTGGATGAGCTTTCTGGTGTCGGCATTCAAAGAAGAGAGAACATTACCGTTTTGATACATATTGTTTTATTCCGAGTAGTTTCGACATTAAAACAATGTCATAGTCAGGGTATGTATATATATATATATATATATGTTTATATATATATATGTATTACAATGAATCATTTATACAAAAGTAAATTAGTAAATTTGAAATAGTTTTCATGCCTGATGACAACCGGGGAACCTGTTGAAAGTACTTGAATATTTAAGGAAGACCTAATGCAGTTTATAATTTTTAAGAAACAAGGATCATAACATTCATCGAATGGTTAGTGGGGTAATGCACTTTAAAAAATTAAACTACACCACATATTTGATATATATATATATTATTCAAACTTTATTTTTAGTCATTTACTCAGGATGATCTAGTGATTAAAGCACTTTCTATATATTTTCGTCTTTTTAAATTGCTTTTCTACTTTAATTAACGTATAATTTATTTTTTAAAACGAAGTCATGGGCAGATGAATTACCAAAAAATCAACATACTTTTAATCTACTGCTGAGCCTCCATTATCGTATCGCTGCAAATATTACACTAAACCTAACTTGTATATAAACTAAACAAAGTCGAAGGATTCACTTACGAAACAGAAACAAAAAAAAACTTTACCTTTCCTAGCATTGTTTTGGTATATAAAAACTGATATATAATTTTCTTCCATAAATTGTTGTATATTATCATTTATTTAGAATATGAACACTCCTTAAATTACATGATAAAAACTGACCCAAACAAATACGTTACTGTAAATATTACAAATAAATATTATTTGAATTTCACAAAACATATTTATCATATAAAATAATTATATCCTGAATATTTTATCAAAATCGGTTAATAACATTGGATAAAATAAATGTTTTTGTGAATAGAAATAATTTACATCATAGAAGCCATGGGGATTTTAATTTTACTTATTATTCTGAATTTTTTTTATTTCACCATATTTCATTGTCTTTTTCAATAGTATGTTTTTTTCATTCCTGCTTTCGTCTATTATTCTGTTTTATTCTTATTCATTTTTTCTAATATTTCTTTCTTTCTTTCTTGCTTTCTTTCATTTCCTTTCGCTTCCATTTCGCTTCTTCTATTTTCTTTCTTTCTTTTTTCTTCTGTTCATTTCCCGATTTTTCTTCATTATATTGTTTATTTCTTTCTTTCTTTCTTATATTCCCATTTTATTTCTCTTTTATTCTTTTACCTTCCTTTTTTCTTTTTCTCCCTCTTTTTATTCTCTCCCTTAGTTCCATTCTTCCTCTGTCCCCTTTTACATTTCCCAATCTTTCTTGCTATTTTTTCTTTCTTTCTTTCTTTCTTTCTTTCTTTCTTTCTTTCTTTCTTTCTTTCTTTCTTTCTGTCTTTCTTTCTTTCTTTCTTTCCTTCTACACGAATACACATAGATGAAAGGTTTCGGCCCTACCAATTTCTCAGAATCTTAGTTAATGAGCCAACCTCACAATTTTTCATCACTGCATCCACATTTTTTCTTGTATACAGTTTTGCCTTTCTTTCATTCAAACCTGAAGAAGTCAGAGAGAGCTGACGCCCTCGGCAAAATTCGTCGTTTATATATTTCCACTTTGTCTCATATATATATATATATATATATATATATATATATATATATATATATATATATATATATATATATATATATATATACATATAATATGGATGAAACAACTGAAAAGTTGAAAATTAAAAGAAAAAAATTGAATGTTTTTTTGTGAAAGTATTTATTTATATGTTTTTATAAATAAAAACATAAATAAATACTTTCACAAAAAACATTCAATTTTTTTCTTTTAATTTTCAACTTTTCAGTTGTTTCATCCATATTATATACATATCAAGAAAGTATACGTGGCTTCTCATTATGCTATATATATATATATATATATATATATATATATGTGTGTGTGTGTGTGTGTATCTATCTATCTATCTATCTATCTATCTATCTATCTATCTATCTATCTATCTAATGCTCTTGCTAAATATATTACAATCTACCTATCTATCTATCTATCTATCTATCTATCTATCTATCTATCTAATGCTCTTGCTAAATATATTCCAATCTGTTTGTCTATCTATCTATCTATCTATCTATCTATCTATCTATCTATCTATCTATCTATCTATCTATCTATCTATCTATCTAATGCTCTTGCTAAATATATTACAATCTACCTATCTATCTATCTATCTATCTATCTATCTATCTAATGCTCTTGCTAAATATATTCCAATCTGTTTGTCTATCTATCTATCTATCTATCTATCTATCTATCTATCTATCTATCTATCTATCTAATTTTCTTGCTAAATATATTCCAATCTATCTATCTTGCTAAATATTTTGAAAATTTACTTGCTAAATATCTATCTATCTATCTATCTATCTATCTATCTATCTATCTATCTATCTATCTATCTATCTATCTATCTATACACACTAATTTATGTTTTCCATCGTCTTTTTCTTTCTTTCTTTCTTTCTTTTCGTTGTCTCCGTTTCTCTACTCAACTGTTTCACCTTTCGGTTCCATCCTTCCCTCACTCGCATTCAGATTAATTTATTTTCTCACCAAACTTTACTTTTTTAAATCCCTCTTTATTATTATTATTATTTTGTCTTTCTTCCTATTTTTCGGGTTTCTTTATTTCTTTACTTTCATCATGATTGATCGATTAATCTACTGAGTGACTGATGGCTTGATTGATGAGTTCGATTATATTGCTATCTTGCATCCCGTTTACCAGCCCATCATGCCATCACACTGACAAACTGGATATCCGATTCTCACCGCCATTAAAGCGAAAGAAAGCGCTTAATTTAGTTCCCCCCCTTCTTCTCGGCGTCCTCACTCCTCGTCTCACTTGCCTTTTACGCCAGATCACAGATGCATCTATGATAGTTCCATCTTATCTGTTGGCACAACTAACCAGTGTTCGAACTGGAGTAAATAGCCAAGAATTCCGAATGCTGATTTTCACAGCTGGTAAGATCTAAGCAAACTGAGGAATTAGTGCAACATAATTTGCCTATTCTCGTTCTTACCCCTATTTTACAACGTGTTAAAGCTTCTTCTTCTTTTTCTTCTTCTTCTTGTACCATGTCCCTTCAGGATGTTGGCGATCATGGCTCTCCACAATTTCCTGTTCTTTGGAGCTTTTATTAAAATTTTATCTTTTTGATATCTCTCTTAATCCCTGTTCTGCCAACCATTGGCACAAGCTCGTTAGGTATGCTATGCGCTGTGTTCCTCTGTCCCGTTTGCCTTCAATATGTCCTGTGTGTGTCAAATTTTCTAAGCCCTCTTTTCTCATGATGTTCTCTAGAAATTTCAATTGTTTTGATAGTATGTTTTTTATCCCTTTTGGGTCCATTTTCCTTAAACTTCGCTTTCGCTCCCTGTCCATAATATCCTCAGCATCCTTCTGTAGAACAATATTTCTGTTGCAAGATGTGGGGAGATTTTCCAGCGTTCACTGCCATATAGGAGGACCAATATTACATAAGAATTCAGTGCTCTTTTCTTTGTTTCTAACTAAATCTTTCTGTTCCTTAATGCTCATGTAAGTTTGGCAAATAAAATAAATACTGCTAATTATAGTTTTTGTATATCCTAGGCATATTTCCGCTTCGGGTGATTATGGGGTTGTGCTCTGGATGATTTGTCAATCGCGGCGTCTGTTGGAGCTTCTGCCGCTTCCCGTATCTTCAACGTACAAGGCCTGGGTATGTAGATATGGGGTAGGGGACATATTTTTTACCTATGTGTCCATCGCTGAAATGATCCATTTGAAAGGTAAGTGCCAATAACCATGGTTTCAGCTCCGTCACAAGAGTGTAGCTGCAAAACAGCGGATGTTTTAAATTCATAGTTGTTCATTTTCTAGACTGATTTCCAACAAAGGCTAGATAACCTAATCTGTCCAGATATTTAACCCCTAGCTGGGTGTAGAAGAGATGGATTCATACCTTTCTCAAGAGAATTTGTGTGAAAGTAATTGCTTCGACGTCAGTCAAAATTTGAACACGGCATACCGGTCCCATTTATCATGCCGATAACCGAGACGCCATATATAATATAATGATATAATATAATATAATGATATAATATAATAATATATATAATAAAATATAATATATTATATAATATAATATATAATATTATGAAGAAAATCTGGCACCAGCAAAGGATTTATTGTAAATATTTCGAATAAAAATAGATATTATAAGGTGAAATTAACATAAAATGTGCATCATATAAAGTGAATAAATTCGGAAATGCTTAATACCAATTTTATTGGGAAAATATCAATTTACATAATATCTAACATAATGTATTATTATTTCTTTCATTTCTGTCATTTTTTAACACTCTGATTTTCTTTGTTATTTCTGTTTTTCTTGTTTGGCTTTCTTTCTTGTCTGGCTCTCTTTGTTTCTTTCTTGTTTGTCTTTCTTTCTTTTATTCTTGTCTAGGTCTCTTTGTTTATTTCTTTCTCATCTGACTTTCTTTCTATTTTGTTTAGCTCTCTTTCTTTGTTATCTGACTTTCTTTCTTTCTTTCTTTCTTTCTTGTTTAGCTTTCTTTCTTTTATTCTTGTCAAGGTCTCTTTGTTTATTTCTTTCTCATCTGACTTTCTTTCTATTTTGTTTATCTTTCTTTCTTTGTTATCTGACTTTCTTTCTTTCTTTCTTTCTTTTTTGGATTACTTTCTTTCTTTTTTGGATTTCGTTCTTTCTTTCTTGTCTGGCCTTCTTTATTTCTTAATGGCAGCAAAAAGCCTGCAATTGTAGCATCATCTGACACGTGGCGTACAGTGCACCAGTACAGTACATGATGCCATGACAGAAAGATGATGGCTAAAGAACACTGACCATTTTAGACAATTCCCTTTGCAGCTTGTTCAGTAAAAACTTATTTTATATTTATATTTTTAATTATAAAGATCTAAAATGCAATATTTATTATACTTAATATTAAAATTTAAAATTTAGGAATCATGTATACATTATTTAAATTGTAATTAAATAATAGACATATAATTATGAAAGCTTTTTATTTATTTTATTTTAAAGAGAACATAATGCAATGCCTATAAAAACAGTTATTTCTTTTCGTTGATTTAATAAATCTTTATTTTAAAAAAAAATTAATAATATATAATTTTTCATGTAGACACAAAGAACATGGCTTATTTAAAGACCTACAAGTTCTCTTTTTTTAATTAATTTCCATTTTATTGGGGTTGTTTCTTTTAAATGCCCAAAACATTTAGATAGGGATGTTTGGT
The DNA here is from genome assembly GCA_964036315.1 of Acanthosepion esculentum. Lineage (NCBI taxonomy): Eukaryota > Metazoa > Mollusca > Cephalopoda > Sepiida > Sepiidae > Acanthosepion > Acanthosepion esculentum. The sequence goes on along the minus strand of OZ038483.1, from coordinate 35,668,936 downwards.
TACGATATTTATTGTGTTTGAAGGAAGACAGGTACTGGTAATATCTTAATTAAAATCATTTTTAGTGCTACCAATATAAACATTTTTAATATCTGTATTTTCAACAGATGAAATAGTACACTTCTAAACTATAGATTCTATAAGACACTTATTATTCAATAGACAATTCCAATATAAAATACCCTAAAATTAGGTTATAGTTGTACTAAAAGTTTATAAAAAATTATAGAAAAACACAAACATGTATGAACGCGTGTGCATACGGATATACGTGTGTGCGAGAAAACATTATTCAGCGAACAAAATAGACGGACGGTCTGCGCGTTGACACGCCAACTGACGAAAGATATTCGCCATACATTCCAACATTGAACACAGCGACCAATTGCGTACGTATGTACGCAACGACACATGGATGCGCATATATGCCCGGTCCAGCACTGTTCACATATGTTTATGTTTGTGTGAGCTCCAATTAATGAGTGTGCGTGTATGTATGTCTGCGTACATCAATGAGTGAACGTGCGTGTATGTATGTCTGTGTAAGTATGAGTGGATTTCCGACGACAATTTTTCCTCCCACTACCATAAAAAAAACGATATACGCAACCATATATAAATCCAAAATTAAAAAATTAATCAGTTTATCTGAAGATCGCAAATAGCGTGAGACCCAGGGTCACAAACTCACATCAATCGAACTATATATATATATATATATATATTATATATATATATATATATATATATATATATATATATATATATATATATATATATATATATAGCATAATGAGAAGCCACGTATACTTTCTTGATATGTATATAATATGGAGAAAACAACTGAAAAGTTGCAAATTAAAAGAAAAAAAATTGAATGTTTTTTGTGAAAGTATTTATTTATATTTTATATATATATATATATATATATATATATAAAATATAAATAAATACTTTCACAAAAAAACAATCAATTTTTTTCTTTTAATTTACAACTTTTCAGTTGTTTTCTCCATATTATATATATATATATATATATATATATATATATATATATATATATATATATATATGTGTGTCTTTATTAATGATATTGATCATAACTTGATTTGTGGTATAATTTTTATTGTGCAAAGTAGCATCTAATATTTTTTTTATAAATAAATAAAAAATATTACGTACATAAACATATATATGATTAGCACAATGTCCTATATATTAAAAAATAGTATTTTACAATTTGTTCTTGGTTCAGTGACATCCTATCAGTTTCATCAGTCCTTCACCGTTTGAGTTTTCTTAGCTTTTCCATTGTTTCGATTTTAAAATTATTTTTTGTGATTGTATTTCCTCTATGATATTCTATGCTTGAATTTAGTTTTATATACACATATACATGTCTTTTCATGATGAGTTTTCTATTGATTTCCTATCTGTAGAGGCTCGGGACCATTTGTTGTCATTGAAGTTTGTTTTTATTTTCTTACCAAGTGATTAATAATCAACTTGCTCGAATCTCGGGCTCTATAATCGTGCATGTATATACTCTTGCGTAAAGCTTCCTCTTAGTGACATAAAAAAACGACATCTTGTTCAAGAATATACAATAATTTTCTGCATATACCTTGGCACAATTATCGACGTTAAAGTGATTTTTTATGTTTACTATCTATAAAACCACTCCAAAATATTAATTCACATTCTTTCTACTGTCTTCTAAGTCTTGTTAATTGACTATTTCTTCAGAGGATCCAACCTCTATCCCAATTGGATTACGGCCGTATAACGTTGAAACACCGGTTCCCGTACAATCACCGATCACAAAGTCGAATCTGGCCATCACCTAGATGGATGACCGCTTGGGAATATCAGGTGGTGTAAGATTCGATGTGCGGGTGGTGTAATGGATAATGGCTCGGAATTGTTAATTGGAGAGACGAGTTCCAATTCCAGTCGGGTTCGTTATATTCACTTAAGCAAAAATACTATTGGGGAAGATATGAATCCACATCTTCTCCTTCCATCTTTGGGTTAATTAGTAAGATTTCTATCACTAAACAATTATTATCTAAAAAAAAGGTATAAATAAATAAAATTGGGTACAAAATATTTTGGTTTTTAGCATGAGAAAAAGCCCAAGATGCGATTTATGAATTGGAGATGTCAGCATGAAGCAGGTTCAGAAATTCAAATATTATGGGAGTGTTTGAACATGGGAAAGAAAATGAGATCCCAACATGTATTGGACGAGCGAAAAAGGCATTTCAAAAACTAAGAAAGACGCTGAGAAACGGAAAAAAAATCTCAAGAAACAAGGAAAATAAATGTGACATCTGTCTTCTTATATATGACAGTGAATCTTTGAGAAATTCCCCAAAGAAGAGGAAAAAAACTAGAGGCAGCAGAAATGTGGATCTACAGGAGCATACTGAGAATTTCAAGCAACGAGGAAGTCATAACGAAAATGACAACGAACACTTCTACTCAGGAAGACAACCGCAATTCAGTGGAAACATATTGAGGAAGGAGGGCTTGCAAAATTAATTCTTCCGAGTCGGACTGAGAGCAAGACAGATGGAGGAAGGTAGCGAGCCACTAACCCGACGAGCTTGTGTAAATTGGCGGTGTAATGGAGGGCAGGGTCCTTAGCAAAGGGTGAAAAACTACTAAAAGAAGATATATATTATGTAAATATAATTATATCCTGGAAATGTTACCAACAATATTTGTTTAATACAAATTTTATTGTGAAAAAATTGATTTGCTTATTAAAATCTGTGAATGACCCAATACTGATAGATACGGACAGATAGAGATCTATATACATATACATGTCTATATAGATTAAACGGATTGCGCACTTTGAGGTGGTGTAATAGTTAACAAGCTATATCAATTACGACTGAGTAGTGAGTCCGATCTTTACTGGGTGCTCCATCCTTTCGGCCTTGTGCCATATCTAAGCTTCACTTAGTAAGTCACTATAGATTTAATGGATTTAAACATCTCTGAACAGACCGGGATGGACGCGAACATAGTGATGTAAACAGATATATATATATATAGATGGATATGAACAAAGAGACATCGATAGACATTACCGATATATATATATACTTACAGAAGCAAGCATTGGTGCAATTATTTGTACGCATATGTATGTGTTTAGTAATATACACTGGGCTGCACACCTCCACACGCGTATGCACGCGGATTTCTTGGCGGTTCTTTTGGAAAGCATGCCGACCGCAGGCTACAAGATCTGTTCCGCCAATCCCGTTCAAGATTTTTTGCAAACGTGTTACCGCGAAGCCGAGCGTGAAATAAAGATGACTGATCAACACCTGTTTTTATTTTTTAGTTAATGTTTTTTTTTTCAGCAATAATATTTTGCGTGCTTATATTTCGTTTTTTTTTCTCGCTCCTTTTTCGTAATAATAATAATAATAATAATAATAATAACAACAATAACAATAATAATAATAATAATAATAATAATAATAATAATAATAATATAAACAACAACAAAGTTATCTCGTGCTTTTTTTTTGCCGACGCAGAATGATACCAAGTCACATCAGATCTCCACTCCGCTCTCCCTAATATCATGCTAGTTTTAACAGAGCCAAAGTTCATACAGACTCTTTTTACCTATGCTTTTTATTTACTTGGTAGGCGCTGTTTTTACAATTTTCCCCTTGGGGGAAATATATTCTCCTTACCTTTCTGCTTATTCAAACCCACCTTTTTTTTCTTCATATTTCTATGTAGTGAATTTTTTTTCCTCATATCAGTTGTATCTGATGGTTTTCACTGGCGATCAAGTGACAAAAATTCTGCTGAATCCTGAGGATTATTATTGTTATTTTATGCATTTGTAACCATTGTGCGGGTAGTATAACGGATATCGGTGCGCTAAATGGTTGCTGGTGAGCCGAGTTCAAATGCCGGACTAGTTTCTTGTGGTCACTTTCGTACGAATGCTCCGTGAAAGTCATAAATCCGTTGCTGCTTCTTCCTGCTATTAATTAAATATTAAGGCAGACGGGTCTCTCCAGTCTTGGGCGGCGACCAGTCTAAGCTTCGAAACCGTGCTGAAGCAAATGGAAAGCACTCCACTATCATTCCCCAAAATGTTAATTTGTTTTATTTATTTCACTCACGTAAGGCAATAAAGCCATTGAGGCAGAGGCGGTTACTGAGTGTGAAAGAATAATAAAAAAAGTAGAAAAATAAGAGAATAGTAATCAAGAAATATCTAGATAACGACTGACATTGCATTAAAATTTTTGAAGATCAAAATTGAATGGAAAGCGTGGAGAGAGTTCCACAAGAGAGAAGTGCGAGAAAATAAACCGTTAGCATAGAACTTACAGTTATATCTCCCCATTTTAACTATAAAAGGATGAAACCTTGACGCCAATGTAGTACTGCGCTTGCATTCATAGAGTCTAGGTACCGTAGTGGAAAGTTCCTTAGAACAATTCATAGTCTAGGTACCGTAGAGGAAAGTTCATTAGAGCAATTCATAGAGTCTAGGTACCATAGAGGAAAGTTCATTAGAGCAATTCGTAGAGTCTAGGTACCATAGAGGAAAGTTTATTAGAACAATTCATAGAGTCTAGGTACCATAGAGGAAAGTTCATTAGAGCAATTCATAGAGTCTAGGTACCATAGAGGAAAGTTCATTAGAGCAATTCGAAGAGTCTAGGTACCATAGAGGAAAGTTCATTAGAGCAATTCATAGAGTCTAGGTACCATAGAGGAAAGTTCATTAGAGCAATTCATAGAGTCTAGGTACCATAGAAGAAAGTTCCTTAGAACAATTCATAGAGTCCAGGTACCATAGAGGAAAGTTCATTAGAGCAATTCATAGAGTCTAGGTACCATAGAGGAAAGTTCATTAGAGCAATTCATAGAGTCTAGGTACCATAGAAGAAAGTTCCTTCGAACAATTCATAGAGTCTAGGTACCATAGAGGAAAGTTTATTAGAACAATTCATAGAGTCTAGGTACCATAGAGGAAAGTTTATTAGAACAATTCATAGAGTCTAGGTACCATAGAGGAAAGTTCATTAGAGCAATTCATAGAGTCTAGGTACCATAGAGGAAAGTTTATTAGAGCAATTCATAGAGTCTAGGTACCATAGAAGAAAGTTCCTTAGAACAATTCATAGAGTCTACGTACCATAGAGGAAAGTTTATTAGAACAATTCATAGAGTCTAGGTACCATAGAGGAAAGTTCATTAGAGCAATTCATAGAGTCTAGGTACCATAGAAGAAAGTTCCTTAGAACAATACATAGAGTCTAGGTACCATAGAGGAAAGTTTATTAGAACAATTCATAGAGTCTAGGAACCATAGAGGAAAGTTTATTAGAACAATTCATAGAGTCTAGGTACCATAGAGGAAAGTTCATTAGAGCAATTCATAGAGTCTAGGTACCATAGAGGAAAGTTCATTAGAGAAATTCATAGAGTCTAGGTACCATAGAGGAAAGTTCATTAGAGCAATTCATAGAGTCTAGGTACCATAGAAGAAAGTTCCTTAGAACAATTCATAGAGTCCAGGTACCATAGAGGAAAGTTCATTAGAGCAATTCATAGAGTCTAGGTACCATAGAGAAAAGTTCATTAGAGCAATTCATAGAGTCTAGGTACCATAGAAGAAAGTTCCTTAGAACAATTCATAGAGTCTAGGTACCATAGTGGAAAGTTCATTAGAGCAATTCATAGAGTCTAGGTACCATAGAAGAAAGTTCCTTAGAACAATTCATAGAGTCTAGGTACCATAGAGTAAAGTTCATTACAGAAATTCATAGAGTCTAGGTACCATAGAAGAAAGTTCATTAGAACAATTCATAGAGTCTACGTACCATAGAGGAAAGTTTATTAGAACAATTCATAGAGTCTAGGTACCATAGAGGAAAGTTTATTAGAACAATTCATAGAGTCTAGGTACCATAGAGGAAAGTTCATTAGAGCAATTCATAGAGTGTAGGTACCATAGAGGAAAGTTCATTAGAGCAATTCATAGAGTCTAGGTACCATAGAAGAAAGTTCCTTAGAACAATTCATAGAGTCTAGGTACCATAGAGGAAAGTTCATTAGAACAATTCATAGAGTCTAGGTACCATAGGGGAAAGTTCATTAGAGCAATTCATAGAGTCTAGGTACCATAGAAGAAAGTTCCTTAGAACAATTCATAGAGTCTAGGTACCATAGAGGAAAGTTTATTAGAACAATTCATAGAGTCTAGGTACCATAGAGGAAAGTTTATTAGAACAATTCATAGAGTCTAGGTACCATAGAGGAAAGTTCATTAGAGCAATTCATAGAGTCTAGGTACCATAGAGGAAAGTTCATTAGAGCAATTCATAGAGTCTAGGTACCATAGAAGAAAGTTCCTTAGAACAATTCATAGAGTCTACGTACCATAGAGGAAAGTTTATTAGAACAATTCATAGAGTCTAGGTACCATAGAGGAAAGTTCATTAGAGCAATTCATAGAGTCTAGGTACCATAGAAGAAAGTTCCTTAGAACAATACATAGAGTCTAGGTACCATAGAGGAAAGTTTATTAGAACAATTCATAGAGTCTAGGAACCATAGAGGAAAGTTTATTAGAACAATTCATAGAGTCTAGGTACCATAGAGGAAAGTTCATTAGAGCAATTCATAGAGTCTAGGTACCATAGAGGAAAGTTCATTAGAGAAATTCATAGAGTCTAGGTACCATAGAGGAAAGTTCATTAGAGCAATTCATAGAGTCTAGGTACCATAGAAGAAAGTTCCTTAGAACAATTCATAGAGTCCAGGTACCATAGAGGAAAGTTCATTAGAGCAATTCATAGAGTCTAGGTACCATAGAGAAAAGTTCATTAGAGCAATTCATAGAGTCTAGGTACCATAGAAGAAAGTTCCTTAGAACAATTCATAGAGTCTAGGTACCATAGAGGAAAGTTCATTAGAGCAATTCATAGAGTCTAGGTACCATAGAAGAAAGTTCCTTAGAACAATTCATAGAGTCTAGGTACCATAGAGTAAAGTTCATTACAGAAATTCATAGAGTCTAGGTACCATAGAAGAAAGTTCATTAGAACAATTCATAGAGTCTACGTACCATAGAGGAAAGTTTATTAGAACAATTCATAGAGTCTAGGTACCATAGAGGAAAGTTTATTAGAACAATTCATAGAGTCTAGGTACCATAGAGGAAAGTTCATTAGAGCAATTCATAGAGTGTAGGTACCATAGAGGAAAGTTCATTAGAGCAATTCATAGAGTCTAGGTACCATAGAAGAAAGTTCCTTAGAACAATTCATAGAGTCTAGGTACCATAGAGGAAAGTTCATTAGAACAATTCATAGAGTCTAGGTACCATAGGGGAAAGTTCATTAGAGCAATTCATAGAGTCTAGGTACCATAGAAGAAAGTTTATTAGAACAATTCATAGAGTCTAGGTACCATAGAGGAAAGTTTATTAGAACAATTCATAGAGTCTAGGTACCATAGAGGAAAGTTTATTAGAACAATTCATAGAGTCTAGGTACCATAGAGGAAAGTTTATTAGAACAATTCATAGAGTCTAGGTACCACAGAGGAAAGTTCATTAGAGCAATTCATAGAGTCTAGGTACCATAGAGGAAAGTTCATTAGAGCAATTCATAGAGTCTAGGTACCGTAGAGGAAAGTTTATTAGAATAATTCATAGAGTCTAGGTACCATAGAAAGTAATTATAGAAAAACCATCACATAATTCCATGTCATCATTTCTATTCTGAAAGGTTTAGCAGAAATCATAGTTCGACCATGCTTTATGCTTATAAGTGTCAGATTAGGCTAAAAAGGGGGAATTGCTGCGGAACTGGTAGCAACTGAACTTGCGGTTGCATCTAGCCAATTTAACTGTAAATTGATGAGACCTTATCGCCAAACTATTACTGCGCTTAAATTCATAGTCTAGATACCATAGCGGAAAGATCATCCGAACAATTACCATGAAATTATTTATAAATTCAACGTCAATCGTCTCTTTGAACTGGTTCTTTTTATTTTCCTTTCTCGTCAGTAATCTTTTTTCTCATTCTCCTTCCCCCTTTTATCATCAGCAACCTCTTGCATATTTCTGGCTTTATCGCCTTTATTGGGATGAAAAGATTAAGGAAAGTTTGCACAGCTAATAAAGGAAAAAAGATCTGTCGAGATTCATGACCGTACAAAAGGGACGTGGCTTTAAAGGAAAATATATTTGCATGTTAACGCAATGTAGTTATCGTTGGTGACTGTGTAAGAGCAAGTTTTCTGAAATGTCCAATCCCTTGTTCCGTATTCTCAGAGATCCTAGAAGCACTGTGGTCTTGAAAGTGTCAACATATCCTCAGATTTATGATTCTTCTAATCTCAATACTTTTTTCGGTACCATAGCCAAGGGCACAACTATAGGCCCAAACCTAACTTTTCTTGGTCCATACATTTCATATCTTCCAGGTAATGTCCTAGGATTACAAATTTTAGTTTTCTTTTCTTTTTAACTTGTAGTTTGCTAGAGCAGCCACGTCTACAATATTGCAATTCCCTGTTTATGACAATAGAACCCACTCTTCTTTTTGGATGAGTTGGTCGGCCTGTATTTCAAAGTGAATATTTTATTCCGTTTATTTTCTAGGACATTGTTATTTATTGATGATACAGCTTGTTTACATAGATTAAACCATTTCCACTTTTAATACCCCGTCGTGTTCTGGAATCTTAATTTCTCGAATTTCATAAAATTTAGTAAGTGGGTGTTAACAGATGTAAAAAAATAATATTTTTTTACCAAAATTTTTCTAAAAACAAATATTAATAATAATTAATTTCATTCTTTTGCAAAAATGTCCTGAGAATTATATTATTTCAAAACAATGTACTTATTACCGAAAAAAAAACCCCGATAAATTTCCCATACTAATCTTTGGTCTACCCATTGACGCAAGAAAAACAAAATTTTTAACCAAGATTTTGAACTTGCTAGAAAGGATTAAAAACTTTAATAAGATAATAAAAATACTTTGGTCTTTCCTCTTAATAACAACATAAATATTTTGAGGATAAAGCTTGGGTTTTAACAAGTTTGGGACTTTTTTCATCATGTTATGCACATTTTAGAAATGTTTTGGAGGTACCTATAAAAATATCTCGCGAGAAACACCGAAGATGCAATGACGCTTAATTTAGATTTTAAATTTATGGCGCCCACTATATTAAAATGAATAACCTACCAAACCAGGTTCAGCTTCTTAACTCTTTTGCGTTTTACTTTTATCGCTGTTGTATTTTAACATGGTACATTGTAATGCGTACTTATATGCACTTATGCGTACATGCGCATAAATGTATATAACGAATCCCACGGAAATTGAAAATCGGATTTCCGATAAACAATATCGAGTCATTATACCACCCACACATCTAAGCTTATATGTAGGGAGGGGGACTAAATAACAAATATGGCTTATAAAAATATATCTGGAGATGCAATGACACTTAAATTAAATTTTAAATTTATGTCGCCCGATGTATTCAAATGCACAGCCATAGCCAACCTCCTTCGGATTCCTCTTTTGGTTTTTATTTTTATATCACTGTTTTACATGTACTGGTACACTGTAATAGAACTAGTTTTATTGACAAAGATGAGGTGTATGAAACTTGACGTACATTTGCTGTACAAGATTCCGAAATTAGTTCACTTGCGCCTTAAGAAATTACACTTTTAATTAAAACTGCATTCTTCTTTAATTCGAAATTATAGTCAGAGTTATTACATTTTTTGTTTGATTGATTCATTTTCTACGGTTTATCAATCATTTTCAGGTTGTATTTAAGCTAGAAAATATTTTTAGATTTTAATATTTTTTAGATTAAATGATTTAGTGATGCGAGTCTTGCTAATTAACCCATAGTTGGGGAGGAGATGTGGTGGATTCATAAATTAATCCAAACGTATTTGCCCATAAGTGTATATAACGAACCCAACTGGAATTGGAAATCGGCTTTCCGATTAACAATTCGAACCATTATACCACCACGCACATGTAAGCTTATATGTAGAGAGGGGGAACTAAATAACAAATATCGATTATAAGAATATATCGAGAGAAACACTGATGATGCAATGACACTTAATTTAAATTTTAAATTTATGGCGCCCGATGTATTCAAATGCACAACCTTAGCCAATCTCCTTCAGTTTCTTTTTTTGCTTTTTATTTTTATATTGCTGTTTTATTTTAACATGGTACATAGAACTAGTTTTGTTAACAAAGATGAAGTGATGTATGAAGCTGGATGTAGATTTGCAGTAGAAGATTCCGAAATTATTATATTCCTTTTCCCTGAGGTTGATGAATATTACCCACAGAAGTATCACTTTTTTTTGGTCTAGGATTTATCTCTTTTCACCTTAGTTTCATTTGCTTTCTTGAATTTGTTCTGTAGTGAAAACGATTGTGGGTTATGTCTTTCTCTCTGTCAGATCGCATTGGTAGATTCTACTACATACCAACCTTTGTTAGGTTATACCATGTCGAAATCAGATTTTCTTATTCAGGTAAATATTTATCGTTCATCCTTTAGTTTATAGACAAATATTGATCCTTTATACTTGAGTCTATGGCTAGATTTTAGTAAATCGGTAAATATTGACCGTTTCTACTTGAATCTTTGGATAAATGTTAGTTTCTTATACTTTCCACCAGTCAGAATTATCCAAAGGTGGCATGTCATTGGTCTATAGTTGCTTACCTGGGTTCCTTTTTACAACAGCTGCTAACTGTTAATCTCCTATAATAAAATTTCCCCTTTTTAAAAAATAATTTTAAAGTTACTGCACTCTTTTACACTTTCTTTGTTATTTTCATAGTAATACTTGCTATAAAATTGACAAATCAGTTCTACTTATTGTCCAGTTAGAATTTTCCATATCAAGTGTTAGCATGTGATTGGTCTGTAGTTGCTCACCTGGGTTTCTTTTTACAGTAACTTTTTGGATGGTAGTTGTTAACTTTTAATCATCTTTCTAAGACTGGCCCCAAGAGTTTTGAAGTTGTTGAACCTATATATTATGTAATTTGTTATTGTTTTTTAGATAGGGCGCAATTATGATGCAATGGGTAATTTGCGTCGATTAGCCTTGTACTACAATTGCTGTATTTATCGTAATAAATATCGGGTAATTTGTGTCGATGCCGTCTGAACCTAGAGCTTTTTAGTTCGTTATTTTCTGCATGGTTTCTTTTTTCTACATTAGTGCCTATTGTGTTTTATTTCCTTTGTATCCCATAACCTGTTACTGTTGTCCCGTTTTTGATTGCTGCCTTTTAGTAATCTTACGATATTTTGGGATTTGGAAATCTTTGTTTTCAATCTAATTGTAAACAAATCAGTTTGATCTATTTCATTTCTATTAAATTGTGAACACCGTACTTCACTTGAATTGACTTGTGGTCGAAGTAGAATATTTATGTTTTGTCCTTGCATTTAATGATGGTAATGCTAATGGTAATATTAGCCATTTCCTTATAAGGAAACATTCAACATCTATTGATCGAACAGCCAGTTCCAACGTTGTTTGAAATTAATAAAATCTGTTAAAACAATTTAAAAAAGAAAAATTTCTCATGTCCATTAATTGTTATCGCTCTGACTAGTACTGATCATGTCGAGGAATTTCCTTCCTAACCTTTTGTTTGAGGTGGTGTGGAAAGACAACATATTCATTATGATGATGATTGTATCTAAATTATTATTTCTCTTCGCGTCAAATGTGCTATCCCTTTTAATTGAAAGTCTTCAAGTGGTGTGGTTTCTGTTATTTGGGACGGTTCTTTTTTTTTTCCGATTTTGTAACACCAATCCAAAAGGTTCGAAAAAGGATGGTTCTTGCTGAGGCTTGTAAGCTTCACTCGCTCAAATCAATTGATACACCCGACAATTTAGATATTTCTGAAGTGTTTGGTGCCATTGATGACGATCATGTAAATGTCTCGTCGTTAATCATTAAAGATTAATAGAGAAACGCTAAAAACGGGGATATTGTTATCAGTAACCCTAGTGTGGAGACGCTTTGCTTTTGTGAGGGTCACTATCAAATTCTTATCACTGAGATTTCAAGTATAATACGAAAGGAAAGTGCTTTTGCAATAAAAACGAGATATTTTCCGATACTGACATGTCTTTGGTAGTCATTGCTGTCGATTGAGCGAGATCATGTCTGTTTTAGTCTCCAGTACCTTTCTCAGCATCATCGCAGACCTCAATAACGCCGACGTCGGTAGAGACGGAAACCTAAAAGTCATTTAATCTCACCTCAAATATTATGGCCACTGTTCCAAGTATTACAGTTATTAATGGTTTAACTTCGTTTCCCATCTGGCATGACCTATTCTTCCATCTTCTATTTCTTTTTATTATATCCACTCTTGTCCCTTGCTAGTGTGGGCTCCTTCAGGCGTTTTGGAAGTTCTTAAGACAATAGATCATTTTGTGAGACAGAACCCGTAGAATCCAACTGGTCGTGACACTTTCCAAGTTATTATTATTATTATGCGCGCCGATAAAGTGTTTATTTTAAAAAAAATCTTTTTTAACGGCATATCAACTTCTTATGGGTCATTTAATACTGAAATCTAAATAATTTAAACAATTTTATGGCTTCAGCTAAATATATTTTGAACGCAATTGTATAGTTTCAACTACAGATAAAATGTATTGCTGGTTATTTTGATTTAAAATGTATTGTTGGCCCTTTTATATATATAAAAATGCATTGCTGTTATTTTTACTATGAAATGTATTTTTATACATTCATGGTGTTTTGTCTTGGGGTTCACTATTTGCCGATAGCTGGGATCATGCCAGGTGCTACCATCCCGGGTCAGAGTGGGTCAGGGAACGACAACAACAACAACAACTAAGAGGTGGTTCCATGCTCCTCAAAAACTCCAATCAGAGGCCTTGATGCAGGATGTAGTTTATCGTCATACCCAGAACTCCGATAAGTGTACAAATATACGAATCATATATATGACACCCAGTCTGATAAGGTTATCCTAGGTACATGCATCTCCAATCAGTTAAGATCAGAAGCCATTGCTTGTTTAGCATTTATTATTATTATTATTATTTAGTAGTACTCTCAGTCGTAGCAACAGTTCTACAGTCTACAGTCAATATTATTATTATAATATATATTAATATATAGTAATAATAATAATAATAATAATAATAATAATGATAATAATAATAATGATAATAATAATAATAATAATAATAATAATAATTGCATCTTTTAATAAAAATGCATAGTAGCCAAAGATTGAATGACGGTGAATCTACTCAAATGTTCAACGCTGTTTTTGCCAAGCTCATCAGCTCACGCGTCATAACGTTTCCCAATTAAATCTCGTCCTATCTCTTTGTGATGATTTTTTTATTGTTCTCAATACTATTTACTATAGACACAGTTGTTATCTTTATATACAGGAAATATATTAATAAATACATATTGATAATCATGATTTTATAATGATTTTATTACCATTATTATTATTATTATTATTATTATTATTATTATTATTTTTTTTTTTAATTTCCTTTGATATCTGGCGTTTATACATTTCTTTCCGAGTCCCGCCCAGGGACCTAAGGTTAGAAATGGCATCATGACACTTTCCACTGAAAAAAAAAAATATAAAAATAATTACATAGATAAAGCCCTTCGAAAAGTGTGGGCTGTACTTGTCAGAACAGTTTTTTGTATCTCTTTGAGGCATGGACTTCCAGGGATCCTTTCAATCAGCCTACTGGAATCTTTTCCAACCAGTCCAAGGGCTCCAACTACAACAGGAATTGTTGATGTTCCCATGTGCCACATTTTTGAGATTTCTATTTCAAGGTCCTTGTATTTTGACAGTTTTTCGAATATCTTCAAAGACACATTGCAGTCTGCAGGGACTGCCATATCAATAAGGAGGCACTTATTTTGTTTGTGGTCTTTAAAAACAATGTTTGGGCGGTTGGCTTTGATTGTTCTGTCAGTGTGTATTGTGTAGTCCCATAGAATTGTAACAGGTCCTCTCTCCGTAACTGGGTCTGGGTTGTGTTCGTACCAGTTTCTTTCAGTTTCCTTCCCATAGCAGTTGCAAATTTTCCAGTGCAGATATTGGCCCACTCTGTCATGCCGGGTTTTATATTCAGTGGGTGCCAATATCGTGCAACCTGATATAAGATGATCAATGGTTTCTGGATATTTGTCACAGAATCTGCATCTTGGGCTAACACAGTATTTTAGTATATGTGCTTGATAATTCCTAGTTAACAAGCATTGGTCTTGTGCAGCAATGATAAAACCTTCAGTTTCACCTTTATTATTATTATTATTATTATTATTATTATTATTATTATTATTATTATTATTATTATTATTATCATAGTTAGGAGAAGAGCGGGATTTAGGAAAAGAAAAAGCAAAGAAAAACAGTGTTTGCCAATGTGAAACAATATTTCGACAGTACGTCTGTCTTCTTCAAGTTATATTTAAATTTTTTCAAGTATAAAACTACATAACTCAACAAAATATTTTAATCTTTGCACAAACGTGGCTTGTATTGTAATAATAATAATAATAATAATAATAATAATAATAATAATAATAATAATAAACGGCTGTATTGCTAATGAACGCGTCAAAATGAATGAAACGCCTCCAGCGTGAAGGCATGTAACTGAAACGTGCTTAATATGATGGTGATCATGCTCACTTTCGAAGTTTTCATTATTGGATTAGCTACTAAGTGGAATTAACCGTTTTTTTTAGTACAAGAAAGGCATCATTTGTTTATTTATATATTTTTATACTTGGAAAAAATATAACTTGAAAAAGACATACTGTCGAAATATTGTTTAACATTGTCAAACATACTACGCAGTATTTTGAACAGGAGCAAAGGTTTATCCCTTGTGTCCTGTTTAGGATTGGGTTTCCGGTTCCTTCTAAAGTCTTTTCATTCTCTTTCTCTCTGTGTAGACTCTTGCGTCTAAGTGCCATTATTACTTTGCTCGGGGTGAATTGATTTTTTAAAAACATAATTGTGAGAACAACAGTATAAAAAAAGTGACGCTGGTATGCAAATATAGAAAGCCCAATATTTGCATCATGACAGCCAGTCTGATAATTGTATACCAGATAATTGCATCTCCACCAAATATGCGCCAAATATGGTGATAGATTTTTGACAGAAGTCGCGCATAACTTTGCATGTGGTGTCCAGGCTAGAAATGCCTTCAAGTCGAATAACCCAGTCCGCTAAGATGTTCTCCAATTGAGTAGATACCCAAGTATCTAGATATGACTCCTAAATCGCCATCGCTGCCTCCATCCTTCAAGCCTCTCTACACCCGGTCATGGTGCTACCCGACTACATCCGCCCACGAACAAAGATGCACAGTGCATCAACCCTTAGGTGACATGCCCAGTGGTTAAGACCAGGCAAATGACCAGCAAATTTGTGGTTACTTGCTGAAGCCTATTTTAATTCACCAAGACGCATCATGACTTGTTTATCATCAGATCATTTACTATTATTATTATTATTATTTAGTAGTAATCTCAGTCGTAGCAACAGTTCTACAGTAATAATAATAATTATAATAATAACAATAATAATAATAATAATAATATCAATAATAATAATAATGATAACAATAATATTAATAACAATAATAATAATAATAACAATAATAACAATAATAATAATAATAACAATAATAATAATAATAATAATAACAATAATAATAATAACAATAATAATAATAATAACAACAATAATAATAACAATAATAAAAATAATAACAATAATAATAATAATAACAATAATAATAATAATGTCTCTCCACAACCTATAAGTTGATCACGTCTGTCATGACGAACCGTGCTTACTCCTTTTTAGAAACAAACAGCATTCTTCCACTGGAACAGAAGGGATGCAGGAGGGGTTCATATGGCTGCAAAGACCAATTACTAATAAATAAAATGATTCTGGAAAATTGCAGGAGCAGACGTAGAAATCTCAGTGCAGCGTGGATTGATTATCGTAAAGCTTTTGACAGTGTTCCACATTCTTGGATCCTTAAGACTTTGGAAATGTACAAAGTCTCCCCTGTGGTATTAAATTTCCTTAAGCACAACATGGGAATGTGGAACACCAAACTATACCTTAGTCACACCAGGGGCACTGCCATATCCAACCGACTAAATATCCGACGTGGAATCTTTCAAGGAGACTCTTTGTCTCCACTTCTGTTTTGTTTGTCCTTACTCCCCCTTACGCATAAACTGAACAACAGTAGCTATGGCTACAAAATAAATAACAACATATTCAATCACCTACTATACATAGATGATCTCAAACTCTTTGCCAAAGACGACAATGAGTTGAAGGGCCTACTTAATATTGTAAAATACTTTAGTGACGACATATGCATGAGCTTCGGATTAGATAAATGTGCTAAAGTAACATTTAAGAAAGGTAGAATTTTAGAAGCACCCTTAATAGATTTAGATTTTGTCACGAAGATTAGAGAATTGGAGCATGGTGAAGCTTATAATTACCTAGGAATTAGTGAGGGAGATGGCATACAACACTTCCAAATGAAAGAGAAGGTAAGAAAGGAGTACTACAGGCGTGTACGCCTGGTACTAAATACCGAGCTAAACTCAAAAAACCAAATATCAGCTATAAACACCTTAGCTGTTCCTGTGGTGCAATACAGCTTTAATGTACTTAACTGGACCATAGCTGAAATTAAGCGAATGGACGCCAAAACGAGAAAGCTCCTCACTTGCTACCGCATGCATCATCCCAAAGCTGATATTGATCGCCTGTATGTGCCCAGATCCGAAGGAGGCAGAGGACTAGTTCAACTAGAACTATCCTACAAAAGTACAAGAATTGGCCTCCAAAGATATTTGGAAAATACAGAAGACTGGATGATGGTATGTGTCAAGGAACATGAAAGTAGTAAGTGTCTCTACTCTGTAGTAAAGGAAGCCGAAAAATTCAAAAAACAGCTTCAAATGGGCACAGAAATTCAAATACATCACTGTACACCGGCTGAAGCTGCAAAAAACTTAAAAAAGAATGCAAAGAGAAATGCGACCGACCAGATAAAGAAACAATGGCAAAATAAACCGCTCCATGGCCAATACTCTGCCCGTACCAAACAAGCAGACGTAGACATAAACCGCACCCATCAGTGGCTACGTAGTGCAGGGTTGAAAGGTGAAACTGAGGGTTTTATCATTGCTGCACAAGACCGATGCTTGTTAACTAGGAATTATCAAGCACATATACTAAAATACTGTGTTAGCCCAAGATGCAGATTCTGTGACAAATATCCAGAAACCATTGATCATCTTATATCAGGTTGCACGATATTGGCACCCACTGAATATAAAACCCGGCATGACAGAGTGGGCCAATATCTGCACTGGAAAATTTGCAACTCCTATGGGAAGGAAACTGGAAGAAATTGGTACGAACACCACCCTGACCCGGTTACGGAGATAGGACCTGTTACAATTCTATGGGACTACACAATACACACTGACAGAACAATCAAAGCCAACCGCCCAGACATTGTTATTAAAGACCACAAACAAAATAAGTGCCTCCTTATTGATATGGCAGTCCCTGCAGAATGCAATGTGTCTTTGAAGATATTCGAAAAACTGTCAAAATACAAGGACCTTGAAATCGAAATCTCAAAAATGTGGCACATGGGAACATCAACAATTCCTGTTGTAGTTGGAGCCCTTGGACTGGTTGGAAAAGATTCCAGTAGGCTGATTGAAGGGATCGCTGGAAATCCATGCCTCAAAGAGATACAAAAAATTGTTCTGACAAGTACAGCCCACACTTTACGAAGGGCTTTATCTATGTAATTATTATTTTTTTTTTTGCAGTGGAAAGTGTCATGATGCCATTTCTAACCTTAGGTCCCTGGGCGGGACCTGGAAAGAAATGTGTAAACGCCAGATATCAAAGGAAATAAAAATAATAATAATAATAACAATGATAATAATAACAATAATAATAATAATAATAACAATAATAACAATAATAATAATAATAATAATAACAATAAAAATAATAATAATAACAATAATAATAATAATAATAATAATAATAATAATAATAATAATAATTATCTTTTTGCAAAAATGATCAATAGAAAATGTCATGAAGCCATTTCTGATCTCAGGTCTGTGGTTGGGATCCGGATGGAAATTTATATACAACAGAAATCAAAGGAAAATAATAATAATAATAATAATAATAATTGAGAGAGCAACACTCCAATAAATTGACGATGGGGTGCAAATATATAAAGACCAATATACTCATCATGACATCCAGTCTTATAAGGATATAGCGGGTACACGCATCTCAGCCAAATGTGAGTGATATGACGACAGGTTTTGAAAAAAGTAGTGCTTATCCATACAGGTGGGATCCAGGTAAGAAATACCTTTAGGTCGATTAATATAGTCCACTCAGTTGGTCTTCTGTGTTACTTGCTGTAGGCTATCTTAATTCATCAAAATAAAGTCTGTACATATTAACATCCCAATCAATTAAAATCAGAAGCATTGAGCATTTATTATTTTATTATTATTATTATTTATCAGAGATAAATGAAGATTTTACTTAGTAACTTCATTAAAAGATTTTCCCTCAGTTATTGAGTAGTAATCATTAACATGACCTTTCGTACTTAAATATGGTTAAAGACTGAAATTTCCTTAATCTCTGTATTTATTAATACTTCTTCTACATATTATTATTAATATTATTATTATTATTATTATTATTATTATTATTATTATTATTATCTTTTTCTTCTATTTTTATATTATATTATTGGTATTATAATAATTATTTTTCTTTTACTTCTACATATTATTATCGTTATTCTTCTACATATTATTATTATTATTATTATTATTATTATTATTATTATTATTATTATTATTATTATTTCCTTTGATATCTGGCGTTTACATATTTCTTTCCGGGTTCCGCCCAGGGACCTAAAGTTAGAAATGGTATCATGACGCTTTCCACTGACAAAAAAAAAAAAAGATGAAAAAAAAAAAGGAAATTACATAGATAAAACCCTTCGTAAAGTGTGGGCTATACTTGTCAGAATAATCTTTTGTATCTCTTTGAAGCATGGACTTCCAGGGATCCCTTCAATCAGCCTACTGGAATCTTTTCCAATCAGTCCAAGGGCTCCAACTACAACAGGGATTGTTGATGTTCCCATGTGCCACATTTTTGAGATTTCTATTTCAAGGTCCTTGTATTTTGACAGCTTTTCGAATATCTTCAAAGATACATTGCAGTCTGCAGGGACCGCCATATCAATTATTATTATTATTATTATTATTATTATTATTATTATTATTATTATTATTATTATTATATTATTAATTTCTTTATTTTCCTTTTCATCGGTTCATTCTGTTTTGTCTTTATCATCTTACATGTTAAGACTTCTAATCAAATAATATCAGATGCCATGACAACCATGTATGACGTAGCATTTGATTATTATTATTATTATTGTTGCTGTTGTTGCGTTTTTCTTGTTTTTTCCTGTTATTCCAAATGTTGCTAATATTACCCTTACTAATATCGTTCCTCGACATTAAATCGCCTATTTTTTTTTTTGATTATTTCTCATTATTTTCATTTTTCATTGTTTATTTTTATCATTTTTACTGTTCCTCCATTTTCTTATCACTTCTTCTTTCTTCCTCTCCTCCATTTTATTCCGGTTTCTAAATCTTTACCTTTTAGTTTTTCGTTCTATAAATATAAATTCTCTTTGTGTGATATCAGAAAAGAAACGTTTTGAATATCATTTGTTTTCATTTTCTCTTTTTCCCAATATGCATACGTAGACGTAATTGTATATGTGTTTATACGATGTATATATGCAACATATGTGCATCTTATATGTATATTGCTTATATATAATTGCACCAATATGTGCGTAGTATGTGCATACAGTATATTAACAAAACCATAGTTTCTACATTTTTGTATACTGTCTACACAGAAAGATTTTTTTAAAGCTTTTCAAGGCTGGAAGCCACTAGCACGCAAGGGGTTTCAGAGGATTTGGAGCGAGAGCAGATAGGTGTGTTAGAGGAAAGGATGTGGAGAAGGATAAGAGGATAGATCAAGGCAACAGGAGATGTCGATTGACGTTACACTTGAATAGTTGGAGATCATAGTCATCAGGGAAACAGGAATGAGGAAGAGAGTTCCATAGGCGTGAGGTGCGAGATATGAAGCTATTGGAGTAGATGAGACGTCTACATTTAACAGTTTCAACAGTGAAAGGGTGGGAACGGGTTACCAGCCTCGTAGGACGCTTGAGTTCATGGAGCCTGGGAAACAGCGATAGCAGCTCATCGGAGCAATTACCATGGAAGTATTTATAAAAGAGACAGAGAGAGGCGACGGTGCGTCTGTGAGAGAGAGACTACAGACGAGAAGCCAGATCAGGGCCAATTGCATTGCATATCCGTCTCTGGATCTTATCAAGAACCTTGAGGCAAACAGAAGGGGCTCCAGACCATATATGGCAGCAATACTCCATGCAAGGGAGGATGGTTGCTTTGTAAATTTGGAGGATCGATTCAGGGGACTTATCCAATTTATTTATTATCCAATTTTTTAGGTACCTTACATTTTTACTATTTTCCTCTACGCAAGAAAGAGAGATGTATTGATAAAAACTGATCGTCATATCCTTTCTAATGAACCTATTACTTATAAAATGAATATTAGGTAGAAAACCAGTTTGCTATGATATTTCTTATATTGATTTTAGATAGATAGATAGATAGATAGATAGATAGATAGATAGATACAGACTTTAAATCAGAGATTCTCAAAATTATTTTCCCCAAAGCATCCTTTTTCCCATATGTCAGAATGTCATCCCCACTTTCCAAGATGGTCCAATTCAAAAAGTGCATTCCAAATAATATGCGTATGTTATTCAAAATCTTCTTTCTTTTCCATAGTAGTACGTATACATTTATTTTTATAGAGGAGGTTTTGACAGTCATGATAGGATCCTGATTATTTAAATAAAAAAAAACAAACCCTCCTACACGGAAAGCTTGAGATTTCTTCTGGCTGACAACATCGGCTTTAGATAGATAGATAGATAGATAGATAGATAGAAACATATTTTAGATGTAGTAATGGTGAGTCATATCATCATGCTTAGTAGTATTATATAGAAAAAGAAGTATTTTTTCTCAATATATGACGAAGAACAACCCCATCCAATCACACAATCTTTCCCCCATCACACAATTTCACTCACAAAGCTTGTATCATCCCCTGTGGAATGGTTCTCAGACTATTCTCAACGGTACCACACACTGGGGTAATCTACTTAGCCTGACCGATAACATCAATAAATCACCTCCTTAATAAATAAACCGACCATCGTGAGATTCGAACCCTCTACGCATAGTTGGAAAACGAACCTTCAAGCATTTGGCAAGGTGCCCATATATATATATATATATATATATATATATATATATATATATATATATATATATATATATATATATATATATATATATATATATATATATATGCCCATATATATATATATATATATATATATATGTGTGTGTGTGTGTGTGTGTGTGTGTGTGCAGAAATATATAGAAAAAAATTCGCTTGAAGATGAAAGAGAACTTGATACTTTAATTCAATTTAATTTTTATAATTAAATTGAAGTTTCTAGCTCCTGTTTTTGAAACATGAGAACACTTATGTAGCGATGGAATCATATTTTTTTAAAATAATTATAATATATATATATATATATATTTGTGTATTTAGGCAGCAATACTTCTTTAATGCATGTTTCATTGAATATGACAGACAATGTGCTATGATTTATTTTTTTATACAATTTCTCATGTGATTTTATAATTTTTTTTCTTTTCGGTAGATAAATTATATAAAAACTG
The DNA here is from genome assembly GCA_964036315.1 of Acanthosepion esculentum. Lineage (NCBI taxonomy): Eukaryota > Metazoa > Mollusca > Cephalopoda > Sepiida > Sepiidae > Acanthosepion > Acanthosepion esculentum. The sequence continues at coordinate 35,646,819 of OZ038483.1, read as the reverse complement.
TCCAACTGATCTTTTTCTCCGAGTGCTTTCGGCTATGCATTTAGCCATTTTCCAGGGTGAAATATATTAACAAGAAATAGATTTTTGTATGTATGTATTTATATAATGTTTTCATTTTCAAAACACGGTCAAGAAATTGTGTCCATATTTGCAGTTGATATTACAGGGTGTTAGTTTTTTTACTATTATTAAGACTTCCATTATTTTTATTCTTTTCTTTTACATGTAGATGATGCTATTATATTTGTGTTATCAGCAAGTATGTTACGAATAGGGTCCAGTAGGTCTCCATGAGTATTTAAATGAGACCTGATTGAGTTATGATCAGAAAGGTGTAGTGTCAGTCTTTTTGTCTGTCATATTCTGTGAAACGTGCATATATATATATATATATATATATATATATATTGTTGTGGTAGGATCCACCTAATCTGCATAGGTGACTACCAACTATATAAATAATGGTTGGTACCGGAAGACGAAGAGAAGGGAATCACGAGATCCAACTAGAGACTCTGAGCGACTGCGACTAGTCAACACATTCTCCAGGAACGTCTTCCCAGAAATATACAGAAATAGTATATGTACTTATTGTGTACACTTTCTTGTTATAATACATTCTTGTTCTAAGTACATTTTGTGTTGCATTATTATTCCATGCATTAGGCGAGATTCAACAATGAGTCAAGACTCAACATATAAATATATATATATATATATATATATATATATATATATATATATATATATATAGAGAGAGAGAGAGAGAGAGAGAGTGAGAGAGAGAAATTTAAAAAGAATATAATTGGTATTTTGTCTGTTGTCTTATATAAAATTCCTATATACATATGTTTCCTAGATACCCACATATAAATGTGTGTGTGTATATGTACATATATATATAACCCTGGCAAAAATTATAAACTCACCCAACTTTTTTTTTACTTTTTCTTTCTTTTTATTTCACTTAAATTAAATAAATCCTTGTTAATTGTTAGGGGAATTACTTTCTGTCAAAAGAGGTGTCAGTTGAAAGAAAACGTGCTTCTTCAACAAGAGAGATGTCGATTCAAAGAAAACATGTTTCCAATAAGATAATTTTCAATTGGAAGGAATTAAAAAAGGATCTGGAGAATCAAATCCAACACGTAATTATGCAGAGATTCTGGTTCTTACCAGTCAGATGTGTTCAAATTTTGATGTTACTAAAAATAGTCTATTGAAGGAAAGCATATCTACAAAAGAACTTAAAGCCGCAGCATAGAAAGCTGGAAACAACATGCCTAGAAAGCAGGAAATGTACAAATAAGTAGAAAAAAATGAATATTTCAGTGAATAGTGTAAATGATCAGTTGAATGAAATTTGGTTTACATACAAAAGAAAACAAAGTTCCACTAGCCAAGTGATCAACGATTTGGGATGATTGGATGAAAGTAATATTCAATGATGATCTACGAGTCAGCATTGGTCAAGGCGATGATTCTCGGATTCTGATCTAGTGTCGTTCCAATAGCTACATAAAGAAAATAAGAAAAGAAATACAAACTCATTTATGATAAGAGCGTGTATGATGGGTAAAAGTCTAAGATAGATATCAATCAATCTCTCAAAAGCCAATGGTGGTATACATTGAATTTTCTTATACCATCAGAAAGAAAATTCATTTTGTGATGATGACGCCAAAATAATGGCTATAGTCAAAGAAATAGTTATCATTTCAATGGCCAGCAATAAAAAAAAATCAATCCAGTTGAAATTTATGTCAGAAGTATTCGAAAAAAAAGGGTTCATTCGGCAAAGATGATATGTCAAGTGCTATTTAAGAAACTTGGAAGTAGAACGTAGAATACTGTTTTTCCTTTAAACGATTTCAGGTTTTGTATAAGAACTGATTTCACGTTTTTTTTTCAACACTGAGTGTTGAATTTAATAATAATAATTTAATAAATTTTCCTTTTTTAATCGCGACAACATTGCATTTGATTGGTTCGCTGTTTTTTTTCTTGAAGAGAAATTGTTCAGCTGTCAACCCCCCCAAAAAAACAAAACAAAAAAAACCCAGAAAGAACAATTCAACTAATATTTTTGAATCGTTTCACACCAAGCAAGACAATAAAGCTACTAAGGCGCAAAGAGTTATTGGGTGTTAGAGAATATGAAAAAAAACCCAACAAAAAACAATATTAAGGACAGAGAACAATAAAAGAACAAGAATTGAGAAGACAGAAAATAACGATTGACATTGCATTTTAAGTTTTGAAGATCAAAGTTAACTGGGAAGCAATAAGTCAGAATAGTTCCACAAACATGAAGTGCAGTGAGAGAAACTGTTATTATATAATTTACGGTTACATCTAGCCATTTCAACTGTAAAATGATGAGTTTCTGCCGCTAATCCAGTACTTCGCTTAAATTCATAAAGTCTAGGTACCATAGAGGAACGTTCATGAGAATAATTACCATGAAATTATTTATAGAAAAGTCACAGGGAAGCTACGTTACGGTGATGAATAACAGACTGAAGCAGTTAGGTCAGAACCAGTAACACTGCAGATTCTTCTTTGGATTTTATCAAGAATCTCTAAATGTATAGCAGGAGCAACAGACCAGATGAGGCACCAATCTTAAAAGTAAGCACGAATGGTAGACTTATAAATATGTAAAAGATTTATTTGTTAAAACTGGCTGATCACACTCAAAGTGTGGTGATTCCATAGTTATAACCAGCTGTTTTACACACACACACACACACACACACACACACGCACACACACACACACATATATATATATAAACATATATTGTTAAATATCATAGGCAATGAATATCTATAATATTTGATCATGACCCATTCTAAACTTAGTATATTTGCTTTAATTTCGGGTGAAAATAAAGACAAAAATTGTCCAACATTTGGATATTTTTTATTAAGCTGTTCCTTGATCTAAGCGTTCAGTATTAGCTTTGCGGACATTTAAACAAATATATTCCCCATCAAAGGTGATATTCTGTTATGTTGATATAGAAGATTGCTATGCGAAGATAACGGTCATGGAATAGCAGACGCAGGTCGTAAATTCATGATGCGGTTCTATGACGTCGAAAGACCGAAATATTAACAACGGAGTTATATGTCGAGATGCATTTTAATGTGTTGTGACTATTTTGAAATATAATTTTGTTGAGCGTGGGTTGCTTTATTTTAATGTAGATGGCCTCCCTCCAATAACCTAAGATGCAAATATTAGCTAATTTTTAATCTGAAATTTTCACTGTATAATATTTAGTCAATATGATCAATAATAATCATTGCATTAAGTGCACTGACAAAAGAATGACTAGATACTAAGAGGTAAATGATGGTTGCGTATAATATAGTGGATTATATAGTCTATTATCCGAAAACTGATTATCTGAATTTTGGATCATCCGAACAAAAATATCCCGAGAATATTTACGACTCTGTCTCGGGTATAAGTCTTTTACAAGTTTATTGCTTTTATTTTCATTTATACTGACGTACCAAAATTCAATAGCAATATGTAAGAGCAATGTCATGTGGCGCCTTGACGTCTTGGGATTGTCTAGATTTGTATCTGTTCTGCGCTGTTGCGTCAGTTTGAACACCAGCGACGCTGCCCATGCCAAAGCAGCGTGAATTATCGTAGAATAGGGCATGATCGTGAAGTGTTAAAAAAAGGAGGAAATTCAGTTTCTGAAAATATGGGGACATTCCAACATTCTATGTTACCCCGTGTGTACCGAGAATGTGTGATTAATGATCGTGACCAGATCTTAAAAACAGACAAGCAATACTGACTCCGATAACATTCACGTTTAATGTAGGAGATACCAAACGCATATCCAGCAAGTCAGTTCAGCGTACTTTAGCTACTACTAGATTTGGAAGAAAACTCCATTGAGCGCACTTTTTAGCATCATAGCACTGGACACAGTACCTCATCTGCGCTGGCGACATTGTTATTTGGGTCCTGTAGAACTGTCAGTGTGTAGGGTAGTCGGATTATTCACGATACCAGATTAAACCGCATGATGATATGAGTTTCGGTTTGCAACAAGGCATTGTGAAGGTTGTTGGTGGTTCCATAATGGGGTCGGATGTTTTCACACTGACCCGCCTAAACATCATTGACCGGTAACAGCTACATATGCAATGCACAGTAACGATTTGCATCCATTTATATACCCCATGACTGGAATAACAACGAGTGTTATTCCAGTCAGATAATGATACGTGTCTTGTTGGCTAAAATTTCCCCAAATTGGTTTGAGTAGAATTCTCGAGGCGTCCAACGATTAGTGTGGTCACCATTTTGTTCGAAAAAAAAGTCCAGTTAAGCTTTCTTTATAAATCAATTCATTCCAAGCAAGACGATGATGCCACTGAGACACAAGGGTCTACTGGGAAGAGAATGAGAGAAATTTAGTGAGGAGAAAAATAGTTAATAAACTTTCAGAGTTTTAGCGGAGACGGTAGAAGTATAGATTTGATGTAGTCTTTAAAAGGAACTAGAAACCCAATCCTAAACAGGGAAAAAGAGATAAACATCTACTCAGGTTCACAAGACGGGAGAAAAGTGTGAACCGGACGATACGTGAACATATCTCCTCCTACTGAGGAAAAAAAAAATTAAAAATAATTGGTAAATAAAATTCTACTATTTAGGCAGAAACGTCGGAACTATACAGTTGAAGTACATTTTTAGAAGGAACCGGAAACACAATCCTAAACCGGAAACAGCAGACCAACCTCTAGTCCAGTTCAAAAGATCACGGATGAGTGTGAACCGGACAATAGGTGAAACTCGACTCCTATTGAGAAGAAACAAATAAGCAAATACATAAATAAATAGTAAATAAAATTTCAGAGTTGAAATATAAGTATAAAGTCGAACTAGAATTTAGAAGTAACCGGGAACCCAATCTTAAACATGAAGCAAAGGAATAAACCTCTAGTTTTGTTAAAAAAACAAACAAACAAAAAAACAAAAAACAAAAAAAAAACAACAAAAAAACAAAAAACAAAAAAAAAACAACAAAAAAACAAGGATAAATGTGAAACGAACGTTTTACGGGACGTGTTGAAGAGCTATTATCGAAACTGTTATGGGAACATACCAATAATATTAATAGACTGTTCCGTACCTCATAAATTATGCGCTTCAAGAGGGAGCAGGAGACACTGCCCAGTGTCAGAACAGTCGTTCAGACTGTTCTTTGCTGTCGAACTCTCTGCCTCGGCGGAGAGGAACTCGGACGGGGCTTTGCCGCAGGGCAAAGTTTCGTCCGGGGAGGTAGACAGACCCTGAACCCGTATATACGGGTTCTAAAGGGTATATTTTTGCCCGAGCCTACGGGCTCGGTAAGCCCACACTAAACCGGCCTTGTGCCACATCCGACACACGTGGGAGTGTTGTTAAATACCGACACTGCCCAGTGTCAGAACAGTCGTTCAGACTGTTCTTTGCTGTCGAACTCTCCGCCTCGGCGGGGAGGAACTCAGACGGGGCTTTGCCGCAGGGCAAAGTGCCGTCCGAGGAGGTAGACAGTCCCTGAACCCGTGTATACGGGTTCTAATGGGCATATTTTTGCCCGAGCCTACGGGCTCGGTAAGCCCACATTAAACCGGCCTTGTGCCACATCCGACACACGTGGGTGTGTTGTTAAACATCGACACTGCGACAGTGTCAGAACAGCCGTTCAGACTGTTCTTTGCTGTCGAACTCTCTGCTTCGGCGGGGAGGAACTCGGACGGGGCTTTGTCGCAGGGCAAAGTGCCGTCCGGGGAGATAGTCAATCCCTGAACCCGTGTATACGGGTTCTAATGGGCATATTTTTGGCCGAGCCTACGGGCTCGGTAAGCCCACGTTAAACCGGCCTTGTGACACATTCGACCCGTGTGGGGTGTTGTTAAATATCGACACTGACTCAGTGTCGGAACAGTCGTTTAGACTGTTCTTTGCTGTCGAACTCTCCGTCTCGGCGAAGAGGAACTCGGACTGGTCTTTGCCGCAGGGCAAAGTGCCGTCCAGGGAGGTAGACAGTCCCTGAACCCGTATATGGGTATATTTTTGGCCGAGCCTACGGGCTCGGGGAACCCACATTAAACCGGCTTTGTGCCACATTCGACCGACGTGGGAGGGTTGTTAAATATCGACACTGAGTCAGTGTCGGAACAGTCATTTAGACTGTTCTTTGCTGTCGAACTCTCTGCCTCGGCGGAGAGGAACTCGGACGAGGCTTTGCCGCAGGGCAAAGTTTCGTCTGGGGAGGTAGACAGTCCCTGAACCCGGGCATATTTTTGGCCGAGCCCACGTTAAACCGGCCTTGTGCCACATTCGACCCGTGTGTGTGTGGGGTTGTTAAATATCGACACAGAGTCAGTGAGTGAGTCAGGCAGTCGGCCAGTGATAGTCAGTCAGTGTGAGTCAGTCAGAGACAGAGTCGCGTCAGACGATTACTGTAAGACATTGGAATAGTGATACTGGTCGAGACAACATAGTTCTCTCTAACCTAACCTGATTGTTATTACTAACATTTCTACTTCTTTTGTACATATTTCTATTTGTAATATGTCTGTGTTATTCCATACCTGTGTTCGAGTTATTCTTCATTGGTTCTACCTTGGACCATCACCGTGATACAAGGAACCCGGACCATAACAGAAACGCAAGGTACTTCGCCAACAAATATCAGTGAGTTGTGGACAGCTATCAAGATAGCTATCAAGATAGTCCCGGAAGTCTTCCAACCATTTTTTGAATTGATGGCATGTAGACTTGCTGCAGTTTTCAGACCTAGCGAGCGAGGTCCTATGCACCTATCCCATGACTTTTGGCACATCATTTTGTAATGTTCCGTCTACATGATTAATATTCTCCAGTGAATTAAAAGCATTGACAAAAGAAGGAATCGTTAAAGAAAAGGAAATGGTAAATATTTCTGGTGTAAAATACAGTGGATTGGTCTGAACACCGATTATCCGGACATTGATTCAAAGGTCACGTGAATATTTAATTTTGCAACCATTGTCCCCAGTACAAGTTATATTAGTTTCTTGATTTAATATCATTATTTATTGATACATTACTTGTTGTATGTCTTTGAAGAGAAAGCATTCATTCTGTGTGAAAAGAGTCTGCCACCGTGGAAATAACCGTAACACATAAAATGAAATTGGGCACTTCGACTGAATAGTGAATTTGATCCTCACTGAGTGCCTAATACTTTCAACATTGTACTACATCTATGCTACGCTTAGTAAATCACCATAACAAAATGGTTGAAGGATTTAAAAGCATGCTAAAGTCTGTTGTGTTGTTTACATTAACTCTACGATTTTGTCCTTAGGACGTATCTGTTACCAGTGATAGGCTGTATTACAGTTCCTAAATTTGTAAAACGAATACGGCCATCCGACTTGATCAGAGACAACAAATTTAAACATATATGCTTTTTCACGTGTTCCCTATGGCTCTTATTTGTAATTGAACTAGTTATCCCAACAATGAATTATCTGAATAAAATAACAGTCGCCCATCTTGTTCGGATAATCGACCCTTAACTAATCTACTTTTGTTCACAATACTACTCTTTGATGCCGAATAGAAGTGGAGCAACGTTTACCATTTTAAAGAAATATTCCGACCACCCCGAAATTATCAAGAGCAGGGTGCTTATTAATATCGTTTTTGTGTCTCTTTAAATGATTTCTTATCATCCCGGCCTAAGACTTACCCATTTATTTCATATTAAGCAAAAATCTGACCCTCTCGGTTAAGATCACCCTTATTGTGTTAAGCCCCTACCAATTTACCTGTGTCCAATCATATATATATATATATATATATATATATATATATATATATATATATATATATATGTGTGTAATATACATTATATATATATATATATATATATATACATTATATATATATATATATATCACATATTTATATATATATATCAATATGTAATATATATATATAATGTACATTATATATATATATATTACATATATATATATATATATATATATATATATATATATATATATATATATATATATGTGTATATATATATTACATATGAAGAAATATAGTCTTAAAGTGTGCTATATTTATGGGATAAAGTGCTCAATATCAGAGATAGAGCGTGTGAAAATATAAAAGTGAACATAGAAGTCAACACTTAGAGGCGACAGTCTGTTTTATGCTAGATGCAATCATCGGGCCATGAGTGCTGTTATTTTTCTCGTCTATTTATATATACGGGTCAGTGGTGCATTCTGGGTAGTCATTTTTGGCAGGTGTTTTACCGGAAGTCGTTTATTTGTTTATTTATTTATTTGTGTCAAATTATTTTGCTTGTTTTTATTTAATTTCATTTTTGTTTTTTATCCTTTATATTTATTTTATTTTTATTTATTTATTTTTTATTTATTTTGATAGGTGTTTTTATTAACGTAGTAAAAAATTGTTTATATAGCTTATTGTGGGTGGTCTATTATGGCGGCTATTTTACTGAAAGTCGTTTATTTATTTATTTGGGTCAAATTATTTTGTTTTGTTTTTATTTATTTTTGATTTTATTTTTATCTTATATATTATTTATTTATTATTTTTATTTTGATCGGTGTTTTTATTAACGTAATAAAAATTTGTTTATATAGCTTATTTAACAGTTTTGTTTTTGTTTGGGAAGATGAAGATATTTGTTGAATTTTGGGGTTGATTGTTGTGGTTTGTTCTGACTATTATTTTTATATAAACAAAAGTTTTCATCTCGTACCTCAGGATCCTTTCCGTCAACGATTTTTCAAAGGCAATCGATGGCGAAATACAAAATAATCAAGACATAACAATAATAACGGTAGAAGAGGGGAAAGTTGGGACGCGACTAAAATAGAATAAATTTTAATTGTAAATAATTAATAAAATGATTAAAAAGTTCGACAAGAGAATGAAATGGAAACAGAAACTCACAGTCCTTCGATCAATCGTAAGGAACGCGTAAAATGTTCCTTGTGTCTACAGAGGCTCGACTGGTGAAATTTTATATACACAACCTCAAGAACCCGGAGATGGAAAACCGAGCGAGGACTATGTAGAAAACCACGTGTCTTCATATTCAGCGGCACTGGCAGGACTGTCCAGCAAATGCTGCCTCGTCGACGAATCGTGGACTGCCTGAGTAGTATTTAAAACTTGGCTTAATATATATAAGGAACTCCTAAGGAAATCTCCGGATTGAGTTCTATTTCTCCGGCACACATAGAACTCAATGCCATATTAACTGGCAAAGCCTTAATATTTCTAAATAAATTCCCGGCGAACATTGGTCAACCATAAGTTTCATGCGTTCTCGCACAGCATTATATATGTTCGCCCGATTGGTTAGAAATGGAACGTTCATAGCTCAACATCATCGTACAAACAATACCGCTGGTTATTCCTTGCCTTATGAATGAAATTGGGTAAACGAAGCGTTTTGGAATCCGTCAATGGAAGCCACAAGTCATCGTGACCGAAGATTAGAGCTTACTGACATTGTTTAACTGTTGAATCACGCTAGTTTCTCTGATCTTTTACCAGAAACCGAAACGAGTGTGCGCGCAGCATAGCTGCAGTATAAGCTGCAGTTTAGCACTGTAGGTGTTGTACCTAAGCAGGCATCTGCAACAGGGCTTCGTTAGCCAACTTTGCAGAAAAAACTAATTCAGAAAAGTTCATCCAATCACTAAAAAATATCCGCCGAGAACAGAAAATGTGATTATCGTGCCTCAAACTGCTAAAAGCGACTAAAAATAGTCCTCATCATAAAAAACCCCAACCTAAACAACATCAACTACGAACACGGTCTTAAGGTACTGGTGGTATTCTGAAATAAAAATATGTCTAATCTAAACTACTTGCACACATATTTGCACAACCAAATTTGCTAAAAGCGCATGAAACGAACATTCCTTTGGACAATTTCTATCAACACTAAGTCCCAAAAAGAAATATCTTGTTCGCACCCTAGAAAAAAATTACAAGAAAAAGACAGAAGAATTTTTTCAGTTATTTTTAATAAAATATGCATTACTTTTCCCCAAATATACAATATATATATATATATATATATATATATATATATATATATATATATATATATATATATATATATATATATATATATATATATATATATATATATATATAAGTGCTTAAATATACTCAGATATTTTTCTACATATATACACAACATATATATATATATATATATATTTGTGTATTTAGGCAGCAATCCTTCTTTCAAGCACATTTCATTAAAATTTTCGTAAATAATTATATAGGCCACACTACAAATCGTTTAACACGCAGATTAACCCTACACCTTTCTCACAATAGCTCAATTAGATCTCATTTAAATATTCATGGAGACCTACCGGACACTATTCGGAATATACTTGTCGAAAACACTAATATAATAGCATCATCCACTTGCAAAAAAAGGCTAAAAATAATGGAAGCCTTACTTATAAAATTAAACAAACCAACCCTTAATAATATTAACTTTGAACATGGACATAATATCTTGACCGTGTTTTGAAACAAAAAAATGAATCACTTTATAAAACACACACAAACTATTTCTAATTCTAACAGTTGAAATATAATCCTTGATAATGGCTAAAAGTATAGCCGAAAGCGCTCGGAAAAGAACATTCGGACAATTTTTGTATAATTTATCCTCTGAAAAGAAAACCTCTATTAGATTGCACGAGAAATTATATAAAAAACTAAATAAAAGCACCTTGTCAGTCGTTTTTAATATATATATATATATATATATATATATATATATATATATATATAAGAAAGAACAGTAAGTTATATAATCCGGTGTTCTTATAGGTATTTTTATTTTTACACAATAGTGCTCAATGTAAATTTACAGAGCATTAATATTATAAATCAAAACAGTTAATTTATAATATATGTATAATATATATATATATATATATATATATATATATATATATAAACACGTGCTTAAATATACTCAGATATATTTCTACATATGTACACAACATATATATATATATATATATATATATATATATATATATATATATAAACACGTGCTTAAATATACTCAGATATATTTCTACATATGTACACAACATATATATATATAATATATGTATATATACATATATATATATATATATATATATATATATATATAAACCCGTGCTTAAATATACTCAGATATATTTCTACAATATGTACACGAGATATATTTCTTTATATATTTGTAATCTATATGCATTTCAAATGAACTTGATCTGACGTATTGAAATGCGGCTAGAAAGATTGATAGATAAAAGAAGAAAGCGAAAAGAGTAATGAGAAAACAGCAAAGTTTATTGTCTTGCTTTTTAATTCCCTTGTGAGTTAGTGCTTTTCTAATTTCGCTTATCAACATTTTACTCCCCAGCACGCTTTACCGTTTTCTCGAAGCAAGCCTATCACAAGCCCATGCGTTATTTAATGAACCAGAAATTCGATTTCTTACACACAATCTTCATTCAACAGATGGAAACATGGTTTTCAAATCATTCTCGCCACCAGCTGTTCGCCAGCTATTAAAAAGAAAGAAAAACGCACCGTGTTACAAATAACATTGCGTAAATATAAACAATATTAAAGAATAATAAAAAAAGAACATAGATGATATTACTTTTAACGTAGAAACAAACACAAGGGAAATATGGATTTAATCATAAGCCATACAATTATTATATTATATCCCTCAATTATTTTTCTTTTAAATCTCGATATATATATATATGTATTTTTCTCTCTAAGGAAACGGCGTAACGTGTTCGAATTTCGGCTAAGGCTATATCTTTTGGCATCTTAACAATACCCTTTAATGGGGATATGAACCCACTTCTACCTTTTTCCTGCCAGATATTTTAACGGCGTTTTTCTTACGGGTAATGCTCATGAACTGAAGGTTCAAATAAAGTCAGCGGAAAAGAGAGAAACAAAAGGGGAAATGTACTTTTTGTCTTATTTGCTCCTTACTGCTCCAAATTATCATTTTTTCCCCTATACTAGCAAGCATTAGAATGAATGACAATTTTGACGTATTACAAAGGGTCGTAAGACAAGGATGTGTATTCTCAACAGACCTATTGATGGTTTGGTTTGGTTTATGGTATATCACCCCAATGGGTTATTTAATGCCAACAATATTTTTATTGCTGGTAATATTTTTTTTTTCCAAAAATGTATTGCTGGTAATATTTTTTACCAAAAATATATTGCTGGTAATAATTTATTGCTGGTAATATTTTTTATAAAAATGTATTGCTAGTACTAAAACCTACTTTTACACTTATTGAGGAATCAGAGACCCGAGTTCGAATTCCAGTCGAATCCATTATATTCACTAACGTGCTAATACTCTTGGGAAAGATATGAATCCTCCTACTCCAGCTATGGGTAAGTAGCTGGACAGATCGGGTTCTAAAGCCTTGGATGGCAACTGGTCTACCACGGTAAGAAATGGCAACATACTGCGGGAAAAAAATCTGCCTCGTCAGTCATGTATCGAAAGATACATGGTCGCCTACGCGTGTATCACGCATGGCACACAATTGATTGAATGTTTTTGACCCCAGTTTGGGGGTTAACTATTTGCCCATAGTTGGGGCCCTAACAGATGATACGCCCACGGGTCAGAATGGACCTGGGAACACCAGCAATTAAAAGTAAAGTACCATGCTCTTCAAAACCTCCTGATCAGAGGCCTTATTGTCGGATGTAGTTTACCGTCTTACCCAGGACGGCCAGACCTATTGAACCTTTACAGTGAAGCAATCCCGAGAGAATTAGGAGTCCTACCAGGAAACCTTATTGGAGGGTATAATTTAACTAACATTAGATATGCTGATGACACAGTGTTGATAGCAAACACAGAAAGGAAACTACAGGAATTCCCATAGGAAGGTAGTAAAAAAAAAAAAGCGAGAAGAAAGATGGTTGGTTGTTTTTGTTTAGCGGCATATCAACACCTCTATGGGTTATTTAATGCAGAAATCTAAATATTTTGAACACGGTTTCAACTAAATATATTTTGAACGCAATTATATGCCTTCAACTTGTATTGTTGGTCATTTTGCTATAAATAGGTATTGTTGTCAATTTTTTATATAAAAATGTATTGCTGGTATTTTTACTATAAAAATGTATTTTTATACTTGTTTTTGTTTAGGAGTTCCCTATTTGCCCATGGTTGGGACCCTAACAAGTGCTACCACACCCCGAGAAGAAAGGACTAAACATCAATTGTAAGAAGACAAAATGTATCGTGTTGCGCAATAGGAACACACCCAAAATGTTTGATTCCCTCTTCATGCAATCATTAGAATGAATAACAGTTTTGATGTATTAAAAAGGGGCGTAAGACAAGGATGGGTCTTCTCGCCAGACTTATTCAACTTTTATCGTGAAGTAATCCTGAGAGAATTAAAAGTCAGACGGGCAAAATTTTAGCAACATTGTATATGCAGATGACACAGTGTTGATGGCAGACATGGAAAATGAAGGTAGTAAAAGAAATCTACTTCAACCCTATACTTCTCACATCCCTGTCTGAACTCTGAAATTTTATATACTAATTATTTCTTTATTTTTTTATTTCTTTATTTCTTCTCCTCAATAAGAATAGATAGATTCGTCTATCGCCCGGTTCACACTACTCCCCGTTTTTTTTACATTAGAGGTTTATCCCTTGTTTCCTGTTTGGGACTGGACGTCCAGTTACTTCTAAAGTCTACTTCATCTCTGTATTTCGAACGTCTCCGTCTGAACGCTGAAAATTCATTTTTATCATTATTATTTTTTCCTCCTCAATAAGAGTAGATAGGTTCGTCTATCGTCCGGCTCAAACTCCTCCTCTGTCTTTTAAAATCTTTTCATTCTCTTTCACTCATTTTAGCCTCTTGTATTTTAGTGGAATTTTTCCCTTACTTCAGGCGAATTGATTAAAAAAAAATAAAGAAAAAAACAAAACTCAATTGTAAGAGGATAGACTGTATGATTGTCCGTAATGGGAACATCTTCATATGGGAATTACAAATTAGATACCAAAATCAAATAAGTACAAAAATTTATATATCTAGGAAGTGTTTTTAACAGAGGGTGTAAAATGCGACGCCGAAATTTGAATGTGCATTGGGGTAGCTAAAGATGCCCTCCAAAAGCCACGTAAAGTATTAAGAAACAGGAACATTTCGTTAGAAAAAAAAAGAAAAAGAAAAAAGAAAAGAGTACTGAATTGCTATGTAATAGCAGTCCTCCTATGAAAACTGGACAATCTTATCAGAGACATGAGGCAACAGAATGATGTTGAGGATACCATGGATTGAACATGTGAGCAATTACATTTTATGGAAAAAGGAAAGAAAAAGGACTCTTATATAGGGTGACGCCAAAAAACGGGAACTTTTTAACAATCCAATAAAACCAAGAGTGACGGAAGAAAAATATTTAATTCATAGTAATTGAAATCTTAAAACATGGCATTTAAGAAACAATGCTGGAATTTTCATTTTTTAAAAATTACGTCCTGTAGATGGCGTCCTCCTGTACGAATGCATTCTTGAAATCTGCTGTTGAGATTCCTCATTGACTGCTGCAACATCTCAGCTGGGATACTGTGAATTTCATTCTCGTTACTAAAAATGTTTACTTGCTCATAGTCACTGTCTCGCAGTGTTGCCACTTGCTCATGTCTGGCAATACGCACTTCAAAAATTCCCGTTTTTTGGGGTCACCCTATATTTGACACCAGAAAGAGACATTTAGCATTCCGAGAGCAAATAATCGGGAAAGAGGATTTAGAAGTTTTCCACTGTCAGTTCATATTAAAGGCAAGAGGGACAGAGGAAAACAGCGTATAATCTACCTAACGAGATGGGTAAATTGCTGGCAGAACAGGGATTAGGAGAGATAGCATAAAAGACAAATTGTAATAAGAGTTACAAAAGATCGAATGTTGTGGAGAGCCATGATTATACACCTGAGGGGGCACGGCCCATAGACGAAAAGCTGTGGCGCAATATCTCGTTGTTTAGTCCACAACTATAAACAGAAACATATCCATGTGTGCGTGTATATATATACCTCTTCATAACATCACATAAATTCTGACAACATTGATTACTGGGTGTTAACGTTGCTGATAATATCATTGTGAATTCAACCATCAGTAAGTAGCAATAACTGGCAACTCGATTCAGAATTTCGTCCGCCTGCTTGTGTGTCTAACTAATCCCGATTGTAGGCGACCTCTCACGCACATTTGTGCTTATTCAAATTCTTCAAATCCCACATGCTGCACAGATCTTAGCTATAGCTTCT
>OZ038483.1:35626378-35628878 GCA_964036315.1 Acanthosepion esculentum | reverse complement strand
AGTTAGACGTTTTTTTACTTTCTCAAAGTATCGAATTCAATGTCATGGCAAAATATACGAAGTAACGGGAGGCAAAGTGACAGCAACAAGAGGCAAGTATCCTTTTTTCTTATATTATTTCTATGTTTTCCGACAAGGATGCATTGAAAAGATGAAGGAAAACCAATTTTGTATGTTTGTCACAAGCCTTTTATCTCCTTTTCAATATAGAATGACCGGGATATATTCAAAATTGGTTGATTGATGTGACCAAAAATATTTCTTATTTTTGTTCAACTTGCCATGGTGAAATTTTTACGCTTTATGGATGTATGTGTAGGGTAAAAGCTATCGGCTCGGAAAGTGTGTCGGTGAGACGAATTAAAATTTCAGACCCTGGGAAAAGGCATGAATCCATCTCATTTTCCACTGGCAATAGGTCAAATAGCAGAGTAGACTGAGCTCTCTAACTTTGGAGGTAGCCATCTTAGGAGAAGGGCAATTCTGAATTCAAAACCCGTGGAGCAGGCGATAGGAAATAACTCTACTATCATCACCAAGAAGTGACGATATTTCACAGGCACTGAAAAGGAAACCGTAGAGAGCCATGATCGCCGATTTCGCGAAGGGACCTGCCATTTTTAGAAAACTGTGTGGGGATCCAAAACAAAGAATAAAAATAAATATCCTATATTTTTACGTCGACATTGGATGTAAAATTTTATGGATTGATTTTTTTTTATCAGTTTACTCCAACACGACAATAACTCCCTTAAGACGGAAGGGGGCTACCGTGAGTGAAAGAGAATTATTTCTTTTTGTAGGAATCGGAAGACCGATTCTAAACAAGAAACAAATAATGAACTTCTACTGTCGTTCAAAAGACCGGAGAGTAGTGTGAAGTGGATGATAGATGAACCTCTCTACTTCAACTGAGGAAAGAAAAAAAAATATTAGGTTAAGTTTCAGACGGTGACGTTAGAAGTATAGTGTTATAAAGGAACCGGGAACCTTATCCTAAACAGGGAACAAGGAATAAACCTTAATCCCCGGTCAAAACAATACAAAAAAAACAAAAAAAAACAAAAACTGGGAGCAGTGTAAACCGGGCGATAGGCGAATCTCATCGTAACACTTACCAAACGTTTTTAGTGATCAATGACCCCACAAAATAACTTGTCTAAAACCCATTACCATCATTTGATCAGTTTTCAAATCAGACGGCGGAAACATTACAAACATGTAAGGCAAAAGGTTTGAACATTGACGTAGTAGCAAACTAATCTTTGATTAGAAAACAAATCAGAAACAACAGAACAGATAGAGAAAATTCATGTTTGACGACCGTATTTATACCTGCGTTTTATACGCATTTCCTGTTCTTTTATGGGGCGTGTCCCTTCAAAACTTTAGATGATCATGTTTCTCCATAGCCACATACACTTTTAAAGCTATAAGCAATTTTATTCTCCTTACTATCCCTTCCAGTTATTTTTCTGACATCCAATTACACAAGGTTACTCGATGTTTCTCGTTGCCTGTCTTGCCTTCAATATGGCCTGTGAGTAACTAGTTCTCCAAGCTATCTTTCATCATTGTGTTCCAGAAATTTCAGCTGTCTCTTTCTGATCCTGAGTACAAGTATCTTTTATGCTTCTATTTTCCTTCAAACTTCCTCATTGCTCGCATGTTTCGCCTATGATATTCTTAACATCCGTCTGTAGACTACGTCTCTTCATCTACGAGGAAATTGTCCAGCATTCAAAGAGGAGTATTGATATTAAATAGCAGTCCAGCATTCTATTCTTTTTTTTGTTCTTTTTCTAATGAAGTGTTCATGTTTCTTAATACATTGTTTGGAATGTATCTTTCACCTTTCCGTAAAAACTCGGATTTCGGTGTCACATTTCCCACCATCATTTGTAACTCTTCGGAGATAGTTAAATGTCGGTATTTCCTTGATTTTTTTTCATCCCCAATTCGTAGCTAGAATCTGGGAATGTTTCTCTTGCTAATGGCCATATGCTGTCTTCTTACAATTGATACTTTGTTCTTCGTTCCCTTTACTAACTTGTCTAGGAGTTCCTGCAGTTTTCTTTCTGTGTCTGCCTTCTTAAATTGTTAAGATTATTATACACATATGCTTATGTATACACTTTATACTAGATTTGTATTATATAAATCAATGTATTAACATTATTTACATTGTTACGACTGAGGTCATCATCTTTATTGCTATATTCACGACGTTTCGGCCGTTGTACGATCCGGCTTTCTTCAGGTGATTTGAATTTCGAACTGAACTCTTTATTTACAATGGCCGAAACGTCGTGAATATCACAATAAATATGTGGAAAACAGCCCGAACACTGAAAATAATGTAAATAATAACAATACCTCATCTCAGAAATATAGACAAGTAAATCCCTGTGTTTATAATAGATTTGATATTAACCAACCAGTGTTGGTAAACTTTTCAAGCGATACTTATATGTATATGTAATAGTAATAGAAGGTTAAC
>OZ038483.1:35606378-35621378 GCA_964036315.1 Acanthosepion esculentum | reverse complement strand
ACAATTGCTTGCAAAACAATATATTATACAAAGCCACTGTAAAATCAGCAGATAACAAAAGAAAAATATACAAATAGTAATAATAATAGTAATAATAGTCGTTTCTCTACAAGGACACATTTGGAATTCATTGACCAAGCATCCAGTACTGCTTTCGGGTTTTATTTATAAAATCTTTCCCTTAAAACGATTTTCAGAAAAATCGTTTTTTTTTTCAAGTCCGGTAGCAGTTATCGCTCTTTCCCGTCTTGATGGGGGGGGGGGTTCCTGCTTAACATATTATTAACCTATCATTTGCATGGAATGTCAACGTCTAGATTATGTCATTATTTTCTCTTCGAGTTACATGTGCTATCCATTTTAGTTGTTGCTGCTGTTGGTAGTCCTTGAGTGATGTGGTTTCTGTTATTTGTCACAGTTCTTTGTGATTCTGTATCGCCAGTAAACAATGTTCAAAGAATTATTATTCTTACCAAACCCAATATACAACTGACAAATGAGATATTTGGTTGAGATCAGAATGAGATATTTTGGCCGTTGGATGAAGAGCGTTTCGCATCACATTAAAAAAAAAAAAAACAGTTCAGCATGCGTCAGGTTGGATTTGGTCGAGTTCAAAACAAGCAAATAAAACGCGCGCAACATCACGACCTAACATGCGCGAGTGAAATATTTGCGTGGTCGTCTATAACGATTTTTACGAGCGCGTCAATAAGGGCAGACGCGTTCAGGAACTTTCATTACGGATAGAAGCTGCAACGAGGAACAATCGTTTATTTATTTCATTACAAGAATTTACAAATAGGAACGATTAATTAGCTTATCTTCATACCCTGCCTGGTGGCAAACGCTGCTGGTGGCGCTAGGGGTGGCGGTCCCGCCATAGCCACCGAAACCGTGATATCACCCCTGGTCGGCGGCTGATGAAGACAGGGTATCGCACGTGTCAATACATGTTGTATGTTAAAAATTTCTCAAAAGACTTGACACCATGCATGACATCCATATGAAGGTTACGATGTGATGAGGCTATCTATGAACATGACTCGGATTTTCAGTTTGATCTTTTGGTTTAGTATCGATTTGCGATATTGGGTAAAACTACCTTTCGAGTTGCTTATTCTGTGTTTAATTTCCTTTTTCTCCTGTACTAAATTTGTTATAGCTGATCTATACACCGAGTTATCTGAGGTGTTTAGTAATTCCTAATTCCACATCCTGATTTTTTATAATGGATTCAGCGTATTTGCCATCACTACTTTCATTCCAATTCCAGATCATAGTTTCCGTTTTGGAAAGGGTTATCACGAGTTATATTTCTTGGAACACCTGGGAGAGGATGTTAATTTTCTGTTCAAGATCATTCTAATCCCAACTATGAATAACTATGTCATCAACATAGCCCCATCATCATTCCGTACAAATAATAGGTTAGGAAGGAGACCAGACGGAAAGCAGGATCTTTGTTTTCTATTGGTAGACAGGTTTGAGATTAAATAAAGGACTTTGGAAACAGAGAAACTACGCGCACAAAAAATATTTTACCAATAATAAATAGGCGAACAGCATAAGCCTTTCTAAACATATATGGGAAAACAAAAACCAAAAACACATAAAAGATATAATGGAAAATAAGGAAAAGAGCATCAGCCTACAACAATAAATCCAAAATCCGTAAACTTTAACTGAAGGAGAAAATAGCTATAAACACAATCAGAGATTAATTCAAAATGCAAACAGAAAATCTTTACTACTTTTCTTAAAAATCGAGAAGTAAAAACGAATACCTTGTGCAATGTCAAGAAGAAAAATGCAAATATGTGAACTATATAAAAACTATGTAAGGTAACATCAACAAAGCCAATATTTTAAACTAAAAAAAAAAGATACCCACCAGAAAGAACAAAATAACAAATAAATAGTAACATAAATATATTAACAAATTATGTAAATAATAAACAAATTAACTAACAAGGGTTCCCGCATAAAAACAAGTAAATTTAGTAGTAGTAGTAATAATAATAATAATAATAATAATAATAATAATAATAATCAACAAAATAATAATAATAATCAACAAAAATAATTAATGAATAAATACAAAATACCCTAAATAAACAATCTACTATCTATATTTCTCATGTTGTCTGTCTGTGTGTCTGTCGTGGGCGTTGTTACCTCGCCCAGGGTGCATTTCTCACCCGATTTTGATGCGGTTTTCACCACAAGTTTGCAAATGGCTGCCGCAAGGACATGACGGAGTCCGAATTTTGAGTTCGGACTCAGGTTCCGAAAAAATCGATAATCGAAAAAATCTGCTTACAACCAAATTTGACACCCTCTTAGAGTCTACCATTAGAAGTGTTGTCCAAAAGTTTAATGACCACGGACCCCTAAACAGCGCGGAAAATCGATAAAACCCCAAAACTGATACGCCCAGATCGCGCCTGAACCGCATGTCGGTTATTAGCGAAAACCGACTGGATTTATGAGGAGGCCATTGGGAGTCACCATGTGAAGTTTCAACTCTGAACCAAACAGAGTGCAAATCGACAATCGGTCAACCCTTAAAAATATTTTTCCGGTTTGGTATTTCCTAAATGCAGATTAATTTAAGGTCACGCTATGCGCGGGAAGAAACAGGTCAGTGCGTGCAGTGGAGTAGAAGAAAACATTTGACCTCAAATTCTGGAATGGGTGCAGGGCCATTGAAATTCGGCTTTTTTATCCCTGCTACCAGGTCTGACTTTGAGCCACAAATGACATATTCGACTTTGTCAACACTTTTGCTTAAATCGTCACATCTTACCAAAATAAGCACTTCCTTTATTTGCGTCTTTACTGAAAAAAAAAACCCGCATACGTGCTGAGTTAAAATGGTTCCGGCCTCAGCAGTCCATTTTCCAATTCTTTAAACTTTTCTCCCTAGCCCAGGCCGCATCCCAGACCTGACGAGGAGTTGTTGCGCTGAAACAGCAGTGCTTCCTCCCAATCCATTTCAAAGCTAATGCCGGCAAACGGTTAGCGGCTTTTCGTTGTCGCACAAACCAAACGAGCAAACGCTTCATTGCAGCTCCTTGCATTGTCATCGCCGGCATCACGTACGTTAGAGCCAAGCTGCATAAGCAACAGGCAGCTTGACCCCGTTTACGGCCAAGCCTTGCGCATGCCAAATCATGCGCGCTTGCGTGAATGCGCGCTAGCATCTTCCATTTTCCGTGAGCTCATTCATTGGTCTAAATCATGGCCATTGTCCAAGCTACACCAATCAATGACAAATCACACTCCCTTTAAATACCTTCAGTGCGGCTGCATCCGCACTCACGTCTTTATTTGATCGCCATTAACGCATCTGTCCTTGGATTAATTGACAGCTTCCTGCTACCGCAAGTTACCTATTTGCTTAAACGTTTGCATTACCGATTTTATCTCTTGGTGTCGCAAGTTACTTATTTACTCAATCGTTTGCCCAACCTATTTTACCTCCACGTTACAGTTTTCACTGTAAGTTGAAGTGTACTGTCTTTACTACGCGGCCCAGTACACCTCAGTACTTCACTGCCTATTTGCTTAAACGTTTGCATTACCCATTTTATCTCCGCGTACTGCATTTACTGCGCAGCCCAGTCCATCTTAGCATTCCATACCTATTGCTACCTTTTCGTAGTTCAGTTTTGCTATTGGACAGTTAACTGCTGTCGCAAGTTACTTCTCTTCTGCGTTTACTACGAGGCCCAGTACACCTCAGTGTTTCACTACTTTTTAACCTTCAACGCTGCAACGTTTTGGTTGAGTAACCTCTTCCAACAGCGACGTTTTCGTGCTGCCAGAAAGCACGGGCCATAGCTAGGAGAAGCTTTTTCCATACCGCTCCACTGCATTTTTAGTTTTCGTATACAACGAGGTTGCACCGCTTCAGCTTCGGCATCAACTTCTATTCGCATTCTTACGCAGCATTTCTACAACCCTTCAAATGGCACCTACACGACGAACATCCGCACGTCAGCAACTTAAGACCCCTAACACCGTTAACGTTACACATGCAGAACAGGCGACTGCGGAGGACCACATAATAACTCCGGTTACAGATGATCATATAGCGTCTACTTCAATCTCTGCTTTGCGCTCTTTTGGCGCATTTATATATTATACTGGTATAATTATTATATTTATATATTATTATTATATTATATAATTATTATTATTATTATTATATTATTATTATATAATATAATTATTATATTTATATATTATTATTATATTATATAATAATTATTATATTATTATATTATATAATTATTATATTTATATATTATTATTATATTATATAATTATTATTATTATATTATTATTATATTATATAATTATTATATTTATATATTATTATTATATTATATAATTATTATTATATTATTATTATATTATATAATTATTATATTTATATATTATACTGGTATTACAGTTTTTAATTTTAAAAATATATTTGGCATTTAAAATAAACAGGATTTCTATATATCGGTAACAAAGAAATATTTTAGAGTTATAAATATTCATTTTTTATTTTTTATATTTAGCATAAAAGGTAGATTACTTGTTCTTTAAAATAACATAATTTACATTAAAAATTAATCTGGATCAACGTATTTAAGCAGATATTTATTTTATACCTGCATATAACCATGAATTCATTTCTCTTGTTTAATAAGCTACGTTTATTTAAAGGTTTTAAGATAACTATTTTTTCAACAATGCATGAATTACATCTCCCTTTCCCGTTGTAAGATTTGGCTTTAGTTACAATGTCCCAGATGACATACAGAGTGCAATGAGTAAATTATGGCCTTTTTATATTTTTAATTTCGCGCATGTGCGTTGTTTGTTTTTGATTTTGTCGACGGTACAGTATAGTATCGTCAGTTGGACACCGTCTATGAGGTAAGGAGCGCTATGACGCAATTCACCCGATAGAAATTTGGAAACGACTTGTACTGCTTGGCATTCGCATCGGAAACTCCAATAAGAATATTTCAGATTCTTTGGGTGTCAATCTGAGAACAGTGCAGAGAATTCAGAAAGAGTTGGATGAGTGTAATGGTGATTACGAAGGTACGAACGCATGGAAAATTCACTCTGATTATTCAGATAAGGAAAGAACGTTAAAAGATTCCTTTTCTCTGGTGTGTGTCGATAGCTCTGGGGTCGAATCTTTGATGACGTCAAATCGGCCAAGTTTCGATGCCGGCTTGAAGGAATCGGATGTTTAGAAACACTGATTAGCTGTGATACAGCGAAACGGGCTTATATATATATATATATATATATATATATATATATATATATATATATATATATATATATATATAAGACGTTTGATTTCAGGAGTAGATTTAATAAAGTTTCTGAAATTGTGTGCAATGTCTTGAGTAGTTTCCATCGTCGTTTTTAAGGTAAGAAGGTAGAAGAAAGGGAGAGCAATCCAGTGCTGCGTTTATGTTGTTAACACGTTTTTAAAAAAATGTCATGTCCCTTCAGTACTTATAGCATAATTTCTATTCACCTATTCTTCTTTCATTATCTGTGAATCGACATGAATTGTTGGTAAAGTTATTGAAGTCGTTCCCCCGTTGCATTCTACACGGTTTGGTATTCAAACTTTTCTTTTCTTAGTCTTGTTGCCATTCAAAGCAAGACAACCCGTTATCTAAACTATATCTAGGGAGAGGGACAGAAACAGATTCATGCCTTTCAAAAAGGCATTCGTGCGAAAATGAATGCAATAGATTAGTGTTAAGGGTAGAGAATTTGAAATGAACGTGCTATGACTGTGTATTTTAGTTTAGCGTTACACGGCTAAAATCAACACCATTTAATGTCATTTTAACACGGGTCCTTCTATATATAAAATTATGTGGCTTCCGCAAGTCCGTCAGTTCGTCCATCTCACTCTCTAAAATACTCATACATTGACCGATCGAAACCAAATTTTTGACGAGAATTGCAAACAGGCAAGGGAGTACAAAGTATAGTTGATTTTACTAGGGTGCGTAGCTTAGTACAATAAATTTTCATTAAATTTTTGGAAAAAATTAAAAGTTTTATTATTCGACATACAAGATACTCTCACTATATTTACAAACAATTTAATGATTAAAATAATTATTTAACGACAATATTTTTTGCATATCTTTTCTTTAAGTTTTTATACATACAAGAATCCATTTTCCAGTTCGCAATGCATTTGCGAGAACTATAAACAAATGACATGGTCAAATTCTTCAAAAGTTGCAATTTGGCTCCAGAAAGAAATATTTACGCATCGCGAGTCGTATGTTGCATGCTCAAGAGTAAGAAATTCTAAGAATTTATTCTTCGCTGTTAAAAAGGAAAATAATAAATTTTCTTAAAAAATTGCCTGCCCTGAAGTCCTATAAAATTAAATTAAAGTAAAATTATTAACCGCGAAGTAGGGTTTTGTCAAAGTATTTTTCCAAATAAATTAGCCTATTCAAATTTTATCAATTGGTTTGCGAAATTGAACGAAACGTAGAGTTTGTAAATCTCGACAAAAATGTTAGCCATAACTTCGACAATACTAAATACTGTGAGGATTTCAACAAGCGTTAGCGTGATCAAAATATTTCTAGTAATAAATTTCTATAAATATAAAACGAAGTATGCCTGACTAAATAAACTGTTTATAAATATCAGACACAATTGGATTTTTAAAAAAATCGATTTTATCCCAGGGAAGGCATTAAAGCCATTGAGACACAATGGGTGACTGGGTATGAAAGAGTTAGAAACAGAAACATTGCTGAGGAGCAAGAACAGAAGAAGAGTAATCAGGAGGACAGTAGAATAGAGATTGATATTGCATTCACATTTTTGCAGATTATGGAGCCCGGGGGGAGTGTTCTACAAGCGAGAAGTGCAAGAAAAGACATTTTTAGCTTAGAATTTACGGTTATATCTATACAATTCGACAGTAAGTTGATGAGACCTCTCATAAGACACTTAAATTCAAAGAGTCCTGGCATCACAAAGAAGAGCTAATCCGAACAATTACCATGAAATAATTTATATAATAAAGCGCAGAGTGGAAACCTTACGGGGGTGGAAAAAAAACTGGAGCAGATATGCCAGAAGAGGGCCAATAATATTGCTGATTATTATTGGGATTTTATGAAGGAGCTCTAGGTATATAGCAGAAGCACTGAACCAAATGTGGCAGAAATATTCGAAGCATGGACGAATGGAAGACATAGATATGTAAGATAGATTCGGGAGGTTACGGTGAAGTAATGGATAGTAGCTCGGATTAAAAAATCGGAGAGCCGAGTTCGAATTCCAGTCGAATCCATTACATTCACTTACGTGCTAATACCCTTGGGAAATGTATGAATCCTCTTCTCCCACCCCAGCTATGGGTAAATAGCAAGACAGACCGGGTTCTGTAGCCTTGGATGGCAACTGGTCTACCGCAAAAAAGTAATGGCGACCTACCGCGGGAAAAAAATCTGCCTCGTCAGTCATGTATCGAAAGATACATGATCGACTAAGCGTGTATCACTCATGGCACATAACTGAACTGAAGATAGATTCTGGAGAGAAAAATTGTCTAGCACATCGCACTATTACGCGGATAATTATTTTCCCCGAGCATTGTGTTATAACAGAATTGCTTTGTGAACTATTTTCCTAAAGAGGAAGAAAAGAGTTCTCGATAGTCAAGCATTAATTCTAGAAAAGGAAGAATAAGACAATCTGAAATATAATTTTATATAGACATATTTATGATCGACTGAAATAAAATTCTATATAGAGACAAACCGAGAAATACTGGCTAGGTTTTCCGTTACATCAAGCGAGAACTCCGAGTTCTTGGCTGATACATTCAATCACTCACACGAGACACACTCCCAAATTCATAGCCACAAGCCGTGTCGTCTTTCAGCAGATATCATTTTCATGGCAAAATGTCGCTCAACATTTTGTCAATATTCCTACATAGGATAAGAGATAATGGATATTGAATCACGTCAAAGTTTGTTTACACGGATTCAGTTACAGTGAATTAATATTAATAAAAGGAAGGAACGATGTGAGTTTTCCGAGCAAAACAAAAGCATAGGGAAGCCGTAACAATCCTTGAAGGAGTCGTACGCCGATAAGAAAACATATATTTGGTAAAACGCTGTCGAAATTCGATCGTGTCCCCGAGGAAAAGGTGTATTCCTCACATGTTAGATATTCTTCAGTTTGGGACAGACCAGACGTCTTAAATCAATAGATATGTGAACGCCTCGTATACACTTCATACGCTGTGTATGTTTTTGAATGAAATGGAGAGAGATACAGGCGGTGATGTGAAGAAGAGAGAAATGAGAGATAGTGAGAGAAGTAGGGGGAGAAATAGCGGTAAGCAAGGTAGGGAGGGAGTAAGAAGAAGACAAGAGGAGAGAGAAGAGGTAGAGTTTGAATAAGAAGGGTGGAGAGATAGATGAGGTGGGAGAAGAGGCGCGAGAAATGATATAGAGGTGGGAGAAGAGAGATGGAAGGATATGATGATGGGGATAGGGATAAAGGGAAAAGAAAAAGAAATGAAAGTGGAGAGTGAGGGGGAGAGAACGAGTCGGAAGAAATGGAAGGAGCGAGAGGGAGCGGAAGAGAGATAGGAAGATATTAACGATAGGTAGAATGAGGGGAGGAAAAAAAGAATCGGAGGAGGGAGGGAGGGATGGAGGGAGAGAGAAAAAGGGAGTGATATCGGAAGATGGTGAGAGAGAGAGAGAGAGAGGGAACAAGATCGAGAAGGAAAATAGAAAGAGAGGAGAGAGAAAGAAAGAGAGAAAGAGAGATGCAACGATATGTATGGTTCTTCGGAAGTTCAAATAGATATATTTTAACATAATTAAAAACACTAAAATAAAATCTATTTGAATTACACATTGAATGTGTAACTTTGGTTTCTGCCGCTACAGAGATAATATCTGATAGCATACTCTGCTGTTCAAGTAAAAAACATATCGATCTATATCCGGCATAAATCTAGATATCTAAAAAATATTTACCTTCAGGGTGTAGGAGATCATGACTCTCCTCAGCTTCTTTTTTTGCTTTCATATTTCTAAACTGAGCATTACGATAATTGTTCCTGGAAAAGAACAGGGGTGTTGTTTCTCTGTACCTTTTAATTCGAATTCCAGTCGAGATCTTTGCAATCAAATAAATACCATTAGGAAAAACGTATGGATCCATCTCTTCTTCCTCAGCGATGGGTTAAACAGTGTTATCTCCAAATCATTTTAATAGCAATATTCAATCCAAAAAGAATATTTTGACCCTTAACCCTAACCCTAACCCTTAACCCAAACGAGGTTAATAAGCCGTAAAAACCAAATTACTCAATCTCTTTGCAGTCTCGACGGTTTTTAAATCAGAATTGTTCTACTATGTGACTGGTTGTCAACTAAAGCTACAAAGCACCGTCTACCCTGTTACTTAATGGTATGCGTGGGAGATATACTTATATTGTACATAAACTAACAAAGAAAATAAAATACGTCTTCATGCGGGTTAACGCAGACGCTATGCAAACTTTACTCAGTTATGGGCCATGCGTGATACACTCTTAGGCGATCATGTATCGAAAGATACATGAATGACGAGGCAGATATTTTTTCCCGCAGTAGGTTTCCATTTCTATCTGCGGTAGAACAGTTGCCATGCAGGGCTCTAGAACTCGGTCTGTGCTGCTATTTACCAATGTGGGGGGAGAAGAAGAGGATTCATACCTTTCCCACGGGTATTAGCATGTAAGTAAATGCAATGGATTCGATTGGAATTCGAACTCGGCTCTCCGATTCCTTCATCTGAGCAGCTATCCATTAATTACATTAGTTGTTAACACGGCAAATACAAATATCTACGACAGTGGGCTCAACCGTTTCTCTGCAGGTACTTGATGACACCACGATGTCAAATTTTGTTCATTTTAAAGTGAAGTCGCTACTAGTTTCTTTTGAAGTTTTCTTTGAACAGTCTGATGTCTGTTTACTTGGAAAGAAAAAATATAGTTATTAAGAAGAGTTGAAATGAACGCTTGCAAGATTTCACAACACTAGCATCAATCTTTCATAGTCAGACTATGAACTTTTCCGTCCACCCTCGTAAAATAAATGTAAATATTCTGCAAATAAGGAACAGATATAAAGGTAAGTAGAGTCTGTTACAATACAAACCGGTGATTATAGGAGATAAAAAAGGCCGTTATTATTTTCCAACAAATACAAAGTAATATAAAACGACTTGTAAACTGTATAACTATCTCGGCTACGTAGGGGATCATGATTCTCAACAGATTCGTTTTTTTTATTATCTTCGAATTGAGAAAGATGGCGGAGCAGTTTCCTGATACTTCTCTAGATGGGGGTTAAAGTGCAGAGCAGATTGTGTTCGAGACAGTCCTGTGAAGGCACCTAGACTGAATGCAAAGAAACCGTCATAATATCATAGACTGATCCACATAGCTGTAGTAGTATTATTTATCGGTTGTCGTTAATTTATGCAAAAATACATTAACTGCCGCACTGTCGTAACATTGTTGTCTGGGTGTACTGGCCCGTATTGGAAAAATAGAAAATTATCATTTATTGGCAATAATTGACTAAAAAATAATGAAGGCGATATTTGGGTGCCGCCATTTTGGTTTCGATCAGTTTATGATACCCACTTATCATCAGAGACCTCGAGAGAGTTCTCCCACACAGTTTTATTTGTATTTTATTTTAAACCGAGGAAGCCAAAGAGAGCTTACGCAACCCCGGTGAAAAGCATCTTTAATAAAACTTTCCACTTTGTCTCATCGTCTTTAGTACAGACGAAACAAAAATATCTGTCTATATTTCTGAGATGAGGTATTATGTACATTATTTACATTATTCGGACTATTGTCCCCATCTTTGTCGCCATATTTATTACAACGTTTCGTCCGTTGTACGCTCCGGCCTTCCTCAGGTGGTTGGATTGTCGAACTGAATCCTTTATTTCGCTCACTGGGGTAGACTGTTCTAGTTCCACGTATCATGTTTAATGGATGTCAGTTATCAGTTATCTCCTGTGAATAATTCGGTTGACGAAAAATGGAACTAATGTCTTAGGTCTAATAACAAAATTAAATTCGAAAGCTTTAGCTTCCATTTCTGAAACATGGTTATCACTGTGTAGCGAAAAACCCATATTTTAAATCAATTAATTTATAATATTAATGCTCTGTAAATTTACATTGAGCACTATTGTGTAAAAATAAAAATATCTATAAGAACACCGGATTTTATATCTTACTGTTCTTTCTTATATATATATATATATATATATATATATATATATATATATATATATATATATATATATATATATACGTCAACATTAAAAGTGCAAGTAATTTTAGTTTCGATCGGATACTTTGAAGTATACAGTAAGCTGAATGACATCCCCAACACACATTATAATAAAAATAATTAAAGAGCTATTATTTTACACTCTATGTCTTCGTGGGTCTGGAAATTGCAGTAAACGCTAGTTAGGTTATAACACAAAAAGTAAGTGTTTTGAAAACGTATATATAGTTTGACAGCAGGAAATGTCATATAACTATGTCCACAATAGCGGAAATTGATTTCCTCCCATTTTTATTTTACTCTTCTATTATGGAGATTTCCGCATTTTAACACACTTTAGCACATGCACACACAAAAGTTCTTTTCTAAAATTTAAGTCTAAGACTATGTCACAGGATGTTGAAGCTGGGTCCGGATGGTGAGCGATTGGGCGTGGAATTCTTACAGTGATATGTTGCCTTTGTTCAAGTTTCGGATATGAGAAAAAAAAAGGTTCAAAGTCGGCAGAGAAATGCTTTTCACATCCGACTTCCTTAGAGGGGCTAGCCCACACACCGTGTTATACTAAACCAACTGGTAGGTATGAGTTCTCCTGATGATTTCCCTCCCGCTACATCCTAGAATAGATGCTACCACATGTGTCCCTCTCATATAATAAAACTATTACGACAAAGAAAGTGTCTTTCGTTTATAGAGTCTATGAAGTAGCGTTGAGGTCTAAAAGCAATACTGGACACAAAGTTTATACTGTAACACTATACTTTGACGGTCTAGTAGTAGAAATAACACTAATTTAAAATTTTAAATGTTGTTGACGTTGAGCTAGTCACAGAGTAGGCTCCCTTATTTATTTCACGATCACGTGTCTCGTAATCATAGAAGCATCGTGTGAGTATATACTCCCGTCGTAGTAACATTACGTGTGTCTCGAGCGTAATTGCCTGACGGAACTCATCTCTATTTAGACGGTTTGCGAATTCAGAGAATTCCTTATTCAAGACTGTCTGCCACCAAAGACAAAATAATCAAGCCCTTCTATTCAGCTCATAGCCGGTCAAAGTTGGACTCATGCCCGAACGTGATAGAATCGGTCCGAATTTTAACTCGGCAGGGCGATTCAACTTTTCGCGCCGATTATCATTACGTGACATGCACATTCATTCATTGACATATAATTATATTATAAATTCTGTGAATATAAGGTGAGTTGACATCAAAATTAACGGCCGACCTGGGCAGCCTTTAAGCGAGGACTTGATAAATGACAAAATCGATTTATTGATTGATTTGTTTCAGCGAGCATTTAACTTACGCTTGAATATGAACAGGCAGGTCAATGATTCATTGACGAACAATTATTGATGACCAATATGTGTAAGCTATTGACTGGATGGATTCATACTTATCGCACTGCAGTCATCAATTTTATTGACTGAAAGATCAATAGCTTTAATTTCTTTTGCATTTTACTCATGCCTGATTACAAGAATATCGATTATTAAACTGATTTGTCTCGACTTATAAACTCATTTTACAAAGTTACATAGTTATTTACGATGCTTTAATTAGATTTAGCACAAGGCTTCTTCTTTTATGTGATCAATGCCCTTCACAACATCCTATTCTTTGTGACTCTAAACAATGTTTTACCATATTTACATAAGTTCGTTAGGTAGGTCATTCGGCGTCTCTCTTGTCTTCCGTATGACTTGTGAGTGTCAAATTCTCTAAGCCCTCTTTTCCCATTATGTGTTCCAGAATTACTTTTATTTTTATTTCTTTTTTATACTAAAATGTGGACTCGGAAAATGTCTACAATTGACATGTAATAGAACTATGATAATAATAATAATAATTAACCATTAATATTAACCATTTCCTTATAAGGAAACATTCGGCATTCATTGACCGATCAGCATGTACTGCCGTTGAAATTTATAAAATATTTCTCTTAAAACAAATTTCTTCATGAAAATAGGTTTTTCATGTCCAGTAGCTGTTATCGCTCTTTCCAGTAATGATCGGGGTTTCCTTGTTAACCTTTTATTTGAAGAAGTGTTGAGTATTAACTTCTTGATTACGGCATTATTTTCTCTTCGAGTTACATGTGATATCCATTTTAGCTGTTGCTGCTAAAGTGATGTGATTTCTATTTGATACAGTTCTTTGTTTTTGATCCTGTAGCACCAATCCACAAGACGGGAAGAAGTGTGGCCTTCACCAAAACCCATAGGCTTCACTCACTCAAAGCTACTTTTAGCCATTGATCGTAAAAAGCGGTTGTACAGGGTGCGATGGGTAAATTTATTTTATATTTTTAATTTCGCGCATATTCCTTGATTATTTTGGCTTGTGTCGACTGAACAGTATAGTTGAGTCAGTTGGCCAACGTCTGTGAGAAAAAGAGTACAGTGTGTGATGGGTAAATTGTCACCATATTATATTTTAAATTTCGCGCATGCGCATTTTTTGTTTTTGATTTTGTCGACTACACCGTATGATAGAGTCAGTTGGGCACCGTCCGTGTGAAAATTCACTCCACCAGAAATTTGGTAACGAAAATTTCAGTGTTTTGGGGTGTCAATTTTAGGAAATGCTAGATGATTGAGAAAGAGGTGAATGAGTCTAATGGTGATTACGAATATACGACAAATTCACTTTGGTCATTCTGAAAGAAAAAAAACATCCCAAATTTGTTGGAGAGGCCCTCAGATTCAAGACGGAGGCCTCCCTCAAGTATATTGAGGAAGCAGTCTTTCG
Source organism: Acanthosepion esculentum (assembly GCA_964036315.1). Classification (NCBI taxonomy): domain Eukaryota; kingdom Metazoa; phylum Mollusca; class Cephalopoda; order Sepiida; family Sepiidae; genus Acanthosepion; species Acanthosepion esculentum. The sequence continues at coordinate 35,607,219 of OZ038483.1, read as the reverse complement.
CTGGGTGGCTGCTGGAAGGCCCTAGGTCTGGGAACAGGACCCTGCATCATGCCACACAAGCAGAATAACCAAATCATGCCTGTCAGACAGTTTCTGCGACCATATCACTCTTTTACATCTAGCCCCCTAACTCCCCAGAATGCAACTCTCTTTGTTATTATGTGTAGGGTGCTGTTGAGCGAGAGAACAACAAAACTCCTTGTAACACCAAAGATGGACTGAACGCAAGTGTTATGGCAGTATTCACCAACTTAAACAAGGAGACCGTCACGAAGAGATGCAGGATATTCCGAAATCGTCTGGGAGCCGTGGTTGAAGCGAATGGCAATTTCATTGAATAAATTTACTCTTTAGTACTTCCAGACATTTTTGTTTAATTTTGGTAAATATATCGGTTAAAATGAGACGTCAGTATTATTTGCATTTTTGCGTAATTTAGACGACAAATTATCCATCGCAGTCTGTATATCGCAGAGAGTTCAGATATTTCTGGAAAGATTTGGCGCCAAGGACGACATCCATATGATGGTCTCGATCTGATGAGGCTATTTAAAAACATGACTTGGTCGTATCCCAAAATGTTTAGCTGTCTCTTCCTGATTCAACGTACAAGTGTTTTTTTTTGTATCCAAAAGCACATTCTTACCCAGACTCGTCTAAATTAACCTACGTAGCTTAAAATAAATTGAGTGCGTCGACGTGGATCACTGACTAAGAACCTAGTTTCGCAAATCAAGATTACTGCTGTAAATTTGAAACTCATTGGATGCCTTACATTTTGTGACTTCGTGTCGTATAAAGCTAAAAATGTCCGCTCGTCTTGAAAACTTGTCTGCTGCTC
>OZ038483.1:35521378-35601378 GCA_964036315.1 Acanthosepion esculentum | reverse complement strand
AATTAAATATATAGATAGATAGATAGATAGATAGGGAGGAAAACAGATACTTTCAAAATGAGACAGACAGTTAAATATATGTATGTATGAATATATATATATATATATATATATATATATATATATATATATATATATGTATGTATGTATATATTTGTGTGTGTATTTGTGTGTAGAGATAGATAGCTAGATAGGTGAAAGAACAGACAGTAAGATATATATAAATAGATCTTAACAGAATGAAACAGATGTGACTAGAAAGAGATACAGAAAAAACTGGTATATATATATATGAAAACAGACTGAGAGTGATAGATAAATAGACAGAGAGAGAGAGAGAGAGAGAGAGAGAGAGAGAAAGAGAGAGAAAAGAAATTAGATAGATAGATAGATAGATAGATAGATAGATAGATAGATAGATAGATAGATAGATAGATAGATAGGAATAAAGCAACATGAACAAAATGAAATTGATATGGAAAAACTCAGATACATAAAAGCAGACTGGAGATAGACGGCGAAATAGATATAAATTGATAAATCTAAACAGAAAGAAACACATATGCCAAGAATGAGATAGACAGACAGACAGACAGATAGAGAGATAGATAGATATGGACAAACTGATATACATATGTATATATATGAAGAGAATGAGATCTATAGATAGATAAATATGAACATAATAAGAAAGATGATAAAATAGAATGAGATAGATAATGGACCAATGATAATGACATAGATGGCCAAATTCAGATATATAGATAGACAGATCGATAAACAGCATGAGAGACTGATAGATGAACAAATAATGAAAAGACAGAAATTAATAGATTTGAACAGATATGGAAAGTCAGAAAGATGAGCTGGCCAAGTTAATAGTGAATAGGATGGTAGACTAATAGATAAACAGATCACTTTTTCTAGATTCTGCACAAGTCTAGATTTAGTTATGATGAACACCAGTCTTCTATCTTTTTTTTATCAGCCATAATTGTCAGGCAGAAAGCGTCGGGAGAACAGCGACTTTGAAATCTCGTGCACGCACGCCATTAGAGCTGATAAATGATTACGCATGCTCCGTGAGAGACTCTGATCTTCCATTTTCGTTTGGTAACCACGTTTGTCTGGTTTATATTGAGCCATGTTTAATGAAAAGGAAGAAAGATGTTAGACAAAACATTTCCTGGCGAAAATGAATCAATTTGGATTTCTCTATCATTTTTGGTTTAAAAGATGGCGATGTACCTTTTCCTTAATTTTGGTCACTCACCTGCCGTGACAATTGCTTGTTAACTTCTAGTTACTTTTTTTTTCATTTTTAAACCTAAAATCTCATTCGGTATTTATTTACTTTCTTACATCTTAAACAACATAAAAAATAGTGTTCAGTACTAAATAGTTTTTAAACACTTCGTTTTATCCGAATTTCTGAGATGAGGAGTTACACTATTTATATTCAGACGATTATCCTAAACTTTGTTGTTTTAATCATTATCCTTTTGGCAGTTGTGGGATAATAGCCTAATCGCTTAAAGCGTAGGTTCATGAGTTTGGTAACATAGTAATTGTGTGTTCAATCTCTGGGCTGAAAAGTGTGTACTTGGAATCAGTAAAAACAATGTGAGCAATAACGGAGCAGTACTAAAAATAAGAACAGTCGATGTAGATTCAATAAAGTGTTCAGTTTGGAATTCCCTGTAGGTTAATTGGATCGATATACATCTGATAAAGGCCGGAGGGCACAACAACCGAAATGTCGTGATAACAACAACAAAGATAAGGACAATAATCTGCATGTATAAATAGTGTAAATAATGATAACTCATCATCCCAGAAAGTTAGATAGAAAGAAGTGTTTAATATCTATTTAGTGAATAATGGAAATAAATTCTTTCTATGTTTTGGGTAAACTCAGAATTAATATTCTAAAATATAAGTTACTCTATTCAGTTTTTTTCTACCGTAAAAGGTGACGTCTAATTACTTTATGAGAGCGGATCCAAATATCTGAAGCCTGCTAAGCACAACGATCTGGATCTGATACACTATAGTTCAAAATTTAGAGTTTACCCCTGGTAATTTCTTTTAAATTGGCCCCAAAAGTAGTTTTTTGTACTTTAAATATGAGAAAATTATTACATGTGGTTAAAAAAGTTAGACATGATTTTTTTTTATTAGGAATTTTATTTTATGATTAAATTTTGCTCTCGTCAAAATATCATCATTTATCCATAATAACTGTATCATATATTTTTGGCATTCATTGCAAAAGTTTCTCAAAGTATATATTTGGTAATTGATTCTACACTTTTTTTCAATGACTTGTAAGAGATCGCTTTAATATTTTTTCACTCTTCTGTCAAGTTCATCCCATGCTAATTCTGGTGTTGGCTTTAAAAATTAATATATATATATATATACATACATATATATATATATATATATATATATATATATATATATATATATATATATATATATAAATTTTTAATATGTATATATATATATATATTTTAATATATATATATATATATATATACAACAAAGTTAATTTAAAAAATGCAACTGCCGAAAGAAATATACTCTGCCCCTTAAACGGGCAATATATTAATGATAATCTTGTATACGGAGCTAACATTCATTATGGTAGCGATGTCAAATTTTATTTTGATTTCACTAAAAATTCTTAGAAGTTTTGTTTCTACCATCATCGAATGACTTTAGGTAATATAAAATACATAAATAGCACTGCTTTCTCAAAACATTTTTGACAATTAAAAAATGAAGGCAATACACCCTTTATTGCGCCTGATATTATAACTAAAGACAAATCCTACAATGGGGAAGGCGATAGATGTAATTAATGCCTTGCTGAAAAATTAGTTATTTTAAAACACTTAAATAATCCTAGCATATTAAACAAGAGAAATGAATTCATGGTTACATACAGACATAAAAATAAATATCTGAAATACGTTCATTAATTTGTAATGTAAATTATGACTTAAAAAAAGTTATATTCCTTTATACTTAATATAAAAATTAATATTCACAAAACTAAAATATATATTGTTGCATATATATATATATATGTGTGTGTGTGTGCGTATGTATGATACCACGAAGACATCAGTCATCGTGACCGAGAGCTTGAGCGTACTGCCCTTGTTCAGACTGATGATCACACTAGATAACACGCTCTATCCCAGAAATTGTAACTATGGTCAACTTAACATAGCTACAGTATAAACCACAGGTGGGCTCTGTGACTGTTGAAGAAGCACAAATGTGCCTGAGCAAGTGTCTGCAACAGGGATTGGCTAGCCTACTTTGGAGACGGGCATCCTCGGATACGGGTAGCCAACCATTCATTATATATATATATATATATATATATATATATATATATATATATATATATATATATATATATATATATATATATATATATTAGTTCGATCGGATTGGAAAGTGAAAAAGATAAAAAGGAAAATAAAGAAAAAATATTTTTAAAAAATGAAAGAAAGAAAGGATGTAAAGAAACGAGTGAATGAAAAAGAAAGAAAGAAAACGCAATCGGTATGTGTTGTAACTTAGAAAAGATTACTGAATGAGGAGTAACTAAAACGGAGGTTGGAAATGAAATGGTAATCTTTATAACATCAACAAAATACAATACTCGCCAGCGGCGTGAAATAGTTAAACCACTGTTATTGGCGGACTACTTAGCATATTATCCAAACTTACAATAGTGTCCAACGTATTTATGAAGATTGGGACATACCCATTAGTGTTCATATGTACGGTATGTAACAGTATGTAAGGAGATGAAAAAAAAAAAGAAAAAGGAAGAACGAACAAAGCTAAACAACAAAGAAAGTATCATGAATAAAGAAAACGAAAGGAAGAAAAATGTGGAAGTCATCGGGGAAGTACGAAGAACAAAACGATTAAGAAAGAAAAAGAAAACCAAATAAATTCATATAGTGAAGAAATGAAAATAATATAGAATGAAAAAGAATGCCAACAGAAAAGAAAAACGATAAAATATAATAAAAAAAAGGATGAAAGAAAAAAAGTAACCAAACGGATACAGAATGAAAAGGAAAAAAAAGTAAGCAATAAAGAAAGAACCATGAAAAAACAAAATAAAACAAACGAAAAAAATAAAAATGTAGAAGAAAGAAAACAACCCCATAGCGAAAGTAAGAAAAAATTAAGGAGAAAAAAAAAGAAAGAAACAAAATGAAAAATAAAAAGTAAAAAACAATGAAAAAGAACGAAACGATGTTGATGAAAAGATATGAATAAAAAAAAATCGAAAAAAAAAAGATCTGAAAATTCGGTGAATAACGAAAAATGATGAAAAAAAAGAAACCGCATACGTAAAATGAAAAGAAGAAAAAGGAAGAACAAAAAAAAAAGAAAGAAAGAGAGAGAGATAGAGATATATAGAGAGAAAGAATGATGAGAAAGAAAGAAAGAAAAAGAAAGATAAAAAAAATTGAAAACGAGAAATACGATGAAGAAAGAAACTTCGTGAGTAAAATTTTGGGAAATAAAAAGAATTCGAAAGAAAAAAAAAGAAGTGGAAAAATAAAAGAAAGAAAATAATGAAAAAAGAAAGAAAGAAATTGGATGCGGAAAGTGAGGTGAGACGTTAAAAGAATGAAAGAGAAAGAAAGGAAAATAAAGAAAGAAATCTCACAAGTCGACAAATATCACATGGATATCAAGTGGCAATGGGTGCTCCACGCATGCGTCCATGTGCCATATCTAAACTGTGTAGTAAATCGCTACAAGCAGAGGGCAATAATAGCGAAGGCAGTGCAAAGAAAAAATAAATCAGTTAAAGGCCAAAGTGAAAGATTTTTGTTTTTAAGCCGGGAAATCGAAAAGTAGGTAGAGCGACACGAAGCAACAATGAGAAAACAATAACGACAATGCAGAAGTAAAAAAATAATAACACCCCGAGTTTAGGAATAAAACACGCGTAAACAGACACAAAAATGGTTTAGAGAAAAACAAGTAGAAAATCAAAGAAATGCGAATGAAAATGAGAGACTAGGGTTGGAAAAAGGAGGAAGATACCACCATTGATTACCAAGACCTTCAAAGACTCTCATTCCACAGTGCGGAGAAAGGTCGGGCGATGGAACCGGCCAATCAGAATAGAAAGTTTTGTTTGTCACGCTATCTAATCAGCAATTTTTACCTCTGTTTTTATCATGGGTTTATATATTTTTATCTTGCGTGTTCACCAGGTAGTCTAACAAAATGGTGGAGGGACGGACCCTGACCACCAGCAGACAGGGAAAATTCGAATAACCCTATCACCGCGCAACATTTTTTAGAATTAGCAATGCTGAGGAATATTTTTTTCTATTTTTTTTTTTTCTCAATCTTTCTTGTAACTTTTTCTTTTTTTTTTTCAACATTACTTGTTTCTTTTTTTTTCCTGATTTGTCTTATTTATATATTTTTGCATTTTTACTTCCAACTTCCATCTTTTTTCTCTTCTTTTCACTTCTTTTTATATTTATTTATTTTCTATTTTCTATTGTATAAGTCTGACTCAAGTAAAATGTGAGACAACAGAAATATGAAAGATAGTGTTGCATCACATTAACCAACCGGGGAACATATGCTTACTTTAGATATAGTATGTGCAGGTGGTGTAAGGATAGTAGCAATACATTTGCGAACGCTATAAATCCATCTCTTTCCTCACCAGTTATGGGCTTAATAGTAGGACTTGTATCTGGGAAAAATCATTGTTAAAAAAAAGAGTTATTCTTACAATCCCAAATATACACTATTTACATTATTCGTACTATGGTCTTCATCTTTGTCGCCATATTTATTACAACGGTTCGTCCGTTGTACGCTCCGGCCTTCTTCAGGTAGTTGGAATGTCGAACTGAACCCTTTATTTCGCTCACTGGGCTAGACTGTTCTAGTTCCACGTGCCATGTTTAATGGATGTCAGTTATCAGTTATCTCCTGTTAATTCCCCTCTCCAAGTTCTCCATTGCCTTAACCGGATATTGAACTCACACTCTTTGGGTCCTGTCACTGGATCTAACTAACGCCTTTATCCACTGTGCCATGTGTACATAATACCTCATCTCAGAAATATAGACAGAATCCCAAATATGTTTCAGTTTTAAAAATAAACCAGAATGGTTTGATAAACTGTAAAAAAAAATAAGTCAACCGCCGAATAAACCCTTTGGAAATTAACATTCAAAATACAAGCATTTCACGCGTAGGTTACGTTCAAACGGGCTTGCTCACTAAGAGAGAAGTTGTACCTGGCCATTATTTCAGATATACTCAGCCTGTAATGGCTTTCTGTCAAATACTATCAATATCACTTTTGTAACGTTTCTCATTTATTTCTAAGTGCTTATACGGTGGAGTAGTGTACGGAACAGGAGACGTAATAAATACATTCGAAAATCCCGTCTATATTCTGTACATTACTTTAGCTTGCATACTGTGAATTACTGAACAGTTGTACATAAAAATAAGAATTAAACAATATCCCTAGACATGGGCAGTGGAACGAGAACAGTCTACCCACGTAGATTAAATAAAGTCGATCAGTTCAGAATTTCCTGTAGGTTACCCAGCTCGATATACACTTGAAGAAGGCTGGAGGACACAACGGCCGAAACTTTGTGGCAACAACAACAAAAATGAGGAAAATAGTCCGAGTATAAATAGTGTAAATATTGATATCTCCTTATTCCAGAAATTCCGGCAAAAAAGTCAGTTTTTATTTATTTGATTTATTCATTTTATTTAGATTCATTTTAAAGAAATAGAAAACAATCAGGATATAGACTGGTCGAAATTAAAAAAAAAATATATCAAAGTCTGGGGTCGTTAAACTATTAAGTCATTAAGTGAGGAATGACTTTATTAGGTTTATACTGAGGCTCAATCAAGTTCAAACCAGAAGTAAGCAAACATTTCAACCAGCTGGCGATATCCGTTTATTTTAATTTGAACTTTACTGATATTTGCTAAACCTTGAATAAATGGAAAAAAACAAAATAGGAAGATTGTGTTGCGCCAACACTTTAAGAGAATGCATCCGGAAATTCTTTCATGGCTGGTGTTGGTGTTGCCTATGAGCAAGTGGACAACTGGAACGTTCAGGAAACATTTTTACTTCTGTTGTTGTCTTTTAATTTTTGTCTAAGGTTTCGTTTAATCTTTTTAAAAAGATTAGAAAGAAAGAAATTATTTACTCGAGGTTTTGTTTTAGTTATTTATTCATTATTATTTAATCCTGTATTTTTCTTTATTATACCAAATGTTTAAGTATTATATTTGATAAAATATTATATACAAAAAATATTATTTGTCAAAAAATTTCTGGGTTGTGTGTTAAGTTGAACCTCTTTTTTGCGTTTATCTGAAATTTTCAAAATGAAATGTTTTCTGCGAGTCCGCGGTTGATCTTATGTAGATGACCACGCAACGAAGACGGTACATTTATAAGTAATGTCAGCTTCACTTGAAATTTGAACTTTCCATCAGTGGAAATCTTTGCCTTTTACAGAGCAAAAATTCTAGCGTTGTATAGCAGTTAATTCTAGCGATCTGAAGTAGAAAATTCTGACTTTCTGAAGCAGCAAATGTTTGGCCTTTGATAGAGGCTAATTCTTGTCTTTTATAGAGTCAAATTTTTGTCTTTTATAGAGTCAAATTTTTGTCTTTTATAGAGTCAAATTTTTGTCTTTTATAAAAGGTAATTCTGGCCTTTTATAGAGATAAATTCTGGTCTTTTATAGAGGCTATAAATAATGGTCTTCGATAGACGGCAAGTTTGGCCGTCTATCGAGGCACTCTTTATAATTTTCTATGTCTGATTAATACATTTAATAAATTGCTAGTTATTAGATCCCTTTTGTGTTCATAGATACGTTTTTTTTAATTTCTGCAAATATCTTCAATGTACTGTTAAACAAATGTAATTTTTAATGGATATCCGTGTTTGAAATAGACGCCCCGTTTTGTAAATAGTGTCCTTTATGTCCGCCGGTCTGCGCACTTGAGAAAACATAATAGAGAAAATGTACTTTTCGACAGGGCTCAAACCTATGCCCGGTTTGTGGGAGAAAACATCTTCTAACCTCTCGGCCACAGAGAGTGTTTACAAACGAGAAGATTTGATTTTATTACTTTTTAAAAACAATTCACATCCCCTCCTGCTGATTTTCTCGAAAGCGCATATCTGCTCGATTTCTAGAGAATTAAAGATTTTCTTTTTTAATCCGATATTTTTATTACTTTAAACGTATTTTTTAATGGATACCCATTTTTGAAAGAGACACTCCAGTCGAAAGTCCTGGGTATGAGGATAAACTACATCCAGCAGCAAGGCGTCTGATCAGGAGACTGGAGGTTTTGAGGAGCGTGGAACCACTTCTTAACTGATGCTGTTCCCAGATCCAACCTGACCCGGTGTAGTAGCACCTGTTAGGGTCCCGGCTATAGGTAAATAGAGACCGCCGCAAATAAAAACAAAACACTATGAAGTATGAAAAATTATTTATCGTAAAACATTACCAAAGATACATATTTATAGCAAAAGGACAAACAATACATTTCATCCGTAGTTGAAGCCATAGAATTGTGATCAAATTATTTAGATTTCGATGTTAAATAACCCCGTCCTAGGCATGACAATAAACTACATTCGCGTTCTGGGTAAGACGATAAACTGCATCCAACCGCAAGGCCTCCTGTTAGGAGGCTTTGAGGAACATGGAACCACTTTTTAATTGCTGGTGTTCCCAGGTCCACCATAACCCGGGGTGGTAGCACCTTTTAAGGTCCGAGGTATGGGCAAATAGTTAACCCCCAAACGGTGGGGGGCACTATGAAATAAATTTTTGAAGAAAAAATTATTACCAGCAATACATTTTTGAAAGAAAAATATTACCAGCAATAAAAATCTTGTCGGCTTTAATTAACCCATTGAGGTTGATAAGCCGTAAAACAAACCAAACCAAACCATTAAATAAACCACAGAGATTGATATGCCGTTAATCAATATCAACAAACCAACCAACGAAGCCCCCATCGAAAACTGGCGAAGGGCACATTTTGTACAGTAATTGCTTTAAAATGTACTTAAGAAAAATGTTCAAGATACGTAGAAAAGATTTTCTATATTAATGATAAATAATGTCAGGTTAAAATATCTATTGCCCACATTCAACCCATTTTAAAACCACAACTTGCAATCTGAGACTTGGTTAAAAGAATTTCAAAAAGAATTAACAAACAAAATCTGTTGAAATGGTCTCAATTTAATTAATGCACTTTCACTTCACTCAGAAAAAAAATTATTTTGGATTTTGCATCTTAACTGATGAAAGCTCACCTGAAGTGTATTTAAATCGACGAAAGCGAATTGGGAGAAAGTTGCGGAAATCAAGACAAGAGGGGCGATAAGAGTGACTCGTTGTGCTAACGTTCTTAGCTAACATGAACTGGAAAGACTATATTGAATCCATTGCTAGGTCAGTTGCTATGAAAATTGGTTCACTGTGTCATGCTAGACAATTTTCCTCCCCAGAATCTATTTTACATATCTATAAATCTACCATTCGTCCATTCTTAGAATATTGCCGCCACATATGGTCCTGTTCCCTTGCTATTTACCCTGAGCTCCTTGATAGAATCCAAATAAGAATCTGCAATATTATAGGTCCTGATCTGCCATAATGTTGCCTCTCCGTTTGTTTTCAATAAATATTTTCATGATAAATGTTCGGATGACCCCTTCGCTATGATATCTAGATTTTTTTAAATTTTTTAGTTTAAGCACCGTACTAGACTGTCGTCAAGATCTCATCAATTTACAGTTGAGCTGGTTAGATGCAGCCATAAATTCTATGCTGACAGTTTCTTTTCTCGCACTTCTCGCTTGTGGAAACTCCCTTCCGGCTCCAAGCTTTCCAGCCAACTTTAATCAGCAAAAATTTAAATGCAATGTCAATGGCTATCTACTGTCCTCCTGATTACTCTTCTTCTGTACTCGACGTTTAGTAATGTTCCTATTCCTAATTCTATCACGCCCAGTAATTCCTTGTGTCTTAGTGGCTTTACTACCTTGCATGGGGTGAAAAAGAGATTATGTAACTGTTGTGGCCTTGTTAGGACCAGAATTAAAGACACTTGAGAGGAATTGAGTTAAACAAATATATTAACAGAAAACAGTTATCCAAACATATACATCATCATCATCATCATCATCTTCTCCTCCAAAAACCTCATCGTTGCTCACACGCTCGGTCTATGACATCCTTAGCATCCTTCTGTAGAACAATACCTCGGTTGGCTCGAGTTTATCTTTGAGAAGACCGTCCAACATTCACTGCCGTAAAGGAGGATATATATCCAGTACTGTTTTACAAGGAAGAAGGACAAAAGATGAACGGGATGCAAGAAGATAGAAGATAGCAATTTACGTTGCATTTAATTTTTTGAAGATTGTCGGGTGACAGAGAAGCAAGAAAGCGAAAGGGTTTTCTACGGGCAAGAAAAGAAACCGTTGGAGTAAAAGTGGCGGTTGCATTTAGTTATTTCAAAAATAAAAGGGTGGGACCTAGGTGCCAATCGACTAGCACTCATGTAGTCGTAGCACCGAGGAAAAAAAGCTCGACAGAGCACCGGACATGAAAATACTTATAGAAAAGACAGAGGGAAGCCACGCCACGTCTGCGAGAAAGTGACTAAATATCATGTTAAATGACCACATGGTAGATAACTTCATATTTGTGCATTGTCCTTTCATGACGTGGGCGGTTATGGCTCTCCACAATTTCTTATCCTTTGTAGGCCTTAGTAAAGTTTGCCTTTTCGTTATCTCTACTAACCCTTTTTCTCCAGATCGTTTACACAAACTGATGACACTGCATCGCTAGGCGGAAGGCTCTATAAAATTATGTCCCCCCCTCCCCGATGGAATCAACGGCCATTTAATTGTGAACAAGTAGTGATTTCAAGTCGAAGAACATCGGCTGTAGTCTGATCCGGAGATGGATGGGTTCCGCCAGATCTAAGTACCAGGAAACGCTCCGCCTCAATGAATGCCTCTCACATTTAAATACAGATAAAGGCGCACAACCGATATAGAGATATAGGGGAACTGCTCAGCTGTTCACTTGTGCAGTAACTCTACGAACACACTCCGTCATGGAACTGATGATGAAGATGATGATGATGATGGTGATGAAGATGATGATGATGATGATGATGATGATGACGATGAAGATGATGATGATGACGGTGATGACGATGATGATGATGATGACGATGATGATGATGAAGATGATGATGATGATGACGATGACGATGATGATGACGATGACGGTGATGATGACGATGATGATGATGATGATGATGATGATGACGATGATGATGATGACGGTGATGATGATGATGATCATGACGATGATGAAGATGATGATGATGATGATGATGTACCGTGTTAGCATTCTTTTTGTCTTTCAGGTGCTTGTTCCTCCATCCATATTGTGCCTTATATTACTCTACTTTTCTTACCTTCGATGTGCCCTAAAAGTGTTTTTTTTTTTTAAAAACACATTTCGCACCAAGCAAAGGGACGAATCTACTAAGACGCAAGGAGCTACTGAGTGTGAAAGAAAATTAGAAAAAGAAAAAAAAATTATTAAGGGAGAGGATAGTAAAAAAAAAAAATGAATTAAGATGACAAGAAGATAACGAATGACATTGCATTTAATCTTTCAAAGATCAAACGTGACTGGAAAACAAGAAGACAGAAGAGAGTTCCACAATCGAGAAGTTCGAGAGAAGAAACTGTTAGCATAGAACTTACGTATATAGCGATTTATTAAGCGAAGCTTACACGTGGCACAAGGCCGAAAGTATGGAACACCCACTAAGGAACAAACCCACTTCTCAGTAACTGATGTAGCAAAACAAGTTGGCTAATCATTACACCACGTTAAAGTAACTAGAACTTACGGTTATATCTATCAATTTCAAGTATAAAATGATAGGACGTCGCTGGCAATCTAGTACTGCGCTTAAAATTGTAAAGTCAAGGTACCAAAGAGAAAAGTGATATTTATTTTTGCATTATACAAAAAAATGTGGCATATGACCGTGGGGAGATGGAGAAGGCTGGTCGTCATCTGTCTTATATGTAAACTTAGTTCGCCACAGTCACTGACCCAAAGATACAACAATGTTACTTACACAAATTATTACTTATATTTACTACAATCACCTTAATACCGCATGTCTCTTTGAAGTCCTAACTAGTCCCTATATGTACAATTTGTCTGTGGGTGTGCAGAATAAAAATAACAACTTTTAAAAACCTAACCCCAATGTCTATTTACAATGTATATGTTATAGTGAAAGACACCTAGTCTATAGATAATAGACTCTCCCATCTATTATAAGTAGGAGTCAGTAGTAGTCGAGGGGAGGAGTAGTGTTCAGCGACCACAACTCGATTACTCTGCGTAACCCTTTATTACAAGTTCTTAACGTTTCTGTACGTTTAACCTATTTAGGACGCATTTAGTCCGAATACAGTTTCTATTGTGGAAATAACTCCACAACAGTATACAAGTTCTATTTTACAAGAAAAAAAAACAAAATAATGTTACTGATAAAAACCGCTCCAAAATACTACATTGTGGTAGAAATATCAGTTAACCAGACGAAATTAATGCAGGACTAAAAAAAAAAAAAAATTATGCCCAACACTCACTCATTCAGACGCAGCAAATACGAAATGCATACACGAAATACAAAAAAATGTCCTGCATACACTAGAGAACTGATATTCCTATCATTTAACGAGAGAAGAGTGGGCGAATTAAACCAAAGAAAGTGCAGACAAAAATAAAAGGGCCCGATAAGCATACATCCCCTAACTATGTTAACTTCGGGTGGAAACTAAATCGAAAAAAAAACCCTAAAGTGCCCTAATTTATAACGGGGATATCAAGGTTCAGTACAGAGAAACCAATAACCTAATGCCTAACCGACATCAAAATGCCATTCCAAGTCAGCTCCTTTCACCAGTCACAGCCGCGCAAGACTAACCCACCTTTTGCAATATTCCGATGGAGAGAGTCACCTCCTTTCCGTTCTGATCTTGACTAAGCTGATGCTTAAAGTACAAGATCAGTTGGGAAAAGGTAAAAATTTCTGTTGCGTCGTCCACACAGCGATTCGCATAACATTTAGTAAATAAAACAAAACGTAGTGTTCAGCCTTAGTCAACGGCGGTACCACAATACTACAGACAGAAGTGGCCACGAGAACGAAGAACTTTGCACGCAGCACGAGAACTATGAAGTTTTCAATTAATTAGCACCACGGGCGTACAGCACTGCAGTGGAAGAAGATATTGTTCACTGTTTCTAGAACGCAGCGAACGCAGTATGATGAATTTTCCATTCTCGCTGAACAAAGTATTTTGCCAAGCCAGAGGGCCCTTTGAAGCACTCATCGTTATTGAGCCATTTCAACCCGGGCTCCGAAGGCCATATGGAGCAAAACACCTGTTTCGTAAGACCGAATCCAGCTTTGAGATCTTCTCAAACGGACCACCTAACTAGCACATGATATAGTGCCCCCAACCCGCGGTACAATGGCTAGACGTCGGAGAGGCCATTCGTCGCCCGCCAGAAGAAACTCAGCCCATTGCGACATTCATGATAGATAGAGCACTCAATTCGGTGTGAATAGGATGGGAGGTTCTCGCACGAGTGCACACTTATCGGGGTGGTAAGTTCTTACGCGCGTTTTCCTTCCAGATTTTGCCGTCATCATTCGATTTCACGCACATTCAATCTGGAAAAGCAATGCAAAACGTGTATTGACAAATGTCAAGGCTAGGCATACCCAAACAAGACGCCGAGTACCTTGTAAGTCCCGTCCGCCCAGAGGAAAGACAAAGAAAAATCATTTCCGCGCGCTCAACCGCATGGCAACAGAATTATATCGGTTGATCTTGGCCCCTGTCCCCGTCTCGTACCCTCTGATTTCTCTGACAACTCTGTTAATCTCGGCACTGATCCCTACATGAACAGAGACTTATTCGGCACAAGAACCTGGCCGAAGTGGTAGCACGAGGTAACGAAATTCTGCGTAGGACTGGATTCTCCTTTAACTTGCGAAGGAAATGTTCCAAAATTAACAGCAAAGGAGAAAGTGGACAACCTTGACGAAAGGTTCCGATCTTACTTTATTCACTTCTATGGACGCCCCGGGAGTCGCATACAGTAAGTAGTCGGATGCAGGAGTGAAAGTAAGCCGCAAAACCGGTTGCCGTAACATTAGTCTCCAGTAAGCCATGGTCAACCCAAACAAATGCCTTAAACTGATCTAAATTGATAAGCGCGTCTTCAATATTGTCTTGCTCGATTATCAGACGAGACAGGGCACATTGCAAATGGGCGGTTAAGATCTTGGTTTGGTTTGGTTTGTTGTGTTTTACGGTATATCAACCTCAATGGGTTATTTAATGCCGACAACTTTTTTTTTCCTGGTAATATTTTGTTTTTTCAAAAGTCTATTTCTGGTAATATTTTTTTCCTCAAAAATGTATAGTTGGTAATATTATTTCCAAAAAATATATTGCTGGTTATAGTTTTTTTTTTCTTCAAAAATATATTTCTGGTAATATTTTTTTTCAAAAATATATTTCTGGTAATAATATTTTTACAAACTATTTCTGGTATTAAGACCTATTGTTACACTTTTATAATGCTCTTTATCTCAGTTTCGGGGTTAACTATTTGCCCATAGCTAGGACCCTAACAGGTGCTACCACCACGGGTCAGGATGGACATGGGAACACCAGCAATTAAGAGGTGGTTCCACGCTCCTCAAAACCTCGTGATTAGAGACCTTGCTGTTGGACGTAGTTCATCGTCATACCCAGAACACGGATGTAGTTTATCGTCATACCCAGGACATTAAGATCTTGGCCAAAATATTTTAATCTGTTTACCATCGTTAAGGAACGAAAGTTACCTATCCCATCCTCACCAGTTTTGTCCTTGAGCAGCAAAATGACTACATTCCTAGTGAAACTTTGAGGTATAGACCCCTGGTGGAGCATTTTGATATAGACCCCTGCTTCATCCATTTGTAGAAAGTCAGTTCTAGCAAAGGAACAAAGACGGGAAACTGGCTGAAGCACAGTTTGTAAGGAAGACAATATAATCTCGGAGTTTTGTTCTGGTTAACCAGCTTCAGTGCTTCCCAGATCTCAGACTATGTAATGGGATCTTCACACTGAGCCGTCTCGATGGAATGTCGGCTAAATAGGCGTCGAACTGGGCAAGGTGAACAGATCCTGAAAGTAATCCCGAAAAACCTCACATACGCCCACGTTTGTAGTCACTGTTCGACTATCCGGTCATGTGACGGACACAATTGGATACATTTTGAAGTTCTTATATACGCAGTTGAGCCGTCATGTTTGTCACCTCTGAAAACATTCCTTTTTAACCTGGACCTAACTACCAGAGTTTAATCTTTCTTAATAAACAAGGAGGCTAACTCTACACTAGCTACGGCTACTTCCCCACAGTCACAGAATTTGATATCCCGAGCTACTCTTGATACACATGTTGTTTGCGCTTCTAATCTAAATAGACTGAGTCTTCGACTATAGTCAGCAGCAAACGACCCAATACTAGATTTCAAAATATCTCACCACTTATTCCCAACCAAAGGCCCTGTCAATTCCAAATGTATTATTAGTAGCAGCTGTTTCTGGAAAATTCTCTCATCAAATAATGATGTGTTCATTTTCCAATAATCAGGCATCCTAACCTTAGCCGTATCTAAGTTTATACGAACTCTGAA
Organism: Acanthosepion esculentum; assembly: GCA_964036315.1. Lineage (NCBI taxonomy): Eukaryota > Metazoa > Mollusca > Cephalopoda > Sepiida > Sepiidae > Acanthosepion > Acanthosepion esculentum. The sequence continues at coordinate 35,585,469 of OZ038483.1, read as the reverse complement.
AAGTCTATGATCCGTGTAAACTATAGAATGAAAACTTTGACAACCTAAGAGCCCTACATCGTCTCGCTCAACAACGACACGATCGAGGTAGCTAGAATGAAGCCAAACTGTTCCTATTCGTCCAAGTTCATGCTACATCCAGAGGAGCACATTACGGTACCTTTCGACAAGATCGAACTTGTCGATGAAGTCACGAAATGGCTTCACGTCCGGGTTTTTAATACCCGATATTTCCCTTATACGATCTAAATCGTGGTCAAGGATGGGATTCTAGGCCCTCACTAAGACCACCCGACGAGATGTAGTCAAAAAAGGTTCAATCCGCTGAAACAAATCAGTCGGTTCCGCATGGTCATTGGGCGCATAAACCCCAATGAAACGAAGAGCGTTATCCTTTATGGTGACATCCAGCACGCAACGGCTTCCCACCGGATCTGCGAATTCAAGAGCAAACGCCGCATTTAAAAACTTGATCACCAGATCACAATATATTCTTGGTCGTGAGCTGAAAACCGGGCCTCCTGCACACAACAGACGTCCAACTCGAGGCACTGGAAGTTTCGAACGAGCCTGGTCCTACGAAACTCCCACCTCAGCTCTCGGTCATTCACGCTAGTTAACCAGAGAGTCATTGTTAGTTCAATTAGGGTTGGGAAACTAAACTGAACATGGCCGAGATAGAGATACCATCAGTCTGTCTCATTGAGTCTTGGCCCATCTCAGCGTTGAAAGTGCCATCAAGAGACGGGTCGCTAGGTAACGTTAGTTTCAAAGCTCTATGCAGGTAGGAATGGACAAGAAGTAGGAGTCTCCCTGAACAGAAATTGCTTTAATTTGTTTACATTAATATCATACATGTAAGCCAATGGTGGGGGGAGAGCATTAATTTGAAGACAGTATTTACCTCCTCTATCAACACCCTTTTATCTGCCGTGTATCCATGACAGATCGTACAACTGTTAGTACTCCTTTCGCCCTCGGAAAGTTTTCGAGGTTTCCCACCGCTTTCCCATTTATTTGCCTCATGTTTAACAGGCGTCTTAATTCTTTGATCTTTAGATTTTTCAGATCGTTCCAAGGATACGCGGCAGACGTCTTCCCTGGGTTTATATGAAGGTTTTATTTTTCGGATGATATGTCAGTCTCTGGACTATTTAGACTTTTAGATTTATGTGGGGATTGGGATGGTGTTTGTGTGTGATGTGGGTTTTGGGAAGGGGTGGCTTGGAATGTTGTATGTGAGGGAGTCATACTAGAATGTGTTCTGGACATGTATTCTTTTTATAGGTGGAGTGCAGATGATAAGAGGCCAACCGCTCCCAGCGGCGAAGACTTTTTTCTGTTTTGCTAGGAGATCATCCTTTATTTGTTTTAATTCAATTTCTCCTTCTTTTCGAAAGACAGCCCATAATTTTTTTAAAGCGCTCTAATCGATATTTTCACCGTAGCATCACCATAGGAACAGCTAGAATTCTTGTGACTTTATGTGTGTTTACCTTAGAGGGCTTCTGGGAACTAAGGCCCCACTGTCTGGCGCTTACCCTCTGCCCTTACCAGCACCCAACAATTCCCCTATTTCTTCTCTACGTTTTCACAAGCAGCACGCAACGGTTTGTCGGGAAATTAAGGCCTCCAAAGAGATTCAACCTGACTTCAGCGGTCCCTGTCGATGGCGTGCTTATTACTGGCGAGGCGGCAATAACAAACTCTGCTAGAGGGGGATATTGTTCGATTGGGCCTTCTGCTTTGGGCAGAATGAGGGGAGGTGACCCGTCTTTCGGCACTTCCAGCTTATTGATTTTCGGTCGGTCAGAATGACCGGAATTTTTGGGTCCGCTTCACCCAGGATAGAAATGAAGGCTTTACGATCCACCATTATATCGGAATTCCATCCCCCATTCAACCTGTCACAGGTAGCACACAATATCTGCCCGTACTGTATAAGGTGGACAGCCAGGTGTTCCCTTAAAATCTGAAAATATTGCTACGGGGCCCTTCGCTAGACTTCGTACTAATAATAAGGTCTTTTGTAATTAGTTCTCAGAAGGGCGGCGGCCAAGTAATCTTCAGGCGTGGGTAGTAATATGTACCACGTGAAATGACACGTACATTGTATAATTCATTGGGGCTTAACCCACAGGGACGTCAACGATTTGATGACAATATCTTTCGTGGAGCGACAAATTTTGTGAGAACGCTTGTCTACCACGAAAAGAGACACAATTCGTTTCTCAAATTTCTGCCTTTTTGGAAGTCCACCGAAAAGCAAAAGATAAAATGAACTTAATTAAAACTAAATGATAAAGTAACGCAACATATAAACACAATAATAAAACAGAAACAAACAAGTTAAATTAATGGTGAAACAACAAAAAATAATATACCAGTTCAACCTTGGTCGAAAAAAAGATGAACTCTATAAAGAAATAATAAAAGAGTTTAGTGTGAGGAGTATTGGATAGCGCTTCGGATTAAGGAATCGGAGATCCGAGTTCGAATTCCAGTCAAATCCATTGCATTCACTTACGTGCTAATCTATGAATCCTCTTAACCAGCTATGGTTAAATAGCAGGACAGACCGGGTTCTATAGCCCTGGATGGCAACTGGTCTACTGCAGAAAGAAATGGCAACATACGGCGGAAAAAATCTGCCTCGTCAGTCATGTATCGAAAGATACATGATATCCGCATGTGATGTGGTTCCTGTTATTTGGTAAAGTTCTTTGTGATTCTGTAGCGCCAGTCTAGGAGATTCGTTGAAGGATGGTCCTCTCTAAGACCTACAGGTTTATTTCAGGCTATTTAAGAAGGTGACACGAGTTCTTTGTTTAATGTTTTGATTTTGCATCAACTTGCGGTACAAAACTTAAAACATAAAATTTATATATATAATTTTTCTATTTTATTATTATTTAATTTTAATTTTATTTTTATTTATTTATTATTTATTATTTAATTTTAATTTTATTATTATTTATTATTTAATTATTATTATTTTCTATTTTATTATTATTTATTATTCAAAATCTCTTATTGTGCCTATTTTTATAAATCAAACAGCATATAGTTAATAAACGTTAAACATATGTACAGGATTATTTACTATTCATGATTTCAGGCATCCACTTTGTCTGTGAAAATTTCACCAACGGTTAAGTGACAACTACTTGTACATAAATTTTATAAAACATTAATAATAATTTTCCTATTAATCTTTGACTTTAATCAATAGTATTGTTCAAATTAATATTAATTTTCATTTGAGATTAATTTTTTAATATTGACACATTTTTGTCTTCCTAAGAGAATGTTTGTACGTAAATGATTATAATTAAAAAGAAAATCGAATTTCATACTTCATACGAATAAGAAGAATAACACATAATATATATTCAGGAAAGAGACTGATGCAGTGACAGAGTAATGCACTCGAGCATGCGCTTGAGTACGCAAGCATACGCGCATGCGCGCCTATAATATTTGCAAATTGCCGCTTGTCTCGTTTGTGTACCATACAATTACGCGAAAAGTAAACAAACTGTCTTTCGGAAATATTTTTCCATTTAACTTTTTTGTTTCTTCAGCAAATATTTCCCCTCTGTCTGTCTTCTTTTTTCTTTAGCTTTAATTTTTCCAAACTTTTGTCTGTTCATTTTCTTCCCACATTTCTATTTATCGTGTGTCCTCTTTTGTCCCAGTGCAGTCCAAACAAGACGACCATTTCTCTCTCCCTGAAGTAATCTCACTGTTAGCATAAGCCAATCATAAAGTCTTGTTTGCTTTTAAAATTTATTGAATGGAGAGTGTAAGAAAAGGTTTTAATTTGATATGCAATTTAAAAAGAAAAAGTAAGTAATATCTAAAACATTTTATACAAATTTTAAAAGCAACGAGAAAAATGGCTACTTTTTTAATAGAGGCGGGCTACCAAAAAAAAAAAAAAAATAGATAAAACTTTCTTTTAATTCTCTTGCTTTTGTTTTTTTTTAAATATTTCTTTATGTGATTCATTTTTTTAATTCGTTTTGGTTCTTCCTCCTTTTTACGTTTAGCTCTCTAATTTTGTTTCATGCTTTTGTTATATCTCTCTTCTTTTTCTTTTTCGATGTTTCTTTTTCTTCTTTTTTTTTTGCTCTTCCTCAACTTTTCCTTTTACTACTAATCTGTTCATTGCTGCTTCCTTATATTTTCCTCTCTTGTTGTTTTTCATGTAATTTCCTTCTCTTTCTCTTTCTCGCTGTTTTTGCTCCTCCTTTCTTTCTGTCCTTTCTTTCTTTTGTCCTTTCTTTCTTTTGTCTTTTCTTTCTTTGCCTTTTCTTTTTTTAAGTTTTACAGTTTATCTTTCACTCTCTTTCTATTTCTCGTTCATTCTCGCGCTGTTTCATTTTTCTTCCTCTCGCTGTTTCATTATTTCTTCTCTCACTGTTTCTTTCTTCCTTCTTTTGCTGTTTCTTTTTTCGTACCACTTTCTTTTGTCACCTTTTCTCCTTTTCACTTTTCTCCTTTTCATTTTTTATCTTTCTCTCTTTCGCTGTTTCTATTAATGTGGCTTATTTCTTTCTCACTTTGTCCTTTTGCAGTTTATCTTTCTATCTCTTTCTCTCTATTTATTCTTTCTTCCTTTCTTCCTTTTATTTTTTCCTTCTTTCTTTTATTCTCTTTATTTCTTTCTTAAAATAAATTCTTACTCTCTTGATTTTATTTTATTTTCTTTTTATTCCTACGTTATTTATTATATTTTTAGTTAAATGCAGGTCTTGTTTGATTTTATTTCGCCCTTGGCATCCACTTTCGTAAATAACGTAAAGCAAACTTTATAATTTTATTGACTCTATCTACCAGAATTAGCATTTTAATGCTAATTCTAATATGAAGTTAATAATCAAAAATTCCATTTCGCCGTGAGCGAACTAAAAAGTAGGTCTTTATCCATAAACGCCGTCGACTGTCTGCGTGTAAGAGAAGGAAAGAAGATTCATCACTGTGATAGCGGCGAGGCATTTGCAGAAACGCGTCCATTATAACAGGACTGTCATTGGAGAAGCATCACCCCATACACAATAATTAATGTTTTCGTGTATAAGGCATATAAACTTGTTTATATTTTTAAACATTCCGAAGATGAGGATCCAGATGTTGGAAATCCTGTTACATTATCAGCTTCCTTAGTCTCCATAAAAACCCAACTTTCAAATATACGTTTCTACGACATGACATATCTTTCAGAAGACTGTCAGTTCGATTAGAGGAAACTGTTTGAAGCCGAGGCGAATTTCACACCGTACGCAGCAATCTACGTACCTGAATAACTGCCAATGGTTCGATGCATGTGTATAATAACTCGCATAGTTTTAGGTTCGTATATTTAACTGTAGACAATTAAAGTCCAACAGTTGCAAACCTATTCAACCTTCCAATTTATGAACTAGGTGTAGAACGTAGGTGGCAATGAAGAAAGACATTCAAAGAGAGTTCTGCAAGGCCAGATGGTCGATAAAAGAAACTATTAGAATAGAACTTACGGTTACATCTAGCTAATTCAACAGTAAAACGATGAGACCTAATTGCCAATCAAGTAATACTTTTAATGTCATGCTGTCGAGATACCGGGAAAGAAAAACTAATCAGAATAATTACCATGAAAATCTTTATAGAAAAGACAGGGGAACGACACATCACGGCGGTGAGAAACTGGCTGTAGTCGAGATGCGAGGTTAATATTGATTACATTACAGACTCGTCTTTTGATTCTGACGAGAACTACTCGTGGATGACAAAACGTGGTCTGGGGAGGAAGCAGAGGGAAAGAACTTGTTGAGAGCTGCAAGGGATAGAGGGATGTGGAGAGCCATGATCGCCTACGTCTTGAAAGGAAAGGGCATATAAAAAGAAAGAAGACCATGTCCATGTTGATATCCGAAGCAAAAATACTAATGAATGTTGTAAACCTAGTTGAACGTATTCACTGTTATTTATTTAGTAGTTTCGTCTTCAATGTTAGGATTAGTTTATCGTCCAGCTGTACGCATCAACTGCTGCGTAATAGGTGGGGATTTGCATACGGATACAACCCTAAAGTATAAAAGAATAAGAAAAAGGAAACATTAATAATGAGCGAAAACAACAGAAGAAGAATCGAGGAGACATTATGTAACGAGTGACATTAAAAATTTCTGAAATGAAGTTTCTATTAATAATTCTAACTAGTTTTTCTTTCACTATATTATATTTTCTCCGTATTAGAAAGGATTTCAAAATCATTTAATAAAAAGTCATTAGCATTTCTAGCGAAAATAACAAAGATGAAAGATAAACTAATGAAAATCAGTAAGAAATTCAAACTGTTTAATAAGATTACTACCTGTTTTTCTTTTGCTTCATTGCTGCCCCAGGCACCCGAAGCCAGAGATCAAGACCATGTATAGACAAGAATTTCGAACACTGATTTGACTTGCATACTTGGAATATTTACCCAAAGCAATATTCCAACACCTCCAGGATCATAAAGATATGAAAACTTCGAAAATTGAAAATATATGCTTATATGCCTAACGCTGTTGATTTTTGTCAATATATTTTTTTCAATTTGTTTCTATCTATCTATCTATCTATCTATCTATCTATCTATCTATCTATCTATCTATCTATCTATCTATCTGAATCTGTCCCCTATCTATCTATCTATCTATCTATCTATCTATCTATCTATCTATCTATCTATCTATCTGAATCTGCCCCCTATCTATCTATCTATCTATCTATCTATCTATCTATCTATCTATCTATCTATCTATCTATCTATCTATCTGAATCTGCCTCCTATCAATCTATCTATCTATCTGAATCTGCCCCCTATCTATCTATCTATCTATCTATCTATCTATCTATCTATCTATCTATCTATCTATCTATCTATCTGAATCTACCTCCTATCTATCTATCTATCTAAATCTGGCCACTGTCTATCTGAATCTGACCACTACCTACCTCCCTATCTATCTATCTATCTATCTATCTATCTATCTATCTATCTATCTATCTATCTATCTATCTATCTATCTAAATCTAGCCAATGTCTATCTGAATCTGGACACTATCTATCTATCTATCTATCTATCTATCTATCTATCTATCTATCTATCTAAATCTGGCCAATGTCTATCTGAATTTGGACACTATCTATCTATCTATCTATCTATCTATCTATCTATCTATCTATCTATCAAGTCTGTTTCTATTTATCAACATATCAGAACCCACGGATGTTCTCCACACTCTGTGGCCCACACTCTCCAAATTCCCACGCCATCAGTATCCACATATTGTTCAGCATAAAATCCCCTTGAACAGCAAAGGCGTACAATATCATCAGCCAGTGCAGAATCAACACTTAACGCCTGGCCGAGAAATGGTTCGATGCCGTCTCTCGAGAATACACCGGAATTTCTACCACGACTATTATTTGTTGGCACTCTCACAACAGGCCGGTAATAAAACGCTGTATGCTCAGGACAGGGCCAGCTGCAACAAAGGCACAGATTAAACTATCAAATCAAAACTGACAAAGACTGAACGATTGGGTAACTTTACCTTGATGCCATTCCTATTTGGTAGCTCAGATTGCAGACGCCTCGAAGAGCATTTGTTGCATGAAGTAAAATGTCCACGTATCACGAATATGAACGTGTAAATCTCTTATCATCTAGCTCCACGTTTGTCGTTCATTTTCTCATATATATATATATATATATATATATTGACAATATTAGTGGTGAATATACACATACATATGCAATTATATATACACATACATATATGTATAAAAATAATTCCAAGAGGATATGATCCAGGTAGAACTCGATGTCCAGGACAGAGTAAGGATATAATAAAATATTAGTGTTTAAGTCTTTTTATTATATATATATATATATATATATATATATATATATATATATATAGTCTTAAGGTGTGCTATATTTATGGAATAAAGTGCTCAATATCAGAGATAGAGCGTGTGTAAATATAAAAGTGAACATTGAAGTCGACACTTAGAGGCGACAGTCTGTTTCATGCTAGACGCAATCGTCAGGCCGCTTGATGATTGCGTCTGCATGAAAAAGACTGCTGCCTCTAAGTGTTGATTTCTATGTTCACTTATATATATATATATATATATATATATATATATATATATATATATATATATATATATATACGTACATACATAATACTTATTTCCTAGCTAATTCCTGTTGCAGACGCCTGCTCAGGTACAATTGTATTTGTTCAGCATCCACAAAAATCACAAACCCTTGATCACGATTGAGTAATTCATTATCTGCGGCTTATCACCCTTTTGCAAGTTGTATAAAACCCTGGAAATATTTTTAGGTTGAAAGAATGGAGGTAATAATGATTTAGCTATACAACTCTAACCAATTTACCGATAGCAGGGTGTGGGGAAAAGTGTATTTGCGCGTAAGTGAACATAACGAACCCAACGGGAATTGGAACTTGTCTCTCGATTAGCAATTCCAAGCATTATCTATTACACCACACGCACATCCAAGCTTATAGTACCTGCTATAGTACCTGGTATTTCCAAGCGGTCACCCATCTAGGTACCGATCAGGCTTGACGTTGTTTAACTTTGGTGATCCGTTCCGTAAGTCCATGGTCAAGATGACGTGTGACTTCGTGGTAACATATCCACCGAAGGTTTATGAACGGTTTTATCAACGAATTTTCATTCACAAGGCTTGCCTAAACACGTCGTACTAGTTTTCAGCCAATTACCAAAGTGACCGCAAAACTATATTATCATGAAGTTAAAGACCTGACATATCAACCATGGTGAGATTTGAACCCGTGTCTCATGGTCGGAATGCGGATGTTTTTGATTATGTACTTGTTTATGCGCCACATACATACATACATACATGGTAGGTATATATAAATATATCAATATTTTAGTAACCCGAGGAAGAAATAAGCATTTATCTTAAACAAAAATATATTTTTCATGACTTTCTTTGTCAATGCACTTGAACTTTCAACAATCAAATCGATCAAACACTGGAAATAAAAATGAAAGTTTTGACTAAAAATTCATAACCGTGTCAGGTGACGAATAATTGTCCGCCATTGTATTGGACCCCCAACTGGAAATTTTTATGTGAAATTTTAATAAAATATTTAGATATTTCTACATATTTTTATGAGAAATTTTAATAAAATATTTAGATATTTCTACATATAGTTATTCAACAACATCCGTGTCATTTTTTTCAACTACCTCTTGCTATCTTTGAGGCATCTTCATGATTCCATCCATGGACTAGCCGAAATGTTTTTTTACATAATTCCAGAGAACTGAAATTCTTCCCATTAAGAGAATTCTGTACGGAACTAAATCAGTGAGAATCAACAGATGCAAAGTCAAGTGACTATGGCGTGTGATGTAGGGCATCTCAACCTGTCCAATATATATGTATGTATGTATATATATATATATAGCATAATTCTGCACAATATGTCCCAATTGTGGATATATTGGTGAATCTGGAAATAATTTTAGATTTCGCTTCAACAATCATAAACTAACCATACGTCAAAACAATCCTTATTCCCCCATAGCTGAACACTTTAATCAATCAAGACACTCATTAGACAACTGTAAATGTTTATTGATAGATTCCGATTTCAGTTCCACATACACACGCGGGAAAAAGAAAAATACTGGATTTTAAAATTAAACACCTATAAACTATGGTTAAACAAAGACTTGGGAATTTTAAATCTGTATAAATATTTCAATAGTTAAAAAAATCTTTTTTAGATATAGTTAAAAAACCCTTTTTAAACAACATCTAAAATATTATCGCTAGATTTACGTTAGAAATATTCAAACGCAGTTGCATTCCACATCACGTGACGTCCGCGTCTCGTGACGGACGCTACTTGTAAACTAACTTCTGAATACAGTTATTTAATTTATTTCTGACGAAAGATCGGGGCAGATCTGAAATATCAAATATATATATATATAAAAATATAAATAAATACTTTCACAAAAAAAATATTCAATTTTTTTTAATTTGCAACTTTTCAGTTGTTTTCTCCATATTATATATATATATATATATATATATAGAGAGAGAGAGAGACAGAGAGAGAGGAAGAGAGAGTATAGAGTATATATATGTATATATAGTATATATATATATATATATATATATATATATATATATATATAGAGAGAGAGAGAGAGAGAGGGAGAGAGTATATATATATATAGTGTATAGAGAGGGAGTGCGCATTTACATTTGAGACATGGATACTAAGTTCTGAGTTCTAAGAGATGTGAAATCGGGTCCTGATGGAAGACAAAACCATTCTGACTCACTAATTCTTGATAGTTTTCAACGATTTCTGCCTTTAATTCGCCGGGAACTACTTAATGTGAATTCAAGATTTGATTTTGTGTAAATAAATAAATCCTTCTTCAAACCCCACCAGATACAAGCATCTCCTTCTTCGGATGCAGACTGGCTTTTGTAACGGTGGCACATTTTGCTTTCACGAACCCTTTTTCGCTCCACATTGTTATAAACAATCCATTTTTCATAGCATATGACCGTTTTTTTTAAGATGGTCGTGTTGCTGCGTTTAAACAGGAGATCGCAGATGGAAATAAGGAAAATACCCATCACCATCAAATTAAAAGGATGACGTTAAACAACGAAACAGATAGCCATCATAACCAAAACACTTGTTTAGCTAACCTTCCTTCCTCTTCTCTAAGTAGTATACACTGCGATTGGCCGGTCATATGGCCTTTCAAGGCCAATCAGTGAAACACAGTCCTGGATAGTGGATACATTTGAGGTAGACGCCACAAAGTTAATTACTTAAATGTTGGTAAAAAATGCACTCTTGCTGGATTTATGAGCTAAAAGAGAATTTGTAACGTTCGCTAGATTTCCTATTCAGGGTCGGATAGAAGTAAAACATGTTTTTACTTTGCTAGCATCTTCTTTGAAAAAAGCAAAAAATAAACAAACCTTAATTTACATTCATCCAATTTCTCCCTAGCCAGATTTATTTATTTATTTTTTTAATATTTGGGTAAATATCTGTACCTATGGCAAATATAATTCAGGCCACCAACATGTATTTAGGAAAACTATTTTAAACTTTTTGGTTTATTATAATTATTTTTAATATATTATATAATTTTTTAAATATTTCAAAATTATATATATATATTTAAAAAATATATATGTGTGTGAATGTATATATATATATATATATATATATATATATATATATATATATATATATATATATATATATACACTCACACACATACGCACACATATATATTTTAAATAAACTAGGCGTGTACTCAAATATTAATATCCACTAAAAATAAGGTTTAAAGTGAATAAATATATCGGATTAATAAATAAAATGTCCATTACTTCTTTATAAAGTACTTTGTTTACAATAGGATACGAAACTGACCAAATGCAAACGTTCGAGAACCTGAGGCGAGGAGTTTGAGCTGAAATGGCACTCTTAAGATTTGTCCGATCGGCAAGACGCTTCTTCGTTACCGAGTTGTTTTACACCATATTGTTTCTCCTATTAAGCGGATTCATGTTCAAATCCTGCATCTTTTCTTTAATAAGATTTCTGGAATATTCAGAACGGTAGAGGATAATAATTAAATATACTCTTTAAGAAATAAACGGAGCGGCTACCCAAATATGAATATCCACTAAAAGTAACCTTTAAAGTGATAATATATATATATGTGTGAGTTTGTAAACAGTGACTATTTAAGCTAATATTGCATGACTCTTCGGCAGAATTGAGTCACTGTCAGTCACTGTGTGATTTTTCTAAATCTAAAAATAAACACGCTAAAAATCCACCTTCATCCCTGCCGTGAGCCGACGGCTTAGTGGTAGAAGTTCCGACTGACGCCAATTCAGTCGGGTTTCGATCCTAGCGAGAGGCAACCGGACGTCTAGCCACACTGATGAGCTGTGAAACAGTCTGTCTGTCGATGATATATATATATATATATATTGTTTAAAATTCATTCGATGTCAGGGTGAGTTTTCAGATATAAACAGTGCTGACATAGAATTCTTCAGATGTTAGTGGATTGCTTAAACTATGTTTCTATGAACACACTTTATCAATGTATTTTTCTCTCTCTTTTATATATATATATGCACGTTTCATTGAATACGACAGACAAGGTGCTTTGATTTATTTTTTTATACCATTTCTCGTGAGATCTAATCATTTTTTTTCTTTTCTTATTATACATTATATAAAAACTGTCCGAATGTTCTTTTTTTTCGAGCGCTTTCGGCTATACATTTAGCCGGATGAAATATTTTAACTGTTGAATAAGAAATAGTTCGTTGCACGTACATGCTACCAGCAAGACGTGCGAGCTTATCTGAATGAAAATTTGCAAGGACACTGGTGAGAGCAAAGACGTGGAATCGATTCGCCACCTCCCATGTTCTCATGATCTAACACCTGTAGACTTTTACCTATGGGAGACCCGAAAGGATGTTGTGTATCGTATAAAGCCGACTACATTGTCAGCCCTTAGACAATAAATTGAAAATGCATGTGCAGCAATCCCAGTAGACAGTTTGGTCAACGTTGCCGAAGCAGTAATTCGGTGTACTAAGAAATGTCTGGAAGCTAAAGACCACCCTTTTGAGCATCGGTTGTGATTGTAGAATTCAAAACTAACTTGTATTAATCTCGATGTCTAAATACATTTAGTAGTAGTTTTTTTCCTGAAGGTTGTACACACATACATTTGAGTCACGGTAGATTAGTGGATAGCGGCTCGGATTGAGGAATCGGAATGGTATTACTTCTCTTCTTCTCCCCCCCCCAGCTGTGGGTAAATACCAGGACAGACTGGATGCTATAGCCTTGGATGGCAACTGGTCTAGGATAAGGACAACTCTGAATTCAAAACCTGCGTAAGGTCGTTTGGGGACCTTGTGGCCCGTAGTGCACCAGATTTCTGTATTCGTCGCTTCAAAAAGTGTGTTTAGTTCTGCACAAAGCCTTCACCACTATAATTAAATCATATGTGCTGGTGTCTGGCTGTCGGTTCCTAGGACCTGAGCTGCTTCACTCACATACGTCGAATACGACAGGAGAGTCCACCATATACAGGGGTTGGACAAAATAATTGGAACAGGTGCAAATTCCACTCCGAGATTTCAATGACCTATTTTATTAAGAACTTTAACTATAACTTTGTAATTGCATGTTATATCTATTGTAAATACGTTTATATTATCTAATTTACTCTCATTGTCTTATTTATTTTTAGAATTTAGTAAAATTTAAGCTAAATGCGTGACCTCTCCGAGTTCGAAAAAGGGCAAATTGTTGAAGCTCGCATGGCAGGAGCCTCGATCACTAAGGTTGCTGAACTGTTTGTTTTTTCAAGAGCTACCATATCAAGAACTATGACGCAATTCGAGAAACAGCAACCGTAGCAATTTGGGCCGGACTTGCAAACGCACTGACAGGGACCGACGTGCATTGAAACGCAATGTGGCAAAAAATCATCGGACTACTTCGGTCAAGGTAACTGCTGAATTGAATAATCATCTGAATAGTCCAGTTTCTACTAAAACTGTTCGTCGTGAGCTCCATAAGGCTGGATATCATGGAAGAGCCGCCATAAGGAAACCTCTTCTCTCCACTCGCAACATTCAGAAGAGGTTGAAGCGGTGCAGAGATCACAATGCCTGGTCTGCAGACCAATGGAAGCAAGTCATATTCTCAGACAAGTCCTGTTCTTCTTTTTCCCAACTTCAGGGCGAATTTATGTGTGGAGGCAGCCCAAAGAAGTTTACAACCATGACAGCCTTCTTCCAACAGTGAAGCATGAAGGTGGATCAGTGATAGTTTGGGCCGCCATATCATGGAAATGCCTCGGTCCAATAGTTGCTCTGCATGGTAGAATCAACAGCAAAGATTGCCTGAACATTTTGGGAAATCATGTTCATCCAATGGCTCAGACTTTATTACCTGATTGTGACTGCATCTTCCAAGACGGTAATGCTCCAATACATACCGCTCGAGTGGTTAAGAATTGGTATGAAGAGCATGAAAGTGAGCTAGAACACATGGAGTGGCCTCCACAATCTCCAGATATTAATATTATTGAAAATTTGTGGTGCATTTTGGAGTGACAAGTTAGGAACCGCTATTCTCCACCGTTGTGTCTTAAAGAGCTAGAGTAGGTGCTAATGGAAGAATGGCTGAAAATTCCTCTGGATGAAGTCAGGAAGCTGTATGATTCAATTCCTAGACGTATTAAAGCTGTATATGAGGCTAAAGGAGGACCAACTCTATATTAAATAAATTTTCTTTGAATTTAACAAGTGTTTCAATTATTTTGTCCAACCCCTGTATATGTATATATGTCAGTATTTTGCGTTGTGTGCATTTTGACAGCAATTTTCATTTATATACTCTTGAGATTAAAAAAAATAAACTGACAACATAACAGACACAAGTCTTCAGAAATGTCTAGTGTTAATGGAACAGGCTTAGACATTGAAAGTTCTATTTACAAATACCAATTGGAAATAAAACAAAATACCTACATGACTGTATATTGTCCCAAAAGACATAGAAAGTCATAAATATCAAATATATTATTTCCGTTTAAAATAGTTTTTATGTGTTACATTCTTTTTCGAACTAAACTTTAAGAAATGGAGATAAAGTTTAATTACCTAAAAAACAAACGATGCAACACATCAGAATAAGATTTTTCGGCTTTGCAAAGATGGACGAGTTCCAAAAAGGTTTTAACGAACAGCTGTCAATGTCTTTTTTGGTATGTCTTTCTGTTATCTCTAAAGACGTTTTCTTTAAGCTCCTAAATTATCTGGGGACGTGTTGACGTAGACACCCGCCTAGCAGTAATCCTAACTGAAAGTCAGAAATCGTCAAAGCAGAGAAAGAAAAAAACCGTTCATTACATTTGGGACATGGATACTTGTACGTACATAAATAACACTCCAATATATATATATATATATATATATATATATATATGCATGTATGTATATGTGTGCGTATGTGAGAGAGAGAGAGAGATAGATAGAGGGAGAGAGAGTATAAGTAAAGTTGGGTAAGTCTCTAACGTAATATATATATATATATATATATATATATATATATATATATATATAGCATAATGATAAGCCACGTATACTTTCTTAATATGTATATAATATAGAAAAAACAACTGAAAAGTTGCAAATTTAAAAAAATTGAATGTTTTTTTCGTGAAGGTATTTATTTATTTATTTTTATATATATATAAAAATAAAAAATATAAATAAATACTTTCACAAAAAAAACATTCAATTTTTTTTAAAATTTGCAACTTTTCAGTTGTTTTTTTATATTATATATATATATATATATATATATATATATATATATATATATATATGTATGTATGTATGTACATTCAGTTGTATTGATATGAGTTTGTGATCCTGCTATCATCAGAGAAACTGGTTTATACAATAATGGAATCAGTAATAAGGAGTGCTAGAGAAAAGCAATGAATAACAACAAAAATTGCAATTTGAGCTCTGGTAAAAATTTCAATAATAATAACAAAAATTGCAATATGAGTACTGGTAAAAATGTTTTCTGACACATTAAGTTTATAAGTCCCAGAAATTCATACACAATTGTCCTTATGGACACAGAGCACATTGGATAAAGACGTAGGTTAAATCCAGTGGCTAGACCCAAAGAGTGAACCAAAACTTGGAGAGTTGAGTTAAAGGGAAATAACTGAGACATGGCAATCTACCCCGGTGGACGAAATAAAGAGCTCAGTTCGAAATTCCAGTCATCTGAAGAATGCCGGAGCGTACAACGGCCGAAAATTTGTGAATATTTCAATGAAGATGAGGATAACAGTCTGAATAATGTAAATAATACAATACGAGGCTAGGCACAGACACACCTCCATACGTTCGGGTATACATGCATTCGCAGTTGTAATTCTATTTCGGTGTCGGTACCTTAACTTTTCATGTGTGGCGATGTTCATTTCAATAAGTAGCGGGTAGGGGGTGTTCTTGACGGTTTTCAGATCTACCGCCTGCGCCGTCAGAGAAACTTACACTTCCTCATACACACATGTAGACGCGCAAATACACTCCTATTGGTCTGGGCCCTCCAACTCCACTTTGGTTAAGCTGGGTTCTCTTTGTAGGCATGGTGATGATGATGATGTTTGTATTTTCAACGCTATCTGCTTGTGTGTTGTTGACGATTGTGATTATGCTGATAGCGATAATAACTTTGATATTAATTATTAATATGTTACTAATAGTTATTGATGGAAACCAAAGTATAATGAAAAAAAAAAAACTGTGGGCAATAATGACAATCGTAATTTTGATAATAAAACCCCCAGGCCGAGCGCGATTCATATTCACTGCAATCACATCATAACCATCTCCACTACCATTAGTACTGCTTTTTAACACTGTCATTGTTTTTATTATCGTTATTATTGTTATTATCAGTATTATTATCATCATCATTATCATGGTTACCATAACTATAATCAAAATTACGATTGCCATTATTGCCCCCTTTTTTTCATTATACTTTCGTTTCCATCATCATTAATGCGTTTGTATGTGTGTCTATGTGTATGAGAGTGTCACCCCAAACAAACACAGAATTAAATTCCCTCCCTCTATCACCAAACATACTCAAAAAAGCATAAATAGATCCATTTAAAAAAATAAACCTATTTGTCTTATGATCGCAAAAGCGTGAAATCCAGGATCACAAAATCATATTCATACAACAGAATGTTACCTCTATCACCGGTATTGATTGCTAAGTACTGCGCATATAAAATAAAATTATATATATATATATATATATATATATATATATATATATATATATATATATGAATATATATATGCACAGAGAGAGAGAGAGAGAGAGAGAGAGAGAGATTTACTTACCACCAAGCCGAGCGCGTCTTCATATTCCTTACCAAAGCGAAACCTTTACTCCATTTGCTTCCATTTTTGGTGGGTGGGGTGGGGAGAGCGTAGGCGGGTGGTGAATCGGAAGTTATCCGTGATTTGACTATAAATTGGCAAGAGAAGTCGCAGTGTGTGATTAAAAATGAGGACAGTTATTGTTAACAGATGGCACACAAGTCGATACCCGATTAGTATCATCGGGGATTGGGAGTATGATGTTGAAAGACCCGAAACCCCGAATTAACCTCGGCTAAAAACATCACTGACGACGCGTGTCCAAGCATCAAACAGATGTACTTTACGATATATATATATATATATATATATATATATATATATATATATATATATATATATATATATATATATATATATATATTCGAATAAAAAACAAGAAGAAAAACGACGCGTTTCGACTTCTGAGGTACTTTATCAAGGCAAATGTGATAAATTTCCACAGTGGACGAAACGCGTCGATTCAGAATAGCTTTTCCTTTTGTCTTTTTATTCATTTTGTTCCTTTACACTCAAACTGAAAATAATTTACACATACAAAATCATACACACACATAGATATATGTATACATATATATGTACATGTATCTATAATATACACTGCATGCCAAATTATTATCGAGATAACGTTTTTTCTAATATTTCAAAAACCGTCCAATCAATTCACACAAACTTTTCACACAATGTTGGCAACACTGACCTGCGCAATAATGAAATTCCCGTACTGATCTGCGCAATGTAAACAAACTGGCGCCATATTTGTTATCAGAACGGTGATTTGAACGTGCCAAATTATTAGAAAAGTTTAGTAAAATTCCCAGAATTGAGCAAACAAAACGTTCATTAATGTTGCACGTGAATGTTTATGATCAAAGGAAGCTAATAAATAAGATAATCAAACAAATAATAACAGATAAAAACAAAGGCACAGTTTTAAACAAATTAATAGGGAATGTGCTTTCCCTGTTTTGAAATTACTTGAAGAAGTCGACGATCCATAGAATTTGTTAATTGTAGGATGTCATCTGCTGTAATGCCGCGAGATATGTCAAGAATTGCTTCCCACAACTCAGCGTTGCTCCTGAATTGTCGTCCGTTGGCGTACAGTCTTTCCTTCATGATTCTCCAAAGGTTTACGATTGGGTTAAAATCCGGAGAATTTGCTGGCCACTTCATTTTTCGAGGTCCATCGAAGCCTGTTTCAAATATTCAGTAGTCTTGTGAGCAGCATGTAAGGGAGCATTATCTTGCATAAAAACAATGGCCCTTCTGAAGGCAACTCTTTGCCTTTTCATCCACGGTTCAAGATGCTCCTTCATAAACGCTATGTATGCATCAGCAGTCATTTTGACGCCATCTGGTACTCTCCATGGGCCCACTAATGTTTTTCCAATAATACCACCCCAGATCGTTATGCCTCCACCGCCTTGTTGGCGTCTCAAACGCTGATGGCGATTCTGTCCGTTTATTACCCAGCCTTTGCACCATCTATCTGGCCCATTATGTGTTGCTCGAGTTCCGTCTGTGAACAAAACTTTAGAGAAGCCAATCTTCATATTGTCCTCGGCCCATTTCAATCGATTTTGAATGTGATTTCTCGTCAACGGAGGTTTTGATACAGGTTTGACTGTTGTTGCTATTTCCCTCAGATACCGACACCGAGTACTTTTAGACACAGTAGGATCCCCAATGCGTCTGAAAAGCTCTTGACTGGTAAGTCCCGGGTTCTTTGTGGCCTCTTGTTTAAGTCGTGACATGAGACGACGTGAAATAACCCTTGGCTTGCCTTTATCTGCCCTTTTGCGTATTTGTGTAGGGTCTCCGGTGAACAATTTCACTGTTTGATGACATCTCCCTATCATTTTAGAAATTTCTAGGGTAGATTTACCTTTTGAGAGTTCTGAGGTGATAGTTTTCTTTTTCAGCATCACTTCAAAATGCTTTTACAGCCCATCTTTTCACTAAATTCTTACACTTTTCTAATAATTTGGCACGCTCAAATCACCGTGCTGATAACAAATATGGCGCCAGTTTGTTTACATTGCGCAGATCAATAAGAAAATTTCAGTGATTACGCAGGTCAGTGTTGCCAACATTGTGTGAAACTTTTGTGTGAGTTGATTAGAAGGTTTTTGAAATATTAGAAAAAAGTTATCTCGATAATAATTTGGCACGCAGTGTATATATATATACATATATACACATATATATATGTACATATAAAATATAACACACACGCACACACACACACACACATATATATATATATATATATATACATATATATATATGTATGTGTGTGTGTATTTCGGCAGCAATCCTTCTTTCATGCACATTTCATTCAATACAACAGACAAGGTGCTTTGATTTAGTTTATTATACAATTTCTCATGTGATATATATATTTTTCTTTTTGGATGATAAATTATATAAAAACCTATTCGTAACATACTTGTTCACAACACAAATTTGATGGCCTCATCTACATGCAAAAAAAGAACGGCTAAAAATAATGCAAGGCTTATTAATAAAAAAAACAAAAAAACAAACACTAATATCAACTTTCAGTGGGAATTTAACAGGAGATAACTGATAACTAACATCCATTAAAACATTTCCAGAAGATCTGAACTGGAGGATGTGCATTCCTTAAAAGGGTGAATAGACCCTTGCTTAGCTGTAAAGTCCTCTGTGACCGAGAGGGCTAAAACATACCGGATCAGACGGTGGTTTTCCTTACAGAGGTGGAGGCGCAGATTCGAACCTTGCTGGAGGGTGGTCTTTCTTTATTTTAAACTCTAGAAGTTATAGGCTGTAGATATAATTCATGCAAAAAGGTATCTATACTCAAACATGGCTATCCACCAAAATATCCTATTCTAAATGTGCTTGTCCCTAGCTTCGTTAGTTCGCACGACCGTTACGTCCTGCCAATACCTCATAAATAATAGACTATTCCGTTCTGATCGCGTGGAAAGATAAAATAATTATGAGAGACTCTACTTGGTTTCAGTGAAGGAAAGAAAGATAGAAGTGTTTAACATATCCTGCTAATACCTCATAAATAATGGACTATTCCATTTTGATTGCGTGAGAAGACAGATAATCATCAAACATGCTACTTGGTTTCAGTAAGAGATGAACGGAAGAAAGAAAGAAAGAAAGAAAGGAAGGAAGGAAGGAAGGAAGGAAGGAAGGAAGGAAGGAAGGAAGATAATAATGTTTAATGTCTGTTTCCGTGAAATGGAAAAAGTTGTCAGTTTCAAATCTTTTCATTTGTACCCGCTTCTTAAATTAACGACCAGCATTCTTATTTGTATTTATGATATTTGTTGCAATATTTTCTTAAAGTTGTCAAGCTCAAACGTTTAACGATACCACAGCGCAATTTCTACGCATATTTTATTGTCGTAGAACTCACCATGAGCTTGTTCAATCATTGACTGAAGAATTAAGATTCATCAGAAATTTATAGTAGGAGAACCGGGAGATTTTTCACGGGTTAAAACCACTAGCATTTAATGAAATAACAAATAATGACTGATTAAAAATAATATCTACCAATCCCTGAGAAATTATTTTGTTTAGGTTCTTCTGTATGTGCTGTGTCCCCTCAGGACGTAGGCACCCCAATTTCGTGTCCCTTGCAGCTTCTCATAAACTTTGTCTTTCTGTTATTTTTCCTAAACCCTGTTCCGCCCTCCACTTACACAAGCCCACTAAGTATGCGTTGTTTTCCTCAGTCCTTATCGACCTTTATCTGTATCGTGAGCATCAGATTTTCCAAAGCCTTAGTGATCTTGGATAAATGAATGGCGAAATAGGCCTTAGGAGAAATAATAGAAAGACAAAATTTATTACGAGTTACAAAGGACAGGAAGTTGTGGAGAGCCATGAAAGCCTACGTCCCGAAGGGACACGGCGCATAAAGAAGATATTCAAAACTTTAAATGCAACATCAATCGTCATCTTCTAGCTCCTTGAATACTGTTTTTTATGCTATGCTCTCTGTTTCTTTCCCTTGCATCTTAGTGGCTTTATTGTCTTACTTGGGATGAAATGATTAAAATAAATGTGTATGGGATCGAGATTGAAAATTACTGGGTTATTAAGCAGTTTTAAAATTATTTTCTATGACGAATATATCCTTGGTTAGGCTGATAACTTTCCCAAGCTCATTATATATATATATATATATATATATATATATATATATATATATATATATATATATGTATGTGTGTGTGTGTGTGTTTGTAAAAGTATTTTCAAAGCACACATTGCAATTTTTTATAGCGTGCGGACTTCTGTAGGGCTATTTTTACATTTGCTATTGCATAGTGTCCAGCCAGTTATTTTTGTGGACGTGTCAAAACCCCAAGGAACTCTTCAGAAAGAATTCGCCATCTTAATGTTACCAATAGACAACATTTCCTGCTATTTCCATAAAGTCTTTTTTGTTTATTTTATCTCTACAATTTCTTTTTTTCTTTCTTTCAGTGTTTTTTTTTTGTCCACTCTCTTCTATGTGAAGTTCTGAATAAGGCCAGTGGTAGTCAAAGATTGGATCTGATAGACAAGGTATGTATTTATTTACCTGTTTTATTATTTTCTTGCACCTTTTTTATTTGATGTCGTCTTGTTGTTTGCTTCCATATTGATTTTATGTCGTTTAATCTCTGGGCATTCTCTCCTTTTTCTTCCCACCTAATCATTCTCTTTAATTTTCTTCGTCTCTCTAGCTACCTACATTCATTTTATTTTGTATTTTTTATCTGCTGTTGATCCCACTGAGAATAGTCCAGCCGTAAATAGCAAGAGGGGACAGAACAGCGACAAATTAAAGTGGAAAAGTACAGAAAGGCAGACAAACATACAAACGAAAAGATGAGAAGAGAACTCGAAAGAAAAGCCAGGTAAACAAACAGATGCATAGATAGGTTCAGTATCTGTCTATATTTCCGAGATGAGGTATTATGTACATTATTTACATTATTTGGACTATTGTCCTCATCTTTGTCGCCATATTTATTACAACGTTTCGGTTTTTCAGTATCTGTTTTTATTTCCGAGATAAGGTATTATGTACATTATTTACATTATTCGGACTATTGTCCTTATCTTTGTCGCCATATTTATTACAACGTTTCGGTTTTTCAGTATCTGTCTATATTTCCGAGATAAGGTATTATGTACATTATTTACATTATTCGGACTATTGTCCTTATCTTTGTCGCCATATTTATTACAACGTTTCGGTCTTTCAGTATCTGTCTATATTTCCGAGATAAGGTATTATGTACATTATTTACATTATTTGGACTATTGTCCTCATCTTTGTCGCCATATTTATTACAACGTTTCGGTCTTTCAGTATCTGTCTATATTTCCGAGATAAGGTATTATGTACATTATTTACATTATTCGGACTATTGTCCTCATCTTTGTCGCCATATTTATTACAACGTTTCGGTCTTTCAGTATCTGTCTATATTTCCGAGATAAGGTATTATGTACATTATTTACATTATTCGGACTATTGTCCTTATCTTTGTCGCCATATTTATACAACGTTTCGGTCTTTCAGTATCTGTCTATATTTCCGAGATAAGGTATTATGTACATTATTTACATTATTTGGACTATTGTCCTCATCTTTGTCGCCATATTTATTACAACGTTTCGGTCTTTCAGTATCTGTCTATAGTTCCGAGATAAGGTATTATGTACATTATTTACATTATTCGGACTATTGTCCTCATCTTTGTCGCCATATTTATTACAACGTTTCGGTTTTTCAGTATCTGTCTATATTTCCGAGATAAGGTATTATGTACATTATTTACATTATTCGGACTATTGTCCTCATCTTTGTTGTCACATTTATTACAACGTTTCGGCCTTTCAGTATGTGTCTATATTTCTGCCATGTTTAATGGATGTCAGTTATCAGTTATCTCCTGTTAATTTTTCCCTCTGAAAGTTCTCCACTGAACTCACACTCTTTGGGCCCTGTCACTGGACGCCTTTATCCACTGTGCCATGTGTCCTTGAGGACATCTGTGTATGAATTTCTCGGTATTATAAACCTAATGTCTTCAGCAACCATTTTTACCAGTGCTCATATTGATTTTTTTTCTGTTATCAATCTGTTTTTACCAGGGCTCATATTGCAACTTTGTTGTTATTATCGCTTTTCTCTGGCACTCCTTATTACTGGTTCCCATATCACAGGTTCATTATCATAGATAAAGATAGAAAAATGGATAGTGGTTGAATTAACAACTGCACTCAAGATCATAGTATCATTGTAAACTCTACGATTCTTTCGTTAAATGCATTGTATATGTTTCGACAGGGCTATATAACGTTTTTCAATTTTGTCATTTTCCTAAGATGGTTGCCAAACAAAGTTGAAGGTCCCAATCTGCCAAAACTGGGATGATAAGAGATAGATTCATATATTTTCCAAGAATATTAGCGCGAAAGGTAATGTAACAAAACTCGACTATAGTTCGAACTCCGTTCTCCGATTTTTCGTTCCGAGCCACTACGCATTACACTATCTAGATATAGATATATAGAAAAAGGTAGATATAGATATATAGAAAAATAAGTACCGTAATTCCCCATGTATAATACACCTTCATCTATAATACGCACACCTAAAATTGTGCTGAAAGTCTGGTAAAATGCTTCTGGTCATGCATAATACGCACCTCTTGTTTGGTAATCAAACCCTATAAATTTTACCTTTCCAATTTCATTACGACCAGCGTTTCCTACACTTATTAAAATGGTTTTAAACAGAATAATATTATTCTAATTTAGTGTTATGATAATTTTTATTTTATTTTTCGGCAATTTTTTAAAAGATTTTTGTAGATGTGCATAACGCGCACCCTTTATTTTGCTTATTATATTTTTAGAAAAAAATGCGTATTATACATGGAGACTTTTAGTTTAGTTAGTAGATTAGACTTGTTGGGATTTTAAAGGCCCAGCTAATAGTCACCTACAATTTATGCGATTACCCAACGCCGAGGTGGCACAGGTAATGGAAAACTTACGGAATAGTCATATAAAGATAGACATGAACAGCGATAACAAAATAAAAAGAGAAATAGTGAAAAGATAATATAGAAACCAGAATAATATAATAACAAATTACAATGAATACAATTCACAACATAAAGAAAAAGAATTAGAATAAAAAGAGAAGAAATAATTTAGCAAATAAATCAGGAATTAAAATAATGTAGAAACAAGCGCGTTTGATAGAAATATATCAGTGTCCTTCTAAGGAATTTAAATAAACGATTCTATGGACAGAAAAATAAAACATTAAATGCATTAGTTGCTCACCATAATGAAACTGGTCAAAATTTTGATTTAAAAATGATATCTGTCTATATTTCTGAGATGAGGTATTATGTACACTATTTACATTATTCGGACTATTGTCCTCATCTTTGTCGCCATATTTATTACAACGTTTCGGCCGTTGTAAACTCCGGTCTTCTTCAGGTGGTTGGAATGTCGAACTGAACCCTTTATTTCGCTCACTGGGGTAGACTACTCTAGTTCCATGTGCCATGTCTAATGGATGTCAGTTATCAGTTATCTCCTGTTAATTCCCCTTTCCAAGTTCTCCACCGCCTTAACTAGGTACAGAACTGACACTCTTTGTGTCCTGTCACTGGATCTAACTGACGCCTTTTATCCACTCTGCCATGTGTCCTTGAGCGTGAGATCTTAAATTTAGCTGGGGAATTTGGGCGTCTTTTTGGTTTAGTGAGAGAGAAATAGAGAGATAAATGAATAAGAAAAGGAAAACAAAAGGCAGTATGCGGAAGAAGATGAGCGGAAGGATGAAGAAAGAGGAAGAAAAAGAAGCAAAATGGCAATGAGAAAGAAAAGCGAAAGAAAGTGGAAACGGTTAAATGATATAGTGTGAAGTCTGCGATTATTTTGTTGTAAAGAATAAAGAAAACTTCACTGCATAAGTGCAGTGGAATTTCTAAGGTACATAATGAGGAAAGAGGGCTTGGAAAATTTGCTACTCACAGGACATATGGAAGGCAAGAGGGACAGAGTGAAAAAAAAACAACGCATAACCTACCTAGTCAGCTTCTGTCAAATGGTGGCGGAACAGGATTTAGGAGAGATAACAGGGGCAAACATTTATTGGGAGCCACAAAGGACAGGAAAAAGGGGAGAGCCACGATCGCCAACGTTCTGGAGGGATACGGCACATACAAGAAGACGATGTGTATGTGCTAGCTACAGTCGTAAGAAAATGATTCAACGGTTCTGGAATTCGTTATAAAGAAGTGAAATGTACAAGATTAAGAAAAAAATGTATCTATAAAATACATTATATCCGTAAAGAAATGAAACTAACATTTGTCTAAAAAGTTACATTTTATACAATCTTTTCTGGACTTGGTGGCAGTAGCACACACACACACACACACACACACACACACACACACACACACACACACACACACACACACACATATATATATATACATATATATATATACTTTGCATGCATATATAAAAGAATATATATATTCTGTTCATGATGTATATATATATATAATTTCATATATATATATATATATATATATATATATATATATATATATATATATATATTAACACTCTCAAATGTATATATATATATATATATATATATGTATATATATATATATATATATTTGAATAATCAATGGAATCTATGTAGTAAATTTTTTTATCGAGAGAGAAGTGTGAGTGTGTCTCTCCGTGTGTGTATGACGTGAGTCACCTTTAGAATAAGAAAATACGTTATCTACACACACACACACACACACATATAAATATATATAAGTTATCCACACACACATACACACACCTACACACACACATACATGTATATATATATATATATATATATATATATATATATATATATATATATATATATACATATATATATATATATATATATATATATATATAAAGATTATTCATATATATTTATATATATGGGCCTGTGTGTCCGTGTTGTGTGTATGTATGTGTATGTGTATGTATGTACGTTTGCATGTGTGTATAATATAGTATAATTGTATCAGCAACATTGTACTCAGGGAGGGACCCCCTGCCTATACACTGCATAATCGTTATTGTTACAATCTGCAATTCTGATTCAAATAATGTCTACGTTTTTTCGTCTGCTTCATCTTCCCGTATTCACACAGAATCATGCTTTTTTAAGAAAAAGATGTTTTAAAATATATTTGACTCGAAGCTCTACTTCCCATTTCGTTCCATTGGGAACCAATGTCTTCTAAACTCATAGACTTCATGGAATTCAAGACAAAAACAGAAATTTACCATATAATTTCTTTGCAGCTTACTTCCTTCTAAGTTAATATAAGTAAAATAAAAATTCCCAAGATGTTTGGTGTTACTGGAAATTATACGAACAGCATTAATAGTGTGAGCAACATAAATAATAATAATTATAATAATAATAATATTCGTTGACTCTGGTACAAGGACAAGGAATTTGGGTACTCAGACTCATGCTCAACACACTAACGAATTTGAGTAAAAAAAATAAAATTTGGGTATTTATAATCAAACTTGATACACTAACGAATTTGTTTATGCTAAACTTTATAGCAGAAATAAATTATATTTCTAATCTTGGTCTGGCACAAGGCCACACAAATTGGGTACTCAGAGTCGTTACACTAACGAATTTGTTTATGGGTGTGTTGCACCCAATGACTACACTCGCAGAAATATCTTAAAGACGAACTTGATAACGAGTGCATTAGGATAAGTGCAAAATGGTAATTATATTTAAAGCTAAGTCAGGCGCAAGGAGAAATAAATTGATCACACTATCAGAATCGAACATATGACATCGCTTAACCGGCTTTCCAGATAGACAGGACATGCAACGAGTTAGGTATGATATAAATAGTGAGGCACCCAGTGATGGTCAAATTCACAATAGAAGAGGATTCTTCTGCATAAAGAACGTTTATCTATTCTGCATCAAATATGTTATAATTATTTACAAAAACTAAGGGTAGTGTGGTACAACGACAAAACGCTTGAGCATACAATGTGAATCAAACTCGTTACTCGTGCTAACAGATCTGTAAGATGAGCTTCAACATTGGGATACGGTAGGCTTCTACGAAGAAAAGCCATTTTACTTTCCGATTTTACTTGGTAGATAAATTCGTCGCGCATTTTCCAAGCAAACATTGATGTATATGCACGGGATATATCAATTCGGGATAATGATCGGAAAAAGTTATACTTGACAAGAGGACCAGTATTTGCAAAGATTAGGTAATTGTTTCCAGGGCAGACGTAAAACGAAAGCATAAGTTCATTAAAAAGGTTTAAAATGGTTTACCACTTATTACAGATCTTTTTAAAATGCCATCTCCTTTTAGAAAAGATGGCTTTACAAGTTTCTTTACTTTCTGCGAACTGCCACGATTTCTTTATAAGGATAGTAGAATGGTTTCAGGTTGTTAAAGATGGTGAAAAGGTTCCTCTTCTTCTGTAGCATAGACCTCCCACCTCATACTGGGAGGTCTTGGTCACTGCGCCAAATTAATACAATTTTGTATAGCCCCTTCGCGCTGGGGAGTTCTTGGGCGATGGCGACAATTCAATAATAAACTTGCATTCTTCTCTCGCTCGTCTTTTCCAGGATGGTGATCACTAGTCGGTTTGCGTTCACAGGGAATTTTAACTTAGCTAGTTTATTAACGTCGGCGTATACATTTCTAAATATCCAGTAGGGGCGCTCTCTCCCCACCACTGGAGCGACATTTTCCATGCACGAAAGGAAAACACGTCTACGTTGTTCGACAGTTAAAACTCGGCTCCTTGAAAAATCTTTCGCTATCTATAAATCCCATGCTAGTTCAGCCAATCAAAATTGACTTCCTTTATTTTGTCTTATATCTGACCCCTGAGGTCAACCTGAGGAAGTCAGAAAATAGATACACTTCCCGCTAAAAATAAACTATTATTAACACTTCTTCTTTCTCTCTTTCTTCTTCCTTTTCATCTTTCTTTTCATACTCCTCCTACTCTTCTTTTTCCTTGCGCCATATCCATTTAGAGACGTGTGTGATCATTGGCTGTCTATAACATTCTATCCTTTGTAGTTCTTAGCGACGTTTGGCTTTTAACCATGCATCTTCACCTTAGTTTTGCCATCTATCCACACAAGGTAGTCAGGTACGTGGCACACTGCCTCCTCCTTTCTCTTTTGTCATCGACATATTCTGTGACTGTCAAATTCTCCAAGCCTCATTCCTCGTAATGCGTCCAAGAAATTTCAGCTTTGTCTTTGTGATTCTGATTATAACATTTGGTGTAACTTTTGTTTCCATTTTCCTTAAGATGTCTTCATTACTTACGCACAACGTCTATGGTATTCTCAGCATCTTTCTGTAGAATCACATTTCTGTTACTTCAAGTCTTCAAGGATTGTTCAGCATTCACTGGAGTATGAGAGAACCGATATGATATAAGAGTTCAGCACTCTTATCTTTGTTTCATGACGACATTTTCCCGTATCTTAATACTTTGCTTAGTTTTTGGAAATCATATTTTATCGAATTTTAGATACTTTGGCTTTATAGCCTTAGTAAGACGCTTGTTGACGAAATGTTAGCAACTTATCAATAAATTTAAAATGTACTATAGATACCGCTCTTATTTTCCGATAGTATTGTATATGGGCGTCCGTATTTACAAAAATCAGTACGTTTATAGAGAAACTCAAAAAATGTCAAAATTCATTTTAAAATACTGAGGGACGCCGAATTGTAGTAAGCTTTTCCATTTATGATTAGTACGTAATGTTTATTTAATAAAAATATCACTTGACCGCTACAAATTAATACCGAATTTTAAAAGTTTATAAATTATTCTAATTAAAATAATAAAAAAAAAACAATTCTTGTAAAAATTCATTTTTTTTCTTAAGCCATAATATAACTTGATTGATGCCCAAATTGACGATTTAAAATTTTTGTAAACTTGTCCTCGTAACTAAAATAAACATTAAACGCTAGAAAAAAAGAATGTCTCAAAATTTCATAAATTAATTAAGTGTGTGTGGGGGGTGGGTGGGTGGTGGTGGGTGGAAATGGACAGATGTAAATAAAGTATTTTCACCAAGAATTTCCAGAAAAGAAACATTTTAAAACAATCAGGTTCCTGTTATGATCATCAAACTTAATAGCCGTCGATAGCCTACGTACCCTGCTCAAAGTTGCCCGTGAGCTATAGTTATAGTTCTCTTTATGCTAATTACCTATTAGCTAAAGCAATCCCATTACATCTCCCTGAATCTTTTGGGTTTCAGGACCTGCGAGGATCTACGGCGTCTCCTACATTTCCTCCCTCCCCCCTTCACACTGGTTTCACGAGTATTTCTCACTATGGAGGACACCTTGATCTATTTATTTTATACTCAGTGTCCCATGTTTTGTACTCCGAATCTTCCGAAGAACTTTGATCGCCCATTGATTCCTCTTCCCTGCTTTCTTGTTCATCTACACAGTTATTTGAACTAGCTTCGCTTTGTACTTCCTCGTAATTTTGGTTACCTCTTAATTGGTCTGCATGCACAACAATATTTTTTTTTACCATTCCTGCATATTAATGCTGTGTTGTATCCTTTTTGCATTATGTACTTATCCTTTTCTGACTCGTTTTCTTTATTTCTTTTGTACCATATGTTTTCATTAATAGAGTAAGACATGATTAATGGAACTTTAATCTGTCTGCTCATTAATGTAGACGGGCTCTCTAATCTCTCAGCATGTGGTATTGTTCTGTAACTCAACAATAATCTTCGTAGGAAAGTTTCAATCTTTTCTTGCTGAGAAGAAAATGTTTTCAATCCTATCTTTATTATTTGGACCATTCGTTCAGCAATCCAATTTGATTAAGGGTGGTAAAGAGATGTTTTATATGGGACACAACCAATCTTCCTTAACCACGAGCATAGACTTTCGTCACAGAAATCGGAAGCATTATCAGTTACTAATGTTCTTGGTACTCCATTTCTAGCAATATTATGCTTAATATTTGTTTTACATTAATAGATTTTTTTTTTATCTTGAACTTGGAAAACTTCAGGCCAGGTGGAAAAAGCGTCAGTCAGTATTAGACATAAACCTACCCCGTTAACTTGTGCGTGATCCATATGAACTCTAGACCATGGTTCTGTTTCCTTAGCCCAAGAGTGTAACTAATTCTGTCGAAAAATGTCTATTTCGGCATATCTAGGACATTTGCATACGTAATTCTCCACTTCTCGGATGTGTCCC
This sequence comes from Acanthosepion esculentum, assembly GCA_964036315.1. Classification (NCBI taxonomy): domain Eukaryota; kingdom Metazoa; phylum Mollusca; class Cephalopoda; order Sepiida; family Sepiidae; genus Acanthosepion; species Acanthosepion esculentum. Next base: position 35,554,976 of record OZ038483.1, on the reverse strand, counting down.
GGCCACCACGCTTCCAATTTTAACCGTTTTTGTCTATCGGCTATCCCACAATGCACATCATGACCACTTTACTTCTTTTCGACATCTTTCCGGTAGTACGACTAAATCCCCATTAAAAATGAGACCATTTTCTATTGATAGTTTGTGTCTGGTTTCTTTGTATGGTCTTTCTTCTTTATGAAAAACTAGCAGCATGGCCCAGCGTTGCCCGTGCTTGATTCAAAAATCGTACGACTCATTCATCAATCGCTATCACTTGACTTCAAATACTTTTGCCCTTCCTTGCCTTTAAAGCTGATGTTGCTACATGCCTTACTTCTTGCCTATCTCACACTGCGAATTTTTTCTAAGCTCTATACTAAACATTAAATCTGTTACGAAAAAAGAACTAAACAAAATGAACACAAAACGATCAGCTTTAAAAAAGGACTCGTAACTGGAAAAACCGAATGAAAAAAGAATGTTAACAACAAATACTTTTTCGCACCCAACCCAGTTCTGCAGAATCAGAATCAACGTTAAGTTTAAGCAAGTGAATGAGCCAATTGGAGTAAAGTGCCATGCAGATTTAAATTTTTCCCACTTGTGGCGAATGCAGCTATCGATTTTTTTTGCATTCTAGCATGCTAGTTAACATTTGTGTCAGTCAGCTGTTGGCTCTCACGCTGGCCAATAGAATCTTTCTGCCTATTCGTGGCAGCCAGCTATAGGCTCTCACTCTGGCCAGTAGAAAATGGCCACAAACTACATGAAAACTACCGTAGAATTATGAAAAAATCGATTATTTCCACTATCGATGGGAGTTGGGAAATGCAATGTCGGTCATGGCCTTCCTTCTAAATTGGAGCATGTTCATGTAAATTTTGGTGCAAATCCGTCGAAAATTGCGGCCGTGCATTCGTTACACACACAAACACATCCTGCCTTTTATAGATAGAGATTACTCCATTTATTGTATTAATGTTTTATGAAAATCCAACAATTATCTGATTTTTGCAACAATTTACAAATTAATGTGTTTTTCAGCGCAAAAAGACGCTGAAATTTCCCAGATAAATTTAAGATCTCACGCTTAAGAGAAAAACAAAATTTTTAACTAAAATTTTGAAGAATCTAAAAAGCATTATAAATTAAGCATTTTTACATAAAATATCATTTGGTCTTTTCTCTTCATATTAACACAAGGATTTCGCCGATAAAACTTTGTTTTATTAAAGTATTGGCCGCATATGTTTCTGACAAAGATTTCTCGAATATCCAGGAGGGCAGATGTAGTTGGATAAAAAATACCGTTTAATTAAAAAACAATGCTTCTACTCGAATATGAGTATCCATAAAAAAAAAATTAAAAATAGCACACACACACACATGTGTATGTATGCGTGTGTGTGTTTATAGATTGATATGTATAATATTAATTATAATAGAAATCAAAATAGTCATCCATATATGTATTTGGATAAACCAAATAACCCCACTGGTATGTATGTAAAGCGGCAATGTTTATTTCAGCTCGGAAAAGTGTTCGTTTCTGTTGATCTTTTAAGCGCTTTAGTGACACAGGTAAATGGTTTTGAATTGAGTTGGAACTTTAAAGTGCTTACTGTCCTGTTGCTTCTCTCTATAATCTGGGTTAATATCTTCCATTTCCAGCCAGAAACTGAATGTAAACTTTGAATGACTCACCTACACCGAGTTCGCTAACCTATATCAAGCAAATATCTTTAACTTCTTGTGCACTGGAACTGATACCAAAACAGTCTTTGTTCATTTCCCATTGCGGAATAAACTGGTAATAAATTATATGCACTTTTTGCCAGCGTACTCGTTGTTTGGAATGAAAGGTGCATTAAGCCAGACAGCGCACCAGTTTTGAAAATGCCATTTCTATCAGTATTTACTAACTAAAGCTTACTCTATCACAAGTCAACAACAGTAGAAATCCCGGAAAGAATCAACTCACTATACTAGTAGATTGGTCACTGAGAGTAGTTTGATGGTAATGATAATGTTGATATTAGCCTTTCCTTATAACATTCGATTTTTATTGACCGAGCAATTTCGGTGAAATTTTATAAAATATTCGCATTAAAACATTTTTTCAAGGAAATATTTTCCCCAAGTCCAGTATCTGTTATTCTTCTTTCCAGTATTTATAAGGGGGTTGACTTCGTAACCTTTTATTTGAAGTAATATAAAAAATCCTGATCTTGATTATGTCATTATTTTCACTATGAAATATATGTACTATCATTTTTAGTTGTGGTGGTGATGTAGTTTCTGTTATTTGGTACAGTTCTTTGTGATTCTGTAGCGCCAGTCCATGAGATTCAAAGAAGAGACCTCGCTAAGGTATACATGCTTCATTCGTTCGACGCCATTTTAAACAATTGATCTTAGAAAGTGGTTGTATACAGTGGACTGATTAGATACTTCTGAACTAGTTTGACACCATGTATGACATTCACATGAAAGTCTCGATCTGACGTGACTATTTAAGAACATGACAGAAAACTTTTAGGTTAATGTTTTAGCATTGCAGTAACTTTCCGTGCCGGGCGAAACTGTTCGTGGCGCAACCAACTCTCTGTTCATTTTCCTTATATCCTATACTAAATTAGTAGCGACAGAGTAATAAATAGATAAAAAGACCAAAATTTCACAATCTCTATAAATACATGTATAATCAGAATCGCTAGGCCATTAAGCCATATTTCAACCAACCAATCAGAAAACTTTCACAACCAGGATATAGAAAAAGAAATAAGCAAATAATAACAAGGATACCAAAATTTCACAATCTATAAAAATAGATGTATATATAATATCGCCAAGCAACAAAGCCATAGTTCGACCAACCAATCAGCCAGGCTATAATGCCGCGAACCAAGGAGAAGCACAGCAGCTTTTTTGAAGCGGATCTATAGATGGGAAATAAATCAAAACCAGAATCGATTAATAAATCTTATCCATTCTCCGATGCTGAGGTGAACGTATCATATCCTGAGACGAAATACATTTGCACAACAACCTGACGACTTTAGACGGCTAAACCGTTCTAATACATTTAAAACACTCACTCTCGTTTCCTCAAATTTTTAAGCAGCGCGCCGATACATTTGAAAACAGACATATCTTCCTTTAACCACATTGTCAAACAGGCGGTTAATATATGTGAATACATACATACAGAAATACGTATACATATATCTATCGGACTCTCTCTCTCTCTCTCTCTCTCTCTCTCTCTCTCTCTCAGCAACCTATGTATTTTCTTTTAATTATTACACAAGATCAATATAGATCTAAACCAAAATATAGCAATATATTGTCGGAACGGAATTTGTCAGAAGAGAACCTAAACAATTCATCCCAAACCAATAAACTTCTAATTACCATTAATTTATTATAGCTGGTTCATATACCAATGTTTTTTCAGTGTTTCGTATGCTAAGAAGATGATAAGAAAAAGTTAAAAAATTATTAATGACGCGTTTCATCTAGAGTGTATGTTCTTTTTGGCTTCTTTGGATTAGAATGAAAGAAAGACAAAATTGCCTCCATAAATTAAATTAAATTAAATTACACTATCTTATCACCTCCAGTGCCCAGACTCTAGAGAGTGCCTGTCCACTTGTTTGTTTTATCAATATCTATATTAAAACATTCAGTCTTGGTAGATTTTAAATCAGTCCAAGAACTATAGAAAAAAATTATATGAACACCGCGGAAGTATCCCGTATAAGAGCACTATAAAAGCACATCTAACCACTGTTTTGACTAAAAACAGAAAATCACATAGGCATCGTAACAGCCGCTTTCTGACGTTAGTGATGAACGTGGTCACTCCATTAGTCAGCCGTCAGGAGTCAAACCGAGCAGTTGCTTTTTTTTTGTTAGCATGAGCGAGGTTTTACCTCGCCATGACGAGTCGCCAAAGGGTCAACTCATATAGCGTCATTTTCCTTTGAGAATGTATCCTCACTAGATATTAAAAAAAACTATCTTCAGCTCACAGTGTTCATGTTGGTAACAACCACTCACTCGCCGTTTCCTGTTTGAGAAATATGTCCTCGGTATTGATATCGAAGATAAATCCGGTCCGCTCGAATCTCCGTTGGGAATCCTAAATATGGCTTCTCTCCAGAAACAAAGAAGAATCGCCGGCAGCTCAAATTCCCGTTGAGAATGATTGCATGATCCTCTACCCATTCTGCATTTTCTCTACCGCTTGTGGTTTATACATGTGTTATAGTTTCACTGTGTGGGACACCTGTAAATATGAGTATTTAATTTTATGTATGCCTTAGCGATATAAAACACTATCTGAGAACAATACATGTTTGGCTTTCCCTTTTCTTTCTGCTATTCCGTTCCCTCGGTGTATGAAGGTGTTATATTACCAACGAAAATTCTGAAGATGCAATTTTAACCGGTCAATGTATCATGAATCTGGGATAAGAAGTTCTATATGCGGTGTATTATGTGGATTTATTTTACTGGGAATTGGTTCCCTCTATGTAGAATTCTTTTTATGTATGATTCTAATAAATTAACAATATCAGAAAAAAATCCTTGAATAATTCAGTGAGTCAAAATCGGAATTTTTCCTTTGAGAATGAATACAAATTTTAGTTGACAGCGTAAGACTATCAAACATTTGAAAATAACATGGATGACTTGGAGTGAATTTATATTAATAAAATATTTTACGACAGATATTCTGGAAACTTTGTCTCAATTCGATAAAAGAACCACCGAATCAAAGCATTTGCTAACAAAAACGTTGAATAATAGTGTAACTGAATAGAATAAAATAATAGAATAACTGAATAAGTGGAAACGAAGAAAACTGTGGGCAAATAAAACAAATACGGTGAAATGAAAGCGATTGAAAGAAAGTCTGAACTGCCTTATCCATCATTTCAGCTCGTTTAGGCAAACACCGGTAGTTCGCAACTGGTGCCAATTCATTTGGTGTCAATTTCCCGCCAAAAGCTTTACTGCGTTATCTTCCAATGATATCAGTTACTTGGTTGGCGAAGACTTCTGACAATGAGCGCCAATAGATCAAAATATAGCTTAGATGACGGACATTTATATTGAATGACGTAGCCGACTCGGGTGGCTATTGTTAGGATAGAAATACGGAGCATGATGGGAAATGGGGAGGGAATTCCCGAGATAATTAGGATCGACTGTTATTGATTTTAACGTCCAAAATATCCATTCTAGAAAGAGCTTCTCAGACACTTCATTCTAAAATGGAGGAGGATTGTATTGTTTTAATATGACTATTAATCAATTTGTGACTTTGTCTATGTCTTTATCGTAAAACATGTCAGTATATAGTGTTTAAGGAGTTCTATCCTTTCTAGATGTCTAACACATATGTTGAACTTATATATATATATATATATATATATATATATATATATATATATATATATATATATATATATATATATCAGTTAGGATAAAATATGGATCAAATCTGGTAAAATGAGATAAAGAACAAATAGGAGCGTTTATCATTCTAAAATGTTTCACTTTTATTAAAGCTTCGTCAGAGACAGAGATATGGAGAAAAAGATAAAAATTCTGGCATTTTTACTTTTGTGTTGTTTGATTTTCATTGGTCAGTCATGTATCACGTGCATTCCATTCTTTTAAACCATATTAGTATAAAATGCGCGGTGTCTGAATTCAATGAGAGATTCAAACTAGAATTTTTAACTTATATACATATAACGATATTTACGCGTTTTCAGGTAGGCTTGGAGTTCCTTAATCTCTTGAGTATTACGCGTGATACATGACTGACCAATAAAAATCAAACACAAAAGTAAAAATACCAGAATTTTGTGCGTCTGAGAAATTATATATACATTATTATATATCAAAATAATTAAAAAAATATAACAAAGTTTAAAAGGTTTTCGTATGACAGGTTTCGTCCTTTAGAACTTTATCGGACTAAAGTGATATTTACATCGATGCGACTACACATGCGCACGAAGAAGAGGAGACTGAGTAATTTTCAATTAAAAAAATAAAATATTCAATTTTCTTAGCAGATCTATTATCACAATGTGAGATATTTAATAACAAAAGTGATGGAAACATGAAAAAAATAAAGAAACTAAATGAAATATGTTAGACTCTATATTCAAAATATATATTAAAAAAAGAATTATATATTAAATTATATATGAATGATATAATGAATGAATAAAATTGCTAGTCACTCACTATATTTATTACTATGGCAAATGTTATATTGAGTTATATTCCTTAATCTCATCAGCTCAGACCTTCATAGCTAGGAGTTGCCATGTCATGTAAATCATCTCATTCCTTTCGTGTTGCTTTGGAAGGGAGTCAGTTCAGACAGAATCAGACTGCTTCCCCACCCCGAGAAGTGTTATTTCGGGGAACGAACTTCCGAGAGGTTGCTTCTCTGGCCACTACAATCTTAACCTCTAAAAAGTCTTCAGCCGTTATCTATTCTAAATATCCTTATAATGTGTACTTCCTGTTTCCCACTTACTTCCCTCTCAGTATCCCTCTCTTTATGCCCTGTGTTGGGTGAACTAGAGTAAACAAAAAAAAGAAGAAAAAAAAAAAAGAAAAAAAACAATTAAGAATACCTTATAAGAATACCTTAATAATATATAAATATGTTTCACTATTTATTTTATTTAATCAGAATTTCTTTGGAAGTTGAACGATGTGGACTTGGTTATATTTTGAAAAACACGTGGCGCCCGCAAAAATTGATATATACACACATACTACCGCCTTAAAAAGAATACGTGACACCAACTAAACCAATGAGAATAGGACAACATAGAATATTTATAACAGTCGAATGAAGCACCTAGATACGTGTGAGTGCCTAAGAAGACTTAATATTATTAAACGTATTGATTATTTTCATTTGTCCTATCTTATATAGGGATCAGTCTTCATTAACCCTTTGAGCACTGTTTTCCTGAAGAATTGTATCCTTTCTACCTGAGCTCCTGTGTCAAAATTCTCAAATAATTGGTATGTAATGTTTCACGGTAGGTATAAAAATGAGACAATCGATAGTAAAACACGACCAAAGTTTTTACCCACTGTTCAATCGGTGGCTGAGCATTAAGTAATTTTTCTCTATCACCGGTAAAGTGGTGGTCAGGGCTCAAATGGTTAATACTTTAACACACAAGCAGGTGTTTCAAATATTTTTTCCGGTAACGAGGTGGTGATACGACCAGGAGTGTCACCGGCCGTTAGTTTGTATCCGCCTTTGCAGTAACAAGGTTATAATGCGAGTTTGGCTGATTGGGACGGTCGTCTCCCTATTAGACGCCAGTCTAGGGAGAGGAGAATGTTTTGATGCAGAGGGGGGGTTATCTCGCTTTCGGTAAGACGAATTCACTTGGGTCAAGTGACGACCGGTGAGTAACGCGAATTCATGAGGTGACATTCCCCACTTTCTATATAGAAGAAAATAGGCCCCATAAGACCACAGTGATAGGGTGAACTACTTGAAAACACGTGGTCTTGTCAAGGAATATAGATGAGACCACCTACTCGGCTGTTTTCGATTCGGGAAATATTACATGAAAGAATCATTAGTTTTTCACCCGTTCGCATTGCTTGTTTTATTAATATGCGTGATAATTTCCCTGTGTGGGACAAAAATACAAATATATACATATTTGTATATCATTTCTTGTATGACATTACGTTATGTAAAAACTCTTTGAAAACAATGCGTAGGTGGCATTCATTTCTTTAAGCGATTTTTGTCCTTCCTTCCGTCGTATTAAGGTATTAGTATTTTACAGATATACTAATGTCTATAATGGGCAACTGGAAACTGGAAACTTTCCAGGCATTCCTATCAAGATAATTTACTCAGTGTGGTGGGTGGTATGAAAGCATTGGATAACGAGGATGTTTGGACTTCAGGTTTTAATCTCTCTGTGTAAGGTTATCAACATTGATTTAAAGTTAGAATCAATGTTAGAATCTAATTTACGTAGATGGGACTATTATATAAACATATTCTTCTGTCTCACTGAAGAATTCCAAACAGCAAAGAAATATGGAGTAGACCAGTGATCTTAAAAAACGGAGACATTTTTTGAAAAATATTCTCCTTAAATTTGAAAAAGTTTAATAAATTTGTCCCTCGCCCTTTCCATCTGAGTTACAAATTGCAACGGCAGAGAATCAGTCAATTTTAAGTAGGCACATTGTTAAAATATGTTCTGTAAATTCGTTTTTAGACAAAACAAAAAGTCTTTTAATTAAAAATGATTAATAAGATACAGTATTCCTACTGAGTAGATACTAACTTAAAATTTAATTAATTCATGAATTATCGTCCTCGGTGTGACGATAAACTACATCCGGCAGCAAGGATTTTGATCGGGAGATGAGATATTTTGAAGATTGTGGAGGCACCTATTAATTGTTGTTGTTCCCAAGTCCACATTGACCTGGGGTGGTCGCGCCTGCTAGGGTCCCAGCTATTTGCAAATATAGAAGCGTTGGACAAAAATTAACAGTACATTTTTATAATAAAGTGACCAACCAATAATACATTTTTATAGTAAAATGACAATCAACGCAACGCTAAAAAAATATAAAAATACATTTTTATAGTAAAATTGCCAACAATAAATTTTATGATACAAAATATATATCTAAAATTGCGATGCAAAATTCATATCTAAAAAAAACATAGCGTTACTCTGAAAGCATAAAATTATGTACACAATATCTGTAGTTGAAAGCATAAAATTAATTACAAAATATTTAGATTTCGGCATTAAATAACCTATAGACATTGATATGCCCCAAACAAAATCAAACATCCAACGTAAAAGAAATCTTTGATGACATTAATCCATATAATATCCTACATTTTCTTAAAGAAATCAAACTGTATTCCAAAATATAATTTCGACAAAACTAGAACAAAAAACACCTAGATTACCACCTCTAGTAATCTTGTCTACGCAAACACGTATATGCACAAAAGATGTGCATCATCTACCATGTATTCAACTGTGAAAGCAGAATAACATATATCATATTTTTATTACTTCAACCTCCCAAGAAAATTAAATTTTGGCATTAAATGATCCATAAGGATTTGATATGCTGTTAAACAAACAAATCAATCAATCAGTTCATGAATTACGAGAAAAGATAAATATTAATCAACAAATATCAAAATATTAGTCCGCAAAGATTCAAATTTTATGTATGTATAATTATTAAGTTTTTAAAAAATTTATAACCTTCGAATAATACACTTTTGAACTGAAGCAGGCATTTTTCTGTTACATATTCGTAGGCGTTTTGTGTCTAATACTACGTTCGCGCGCTAGACAAAAACAACGTATCACGTAATTAGTTAAAGTGAGAGCCAGTGTGATAGGCTGAATAGAGCCGGGTGTAACAGTCCGAGCCAAAGTCATTAAGAAATTTTCCAGTATTTAGCCTGTCGTACAAAAACTGTCTCCATAAGAAGAAACGAAAACAATAAAAACAATTTTTATAAAACACCTCAACAGTTTCTGGAATATAAAATAAAATGAATTTATAGTTTATGTGCTTCATTCTTTTCTGTTTCTTTGTAGACGAGTTAAATATATTTACAAGCTCAAATTCTCCCACGGGGAACCCACTCAACCACCCAGATAAGCTATCATAATTCATGTAATAATGAATGAAGTTACCTGAACATCCATTTATATTCAGCTTTGTTGATTGTTGGAATCTTTTCGTAAATGTTCGGAAATAAAGTTTTACGAAAAACGAAAACACTTTTCGTACATCATACGGCGAGTTCTGTAATTCATTTAAATTCATTCGTAATTCTCCTACAATAACAGAAAATGAACAAAAAAAAAAATAGAACAAAAAATGAAACTTACATAAAACAAATCCTTCGCCATTGTTCCACAAAGCATCAGTCGTTGAACAAGTAACGTCAAGTAGAAGTAGAAGTTTTCTGTAGTGGAATGGACTTGGGCCATTTTCCTTTGGGAGCCGACAGATGTCTCTACATTTCATAATAAGTTATGACTATTCAGAATCTCATCGTAAACATGAAAAGAAAGTAAAATTCTACTAAATGGCAAACATATATGCGCCTCTCTTTTCAAATGAATATCTTCATTAAATGAATTACTGACATTTGTACCGAATACTCGAACGTCACCGTAACCATACTGACAACACTATTAGCTTTGCTCATATATATATATATATATATATATATATATATATATATATATATATATATATATGAAAGGCAAATTATAGGTTCGTGAACTCTCCGTCGAATATACACACGTAGGTATACACATATACATAAAAAAAATTATCTCTCAGATTGTTTTCAATGTGTCCTTCGAATTAGTTTTGTTCAGCGTCCATTCAGTGAATTCACAAAGGGTATTACTTATAAAAGCTCGAGATAAATGCTTGTACTGAAATCAGTTCACCGATGATGTTTAAAATCAACGAATTTTGGTGCCCACGCCCATATATATATATATATATATATATATATATATATATATATATATATATATATATATATATATATATATGTATATATATATATGGAAAGAGAGAAAGATAGATAGATAGATAGATAGATGTGTTTGTGTATGTGCGTATGTATGTATGTGCGCGCGTGTTAGTATGAGTGTGTTCAAGATGCATTTATACATGTCTGCGTGTACACGTATAGTTTGATATTTGGAACACATTTCCTACGCTTTTTCACATCTATCTAAATCATCTAAGGTTTTTTTTTATTATATTTTACAATTATCTAGGATTGTGTTATCTATCTATCTATGATTGTATTATCCATCATTCTATCAATTGAAGTTTTTATTATTTATTACAGTTATCTATCTATCTATCTATCTATCTATCTATCTATCTATCTATCTATCTCAGCCTATTTCTAATTCAGTTGACAATTATGTTTATACTCGTATATCTCACCTTTCACCCTCTCTCTCTTTCAATCACTCTTGTAGTTTATTTCTTTATCACCAATCTGATTCCATATATATATATATATATATATATATATATATATATATATATATATATATATATATATATATATATATATACGAGAAGAAAAAAACAACGACGTTTTAGTATGAATAGCGACGTCTTCGACCATTATTTAGAGATGACTTTAAAAGGCTCTAAAAGTTCGGCCCCGTGGTCATCTATTCTAAGCTTATTTAATATCTGTCGACTTAAGGGCATTTGACGTAGCTTAGCAACGCAGGCGAGACTTCGACACTTTCTTTCTTCTCTACAACTGTAGTCTACTTATCGAATAAACTAACTTTACCTCCTGATATATCGAGGGCCTGACTTCTGATCGAAATTTGTGCGTTCGATGCATCTAGTCAGAGTTCCAATTCAGGTAAGAGATATGGTTTCTTTTCAGTATCACATCATACAACGAGCAGATAATCTTCAAAAGAGCTTTTATTTTTCTTTTGCGTATCCAGTCCCTTTAGGATGGAGAAAATTACGGCTCTCCCCTGTTTATGTGGCTCTAAGTAACTTTCATAAATAGAGATTTATTTTATTTATTTGTTTTTTGTTTTGGCATGCATTCACAAAACCTCATCAGGTAGGTCACTCTTCGGCCTTCTTCCATGTTTTGCGAGTGTCAGGCTCTTCAGGTACACTTTCCGCTTTTATTATGTGGCTCAGAAATTTCAACCGCCACTTCTTATTATAAGGATATTAGATACCCAAAATGTCTGTGCCGTCTTTTTTATTCATTGAATCCATGGGGTACCTATTTCCTTCATGTCTCTATCTCCACTTCTCTCATTATATATATATATATATATATATATATATATATAATTATATATATCCACAGATAGACTGTTTTGCTGTATCATAGCTCCTCCGTGCTGCTAGACGTCCGATTGCTTCAAGCAGGGATCGAAATCCGACGGATATGACATCAGTCAGATCTCTTATCTCTAGACCATCGTCGTAGACAGGGAATGAATTTTAATGTCTTTCTCTATACGAAATACGCCTGCGGCTCATAGAACTCAATTTAATTTTACTTGAAGAGTATATATATATATATATATATATATAGGAAATACAACCTACAAGGAAATAATAGGTTCCTTTATATGATCAACTAGCAACTAGCAGGACCGACTGGGTCCTATAGCCTTGGTTGGCAACTAGTATATCGTAGAAAGTAACGGCAGCTTACTGCAGGAATTGTTCTGCCAAGTCAATCATGAATGGAAAACGGACCTGATTGCGTAATTGTGCATCTAAGCAACGAAGGTTCCTTTCGACCGATACAAATATATTAATCTATACATCCTATTGACTTAGCTGTTCTAGCAGACATAAGAATCCATGAGTTCCCAAGCCGTTTCCTTCTTTTTTTTCGTACACGACTTTTTGTCATCTGTACCCATATTCTTTTTGAAGACACGATGCTATTCAATTCGCCATACTTGGCAAAGCGCTAAAGTAATACAAGGCCAATCAATTTTGAGGATATCTCTGTGTGTATGTACAAGTGAGTTACAGATATGACCTTGAAAATAAAAACAAAAGAAAAATGAAAAATCACAGCAGGTAAGAAAAAAGTAGTAGTAGAAGAAGAAGAAGAAGAAGAAGAAGAAGAAGAAGAAGAAGAAGAAGAAGAAGAAGAAGAAGAAGAAGAAGAATGATGATGATGATAATAATAATAATAATAATAATGATAATGATAACAATAACAATAATAATAATAATAATAATAATAATATATTGTATATTTTATACCGGAGCCAAAAGTATATAGTTGTTTATTTTATACCGGAGTCAAAAATCTCATTCGAACCCTAGTATTTAAAAATAGTTGTTTATTTTATACCGGAGTCAAAAATCTCATTCGAACCCTAGTATTTAAAAATAGTTGTTTATTTTATACCAGTGCTAAAAATCTTATTCGAACCATAGTATTTAAAATCAGTTGTTTATTTTATACCAGTGCCAAAAATGTTAAACGAACCCTAGTATTTAAAAATAGTTGTTTATTTTATACCAGTGCCAAAACAAAAATGTTATTCGAACCCTAATATTTAAAAATCGTTGTTTATTTTATACCCGTGCCAAAACAAAAAAGTTATTCGAACCCTAATATCTAAAAATAGTTGTTTATTTTATACCGGAGCTAAAAATATTATTCAAACCCTAGTATTTAAAAATAGTAGTTTATTTTATACCAGTGCCAAAAATCTTATTCGAACCCTAGTATTTAAAAATAGTTGTTTATTTTATACCGGAGCCAAAAATATTATTCGAACCCTAGTATTTAAAAATTGTTGTTTAATTTATACCAGTGCCAAAACAAAAATGTTAATCGAACACTAGTATATAAAAATAGTTGTTTATTTTATACCAGTGCCAAAACAAAAATGTTATTCGAACCCTAGTATTTAAAAATAGTTGTTTATTTTATACCAGTGCCAATAATCTTATTCTAACCCTAGTATTTAAAAATAGTTGTTTATTTTATACCAGTGCCAATAATCTTATTCGAACCCTAGTATTTAAAAATAGTTGTTTATTTTATACCAGTGCCAAAAATCTTATTCGAAACCTAGTATTTAAAAATAGTTGTTTATTTTATACCAGTGCCCAAAATCTTATTCTACCCTTAGTATTTAAAAATGGAAACATTGAAAGTTAGTTCTTGATATAGGCATATCAAAATATTGATCACTTATCTCCTCCTTATGACTAAGTACAATTGTCTAGCGGCATTAACGATATATGAAACCCGCTGCTTAAAAACGGAAGTTGATTTTAGACGCTTATTTCACGTGTGAACGAAAACCGTACCAAATTGTGACAGAAAGAAAACCTGTAGCTATAATTTCCAAGTATGATATTCCCACTGACTGATAGAACGTGAATAAATAACCAGATAAATCCAAACAATAAATAGATGACACATGGTCACAAGTAAGGTTCAGCGGTGGACAGACCCTATTCATCTTCGCTACTGAGTGGACACCTTGGGCTATCACGCGCTGGCCGCGACGAATCGATCACTGGCCACTGAGTCCGGCTAAACTGGCACCAGTGGAGGCGGGGTACGTGGGAAGCACATCTGTACTGAGCAGAGAGCAAGAAGTGTGAACACAGTGCACCAGGAGAGCGGTGTCAGCGAAAGTGGGGTCACTTGGTGTTGCAGACAGGGACAAAGGTGATGGCTCTATTGAGGCCCGCTTGGCAAGTGAACGGACGCTGATAATTAAGGGACATTCCCTAGTATTACACCGCACAATATGGGAGTTAGGCCAAGAGAAAGAACATTTCATTCTCGACCTCAGTTCACTTCTTACACGCACACACACACACACACACACACACACACACACACACACACACACACACACATACACACACATATAGCTAGCTAGATAAAAGGTAAAAAGAAAGACGGATAGGTTAAGAGAGAGAGAGAGAAAGGGGGGAGGGAGGGTAAGAGAGAGTGAGCCAGAGAAAGAGAAGGAAGGAAGGAAAAAGAAAAGTAAAAGCAAGAGAATCATGTGTTGTCTTGAGTAGAGATAGATAGATAGATAGATAGATAGATAGATAGATAGATAGATAGATAGATAGATAGATAGAAGGGGAGAGAAATAACCAGAATTGGAGGAGAGAAATAGATAGATTGAGAGATAAAGGGAGAGGTAGATCGGAAGAGAAATAAATAAATAAATAAATATATAAATATATATATATATATATATATATATATATATATATATATATATAAAGAGAGGTAATAGATAGATAGATAGATAGTTAGGGAAAGAAAGAAAGTGAAATAGATCTATAGACAGAGAGAGGAATAGAGAGGAATGAAATAGATTGATAGATAAATAGATAGGAAAGTAGAGAGGTGTGTGAAAAGAGAGAAGGAAAATCGTATGGGTGGGCATGAGTCAAGTTAGATAGATAGATAGAGAGAGAGAGAGAGAGAGAGAGAGAGAGAGAGAGAGAGAGAGAGAGAGAAAGACAGAGAAAGAGAGAGAGGTGAGAAATAGATAGACTGATAGGTAAATAGATAGAAAAGTAGTGTGAAAAGAGATAAGTACAAGAAAAACAATCGTATGTGTCGTCTTAGTAGATCTTCGTATGTGTCTATATTTATGGGAATTTATTCCAAGCTATTCATATTTATTGGTGGACCTTTCACACTGCTTTTCCGTAAGATAAAGGCCTCTGAACATTTGTACAGACACATATTTCATTATAGCAATGATATTTTTCTGGTTTGAAGCAACAAATCCGTCTATGTATCACATTCATTAATGCTTAAACGTGCGCATATGGAGAAAAAGCAAAGTGCAAATATCTGCATACGCTTCATTATATTATACGCTGATGGAAAATAAAATTTTACACTGAATATATTTCAATTTACTCAGTATGTAATACCTGGATAGTAATAAATGACACAATGCGTATAGAGGTTAATATGAGTAGCTCGTAGATTACATGACATGTTAACGCACAGTATCAAAGTGAGCAAATTTCTTCTTCTGCTGCGTACCCTATCCCTTCATACCATGAACGATCATGCCTCTCCACATCATCCTACCCTTTGCAGCTGTATTCTATGTTTGTCATTCTACTATCCACCATCCCCTTAATCTAATGTCCATTAACGCAAGCTCCTTAGGTAGATTAATTACTGTTTTTCTTTGTCTCTGTCGCCTTCAATGTCCTGCGTGTGTTCAATTTTCCAAACCCACTTTCCTCATTATGATTCCCAGAATGTATAATTCCCCGTTTTGGTTCCGTTTCCCTTAACACATCCTTCTTGCTTATATGCTCTGTCCATGGTATTCTCAGCATCCTTCAGTAGAACAAGGTTACAAGTTGAGGGCACGCAGTGAGGGTCAAAGTCACTGCTAAGCAAAGAGGTGCTACTTTGTAATTTACTCAGCGTAGCTTGAAATAGGGTTAAAAGTAGGGAGCACCCAGTAAGGATCGAACTCACCACTGAGTAAAAACGTACCACATTGCAATTTAATAAGACTAGCTTGGAACAAGGTCACAAGTGGTAGGTATATTAAGCTTCCAGTGAGAATCGAACTTAGTACTAATAATTAAGAGATTATCCTGCTAACTATTACCCGACTCCTGGGCGCTTAAAGAAAGTATCTTGTTATTTGATAAGTGTATTTGTAAGACAAAGTGTCAGCCTCAGAGTCGATTTTTTTATTAAGAAAATGTACACGGTGGTCCGAAAGTCTTATCACTCCCTACATGATATAATTTACTGTTTCAACGACATGTGGGGTATTATCAAAGGTGAGAGTTTAACATGAACGATACCAGAATAGTCATTAGTTGCAGGAAGCCGTTCGGAGAGCCTTTGCAACAATGAAAATAAAAATCACAGCTTCGTAAAATATCACACAGAAAATGGCGCCGCCTCATTTTCTGCCGCGAAAATGATGGTCTTCATACAGACCTATCCGGTGTGCGACAACGTCAATGAAAGTGAATAAACTGAATCCTGTTCATGTGATTTGTATCATTGTATCACTTGTTATATTGTTCTCGTTACTTTTTGGTAGGAAGTGACTTTCGGACCACGCTGTACACTGTAATTCAAACGTCCAATAATGTTTAGATTCGTTCAATAGATAAGCGAATAAAATCATACCCTGATCATCAGAGTATATTTACTTTAATTTTTTTTCTCCTTCTATGTGCCATATCTATTCAGGACGTGGGAGATCATCGCTCTCAACAACTTCCTATCCCTTGTGTGTGTTAGCATTATTTCTCTATCAATTTGAACATTTGCACTCAGACTCGGAAAGAAACCAGTTGAAATTTCTTGTGCACATAGTGATAAAGGAGGGCTTGAAACACTTAATACTCATAGGTCAAATCGTTAGGAAAGAGGTAGAGGAAGGCAGCGGGTCACCTACCTGACGAGCTTGTGCAAATAGCAAAACTTTTGCCAAAACTTTGTAGTCCATCCAGTGAATGTTGAGAATGGTACGGAGACAGCGCTGATGGAAGCACTCAAGGAATCGTAGGTGGTGGCGGTGGGTTTCCCATAATTCAGAGCCGCATATATATATATATATATATATATATATATATATATATATATATATATATATATATATATATAATAAAAAGGAAAGAACAGTAAGATATAAAATCCGGTGTTCTTATAGATATTTTTATTTTTACACAATAGTGCTCAATGTAAATTTAAATTTACAGAGCATTAATATTATAAATTAATAGATTTAAAACATGGTTTTACCGCTACACAGTGATAACCATGTTTCAGAAATGGAAGCTAAAGCCCCTGAATTTAATTTTGTTATTAAACCAAAGACATTAGTTCCATTTCCTCATCAAGCGAATTTTGGAGTAACTTACTTTTTAAAATTTACGGTTGTTAACGGCACTGGAAAGATTCATAATTGAGGGTTTCCAAGGTTACCGATAACTCCATTCATCTAGACAAGGGGTGGTAGAGGGTTCAATTTTTAATTTTCGTTGTATCAGTTAATAGTTACATTTGAAAGCGGGGTTATGTTTAGGGATGGGTAGGGATGTATCTTTTAACAAATTCTGACATCCGCTAAATTCATGTCATCTGGGTTTTTTTTCTAACGGCAAAAATTCTTATGGTATTTTTTCTATTTGTATATTTAAAGATTTTGAGGGACTGTTTAGGTTAGAATATGTTTTATCCACCTTTCTAAAAAATTATTTTTAATATTTAATATACTATACTTCTTATTAAAACCAAGAAAATGTATTAGAATTACTTACAGTATTTAAAATTATTTATTCTTATCGAGTATAAGTAAATATTATTTTATTTTATTTTATGTAAACTTTATGACCATGACGGCAAAGGTGGTTAAATTATTTCACTAATTCAGTAAACTTTTATTTATAAATTTAGTAATATAAATTTCCCCATGTATGTACAAAGGACATTTAATGTTCAATATTATATTCTAACTTATTAATTTAATTTGACTTTAGGTGTTCACTTGGAATCGTGTGTGTGTGTGTATTTACCGGGCGTAATAGCAAAATTGTTCAAATCGTGTTACAGCATAATTGCCCATCCCACAAAACATTTAATATCTGAAAAAAACAATAAACTAAGTGAGTTTCTTTTTTACAGGTTTTCAGATAAGACGGTTAGCCATGATGATCCCATTTGTGAAAAGAATCACTGAAAAACCCTTTGAGTTATTCAGCTAGAAAGAGAACAGGTTAAAATAGCTTTGTGTCAGCCCCACTGTCTTCTCAAATGAGCAATGGTGAGAGGAAATATCATTCAGGGCTTCAGTAATGGTACCAACATTCATACTCTGGCTTTCATCTTCAAAGTCCATTCAAGAACCATCAAGACAATGGTGAATAAGTTTAAAAAAAGGAGTGATAAGTAGACAGGGAAACTAGATCAGGAGGTTACAACAGGAAGAGGGATCATCATTTCAACTTAGAGCTAAAGAGGTCAATTAGAAAAGATCCAACACAATTCATTAGACGTTTGGCACGTGAGAGAGGAGTTTCACGTATGACAGTGTGTGTGTGTGTGTGTGTGTGTGTGTGTGTGTGTGTGTGTGTGTGTGTGTATGTGTGTGTGTGTGTGTGTGAACTTTATTTCAATCCTTCATGAGCTTCCGATGCTTAACTATGATTAATTAATGATAAACAATGCAATATTGTTTTCGGCATATCTTTTCTTAATTTTTCTTAGACAAGTGTCCAGTTTTCAGTTCGACCTGCGTTTCGAGAACGAGAAACAAACCACAAACGATTCTAAAATTTAGAATTTAGATCCGTAAAGAAATGTTCACCTTCATCTGCATCTTTTTTCACCTTCTTTTCACCAAATGCTGCTCCATTTTTATTCGTCTACGCCTTTATCTTGGTATAATTCTACTACATTTTTTCAATTTTTTCTTTTCACCAAATGCTGTTGCATACTTATCCGTCTACGTATCTATCTTAATATAATTCTACATTTTTTCGCCTTTTTTTTTTCACCAAATGCTGCTCATCTTTATTCGTCTAGGCATTTATCTCGGCATAATTCTCCTACATATTTTCGCCTTTTTCTTTTCACCAAATGATGTTCCATCTTTATTCGCTTACGCTTTTATCTTGGTATAATTCTATTACATATTTTCGCCTTTTACTTTTCAACAAATGCTGTTCCATCTTTATTCGTCTACGCTTTTATCTTGGTATAATTCTCTTACATATCTTCGCCTTTTACTTTTCAACAAATGCTGTTCCATCTTTATTCGCTTATGCTTTTATCTTGGTATAATTGTCCTACATATTTTCGCCTTTTTCTTTTCACCAAATGCTGCTCCAAGTTTATTCGTCTACGCTTTTATCTTGGTATAATTCTATTACATATTTTCGCCTTTTTCTTTTCACCAAACGCTGCTCCATCTTTATTCGTCTACGCTTTTATCTTGGTATAATTCGCCTACATTTTTTTTCGCCTTCTTTTTTTTATAGTTCTCCTCCCTTATTTCTCTATAACCTTCTTTTCGTCTAATTCTTCTTTTCTATTTTCGGCTTCCTCTTCGTTTCACCTTCTTCTTTTCGCCTAATTCTGCTGAATCTTTATTTACTTCGGATTTTTTCGCTTAATTCTCTTTTATGTTCTCGCCTTCTTCTTTGCACCTAATGCCACTCCCCCTTTTTTTCTCTTATTTTCTTCTCTTCGCCTTGTTCTCCTTCATTTTTTCGAATGCCTATTTTTTCTTAATGCTCCTCTCTTTTTAATTTTTAATCTCAATCGTTTCTCTTCAGTCTTCTTAATAATGGATATTTTCCCCCCACCTCTTTTCTCATCCCACCACTCGCAAAAGAAGGAACTTTTCTTTAATTTTCGCTGCGTTTTTGTGCCTCCGTTTTCACTTCTGATAATCTTGATCCCAGTATCTAACAAAATATATCGAATGCATTAGGGAAAAAAAAATCAATGAATAATTTACCTAATGACAATTTACTGAATGACTGGCAGAATGAGGATAAAGCGGTGTGGTAATTAGTTAAACGTTACTTAGAGTTACATGGCTGTTGAGATGTTGAGTGTTGCCACGTGAGTATATGGTAATAACGAACAAACACAGTCGTAGGGAAAAATACTGGTATATTCAGAGAGGTATTTACATCAGAGAGATTAGTAGTAGAACGAACGTAGGTTAGTAGTAACAATAAGTAATAGTAATAAAGTCCAACGGTATCTTCCGGTCGAGAAACGGAAGTGTAACTGATCACTACAGAAGTCTCACTCTGCACTGCACTACACTGCTACACTCCTCACAGTCTCTAGAACTACTGTTCTATTTATAATAATAGGATCAGTCTATTGTGGTTGAGAAGGTGGGTGCGCCCCAACAATAGCGAAGGAAGTTGTGGAGAGTCATGATCACCCCATTCTGATAAAGCCTGTCAAGTAAAAGTAGAAGAAACTTCCTCCTTTTTTTACAACCTCACGTCCGCTCCTGTTTAAAATATTTTTTCAAATTTCTATCCGTTTTTTCTTCAAATCTTCTTTCTTTTCTGTCACCTTTCTTTTTTTCTTTTACTTTTCCTTATATTTTCTGCCTTTATTTCTGTAAGCTCTTCTTTCTAGCTTGATATTTCGATTCCTGTGTCCTCGTCATTTGGTCTATTCTGCGTTGACTTCCTTGGGGAGGCTTCACATTGACAGCTTTGTGCAACGGCAGATTTATGAACTTACTTTTTCATCGTCCCTAGACTGAGATTCTTTCTTCATAACGGCGTCGCAAGCCAGTCACCAGCGCTGCTGGGATCCTCCAAGTGCCAAATAGTTTCGGTGGTAACCGCCATTTTCGATCTCCCTTGAGACCTGAACTTCGTTATTCGTTGGAAACTAGAAGGAATTAATAGCAAGAAATAAACACACACAGACATACACTCAAAATTATAGACATACAGACACATTCTTACACGCATTCTAGTTACAACGCAATGATACAACATAGGAAGAAACAGGAAAAATCTATAAGAATGTGATTCGCTGTAACGTTAAACTTGCAGTCGGTTTTTGTTATATTTGCTAAACGTAACTTATTGGAATAGTGAATGAAGCCTTCTAGAAGCTAAGCAAAGTATTAATAGAAACAACATAGCCTTCCTCTTATACGGCTGTGAATGCTGGACAACTCACAGACAAAGTGGAGACCGAAGAAAAATGGTCTACCTTTACAAGAACCAGATCAGGCCGAAAATGGAGTACTGTTGTCATATCTGGACAGGAGCTGCCAAGACCTCACCCTCCATCCTTGACAGAGTTCAAAAGCGTCTCCGAGTCCTTGTAGGTGACGAATTATGCTCCACCCTTCATCCTCTCTCCCACAAGCGGGATGCAGCAAGTCTCTCGCTGCTCTATCGCTACGTCCACGGAAAGTGCTCGGACTACATTTCCTGGTCCCGCCAAGGCAAACCTTCACGGAAAGAACACGCCATACCACTTACATAGTAGCAAACCACAAACATTCCCTCCATATTCAACATGAGCCGCTTCTTCCCGCGAAATACTTGCCTTGTGGAATCGACTCCCGACAGCATGTTTCCTCGATCACTGCAATCTTAACCTGTTATGGTTTTTGGGTGCCTTATGTACTAGTGAGCCAACCAAAATGAGCTGACTCATTTTATAGTTGACCAATAGAAGAATTAACCAATCAGAAAGCTCAGAATATTCAATTCGACAAGTATAAAGGCAGCCATGTTTTTTCCGAATATTCACTGCCAACCCCCGAGACCTTCGAAGACTGAAGAATTACGGAACAGCTGCTGCTGCTATTGGCAATATAGTCAGATCCAGTAGAGTGTCTGATTCGTGAGTGTTGATATTTAACGTTGTTTCATTGAACAAATTACGTACTGCGCTGGATTCTATATTCATAGACTATGACGAACATGGTCAACCACTTGCCTTGTGGAATCGACTCCCGACAGCATGTTTCCTCGATCAATGCAATCTTAACTTATTCTAGGCTAGCATTGTTATATGTCTCAACTATACACACTAATGACCTCATAACGTGATTCTCTAGCTCGAGTGGCCCCAGAGTCTTGTAAAGAGTGACTCTCACTATAACAAAAGAAGGAAAAAGGAATATATTGAACTAGATCCATTGAAATGGAAGGGGGTGTAACTAATAGTACTAAATAAGAAATAAATATCATTAGACATGGATAGTAAAACTAGCAATATATATCATCTTAGATTAAATAAATGGAGGCACGGTAATGAATAGCGGCCCGGATTAAGTAATCGGAGAGCCGAGTTCTAATTCCAGTCGAATCCATTACATGCACGTACGTGCTAATACCCTTGGGAAAGGTATGAATCCTCTTCTTCTCCCCGCAGCTATGGGTAAATAGCAGGACAGACTGGGTTCTATAGCCTTAGATGGCAACTAAAAGAAAAGGTAACCTACTGCGGGAAAAATCTGCCTCTTCAGTCATGTATCGAAAGATACATGACCACCTAAGCGATACATGATCGCCTATCACGCATGGCACATAACTGACCGAGATTAAATTAATTAAATTAATTTTCACTTCGAAATTACCTGAAAACTTACCAGGATCAACAATCACCTGATGAAAGCCGGGGGGAGCAACGACCAACATATTGCGATAAAAACAACAAAGATGTTGTATCAGTAGTATCTCTAATATAACTAGGTATGTCAGGCAGTAAAGGTTTTAGGATGTTGTCTATGTACCCAGATATAAGTTCTGTGAGGGTACCTATACCTGATATTGACGTCCGCGTTTCGCTACGGACGCTACTTGTAAACAAAATTCCGAACACAGTTATTTAATCAATTTCTGAGGAAGGATCGAGGCGATCTGAAATATCAAATATATAAAAACATATAAATAAATACTTTCACAAAAAAACACCCAATTTTTTTTCTTTTAACGTGCAAATTTTCAGTTGTTTTATCCATATTATATACCTATCAAGAAAGTATACGTGGCTTCTCATTATGCTATATATATATATATATATATATATATATATATATATATATATATATATATATATATATATATATTCCAAGACAAGTCTGTTCTTAAGTTTACATATGAACTTAATAATAGTAACAAAATTCCTGATAAACACTAATAACAATAAGTTCACTATCTACCCATATAAAAATCCACCAGTAAAAATTTCTCTCCTCTTAACTATAAGAGTGAACGGTGCAAAAATTAATTCATTAAAAAAACAGTTTTTCTACAGCAAACTAAAAATATAAAACAACCCTCATCAATAATAATTTCCCTAACTATATCATCGATGAACAAATAAAATGCTCCATCAGAGATCTCCATACTAAACAAATAGAACATAATACAACTTAACTAACCTTAAGGACATCACCCTCCTATATCGCAATCAAATGCATGCTAATTATAAACAAGACGAAAATATCCTAAAATAAAATAATAAAAAACAATACATCCACCACAGATCCTAGTAATAAAATAAAATTAATTATATACTACACTATATCCTTTATATCTAATAAAATTACGCGTAACGACTTTTCCCCGCCCACTAACGTGTTGCAGAAAACCAACATTGCTTATAAATTTAAATGTCCTCTGGGAGATTGTATCTCCAATGATAAAAATAATATCTATGTTGGACACACGACAACACCACTTTCATGTAGGCTAAGTCTTCATTTGAATAACACCTCCAACATTTCTAAACATTTACAACAGCATATTTGTCCACATTCGCAATTCAGGACAATCCTAGTTGAAAACACCTCAATACTTTTCCAAGAAAAGAATAAACACGAACTAAAAATCCTTGAAGTTATTTATATAAAAAAATTGAAACCAAAACTTAATAAAATTAATTATGAATACTCTACAAACATTTTAAAATGTGTACAACAGATAGTCGCTGAATGTTAGTGTTCGTACTAATAGTGCTTTCCTTTATTTTTCGACTACTCAAGTCGAAAAAACTGCCATAACAATACCTAGCTACCCCACTTTAATCGGTCCTCGCTGGCTACAGCATGACACAACAAATTTTCTCTTCCACAACACTAGAATACTTCTCCTATGTTTAACAATACCATGATGATAGCATTATGCTATGTCGAAAGTACTCGGTAATGAATACAGTATGAAGCAACACATAGTTTTCATCTCGTCTTTCAATAACCACACAAAAAGCTCATTCGTGAGTATGAAAGGATCCTATCGAGAATAAGTATACAGAACATGTCTAAATTATTTAACGAAACCTGATTAATATCTATCTATCTATCTATCTATCTATCTATATTTTGGCAGCAATCTTTCTTTTAAAGATGTTTTTTTTAATATGACAAATAAGGAAGTTCTAATTAATTTTTTTAAATTTAGTTTTTTTCCAGCATTTTTACATCTTTTCACTTGGTAGGAGTAAGGGAGGGCAAAAAATGTCGGTATTGTCCACTGATCCAAGCGCTTTCCATCACTTTTAACAATCTTCAAAGGCTGTTGTTTTTATCTGTTGTTAACTTCTCTTCATGTTTGACTGTTTAAGACGTGTTTTTGTATGTATTTTATTATAATAGTTGGTGCGGTCTATATATGATAGTAAGCAAGTGTACTTTCCTTAAAAAAGAAAATAGAACCTTGTTGAACTCTCGGTCTTTAGATGGGGGATGCATTCTCGGTTCCTTTTCTCGTATACTGACGTCGATAGACGCAATAGACTTTCTATAAAATAAAAATATGGCTTCTATTTCGCAACACACACACACACACACACACACACACACATATATATATATATATATATATATATATATATATATATATATATATATAATGATGGTGTTTATACCAACGGCTTCCCATACTTAACCTTCTCGTTTTCATTCTCGCGTGGTCATGTGTGACGTCACGAGCTGCGGTGCGATTTTCGCTTCTGCGTCTTCTATACACGTGTTTGTCGTGGCTTGGAATCTTTCATGCAACAAAAACAGACTATCATTATTGTTTTTTCCGTGTATTGTTTAATATATTGAAGTGTAATTGTCATCTTTGATAATGGCTTATGGAAGCCGAATGCTTAGATCGGATTAAAAACCTGTATCAATATGGTGATTTTCTTTCATCTTTCAATGATAATGTTATTAAGCTTATCAGACAATATGAAAGGAATTTACTTAAAATAAATAGACAAAACTTGTCTATATTATTTAATGAAACATGCATCAATGAAAAAATGCTGCTTAAATATACACACAATATATATATATATATATATATATATATATATATATATATATATATATATATATATATATATATTATGAAAAGGCCCAAATACTAAAATTCCATGATTATAATTTATTACATTGGAATCGTAATTACGATCCAATTCATCAGACCTATAAATTCAAAGAGAAATCAGAAAATATATCTCCGGGTATAAAAAATAAAATTTTAGCGAGAGTGTATGTGTGGGAGTGGGAAACAAGTGTCAGAGGGAAATGTCTGAAAGCTCTAGAGAGAGGTGTAACAGAAGAAAGAAGAACAGGAAGGCCTAAAGGTGAAGGCCTAAAGATTAAAGTTTAACAGAGAGAAGTTTTAAAGAGAGGAGTTAAATAACGGTTTAAATGAGTGAGATACAGATAAATATGAATTATTTTTCGATGCGTAATTCGCTACCGATTCGCTGACCTAAATTAGAATTAAAAACAAATACAGGAAACGTGTGTATACATTTGTGGTGACACTACGTACAATAAAAATCCGATATGATCTAAGCTTAAAATCCAGAAGATGAGAGAAAGGGAAAAAAAGTGTGGGGTGGCAAACTAAAAACGAAGGGCATTAATATTAGGAATAGATGTTTCATTTATTAATCCGACATATTTTAATTTATTTCTTAAACGTTATTTTTAATGGATGCCCAAATCTGAGTAGATGCTCTGTTTTTATTCAATTATTAAACTGTATATTTATTTATTTCCATATACTAGACAGGAGTCAATGTAAGGAAAGACTCAAAATTCTAGGTCAAGATTTACTGCAATTACCCTATTACAACATAGCAAAAAAGTTTTATTTCTACGAAGTTATCTGAAGAGAGACGGATGACTACGCCAGTAGGGGAGTCTGGTAAATGTGGGTAATCTGTAAGTCATAACGTATAAGTGGTTCTAATCAGTCAATAATGTGGCAGATATTTAATGGATATAGGTATTTAAACATGGTCATAACGACCTGCTGAATTTCATTTCATGTATTCGTATTGACAAATGTGAGTTACTTTAAATACGGCATGGCTGTTAACAAACTTTCGGGAGAATTGATAATCTTTGACAAGCAAACTGAGAAAAGGATAACGTAATTTTTAAGGCTGAATAAACATGCGTCATATGAAAGCAACGTGATTACAAGTGAAACACAAACGTCAAGGGTTAGAAAGATAAAACGTTTTAAAAGTCAGAAATAAAAAGAAAATAATATAAATATATTAGTTTCGTTTTTACTGATGAAGTCTTTAAGTAGTAATCACGATAAAAAAAAAAAAAAAAACGAACAAATCAATTGAAAAATTCTCTGGAAATGAAACCAAGTAAAATCATTGATAAAATTGTAAACATAAACAGAATAACATATTTATTATATTTTTTTTTAATGTTAAAGTGGAGAAAGATGAGTCTTCTCGACGGGTTTATTTAAACTTTATAGCGAGGCGGTCCTGAGAGAACAAATGTCTTGGCAGGATTTATTATTGGTGGTCACAATCTTAACAACATAAGATATGCAAATGAAAGAGTGTTGATAGCAAACACAGAAAAGAAATTGCAGGAACTTCTAGAGAAGGGAGTTATGGGAAATGAAAAAAAATGATAAAGAAAAAAACATCGATTGTAGGAATATCTAGGTGTCACCAACATGAGCAGCCAAACTACGAATTGGATGTGTCGAAATGAAACAAGTGTGAAAATTTAAATATCTGAAAAGTGTTTTAACGGAAGACAGAATACGTGTTAACGAAATCCGAAGGCGGATTAGGATAGCGAAATATGCCTTCCAAAAGCTAAGCAAACCATTAAGGAAAACACAAATTTCGTTAGAAACAATGAAAAGAAATCTAAACTGTTATGTAATGTCGGTCTTCCTGTATCGCAGTGAATACAGAACAATCTCCATACAGATAAAGAAGAGACATGAAAGAATAAAAGTATGTTCCTCCAGAAAGATGGGAGTTAACAGTTTCGGTTGCTAAGGCGGTACTGCCACCAATGGTGCCACCAGTAGCTTTTGCTACCGGACAGAGTATTTTTTGTATAGTTGTGAGTTTCCTGCGATGTCTTTTTACGACTGCAACTGATACTGTTTCTACAGAATAGGCTGAACATGCGTGCATGCGACGAAGTTTTAAGGCAAATGGAAACAAAAAATACATTTATCGTTAGAATCAGAAAGAGACAGTTGAAATGTCTGGGGCGCATAATGAGGAAAGTGGGCTTACAGAATTTGATACTCACAAGTCATACTGAATGCAAGTAAGATAGAGGAATGCATCGAATAACCTACCTAACGAGCTTGTGTGTAATGGGCCTGAGTGTAATGGAAAAGTGGCAAAACTTACTCAGAGCTGCAAAAGAGGCAGGAAGTTGTGGATATCGTAGCGATCACACACGCCTTGAAGAGGTTCAGATTTCGGGAGTTCTATTTCCTTCGTCACTCAAAAATGTATATTGATTTAATTAAATTTAATTAAAGCAAATATAAATCATTGGGTGATGAGGCGAATAGAAGTCACGAAACAAGTTAGAACGACAGGTCTGTCTGATTTTTGAAGTGAAACTGTTGAACAAAAGTTATTAAAATATTGCCGCTTTATGTAGTTTAGTAATATTATGAGTAATTTATATCTGTTTTCATTTCAGAATATAAGAATATTATTCATAATATAGTTCGAAACTTACTCTTTGTCTTAACTAAATGACCATTAGTTCACTCTAAAGATGTTAACGTAAGTGCAGGACCAAGATCCCTCCAGAGTTGTAGGGGTTGGCTTTTAAAACTGGGAATTTTAGTCTAGAGAACGAGCCAAATTATGGTTGCCCAACAGAACTCGATTCATTTGGAAGCTGCCGTTACACTAAATCCTACCATTCTGGCTAAAGAACTCATTCAGAAATTTAATGTTAGTTATACGACAGTTCTACGTGAATTTCGAAGGATTAGAAAGATCTCATTGGTTGGAAAACGTCTCCTGCACGACCTGTGTTGATTGTTGCGAGTCATTGCTTACACAATAATTTCGAGAAACCCTTTCTGGACAGGTGTATTACTGGTGATGAGAAATGGCTCGTTTGCTAAGAGGATCAGTCGAGGAAGCAGTCTTGCTCAGCCATCGAGAGGTGAACCTCGTTCAAAGAAGATCATGCTGAGTGTACGATGGGATATTCAGGTAATCCTCATTATAAACAGTGATTCAATAAGCAAACAATCAACGCTGACCCCATCTGCAAACAACTTTTCCGTTTGAAAGCAGCTTTTGACAGAAAGCATCATTCATGAGTCAACAGAAAGGGGAGTAATCGTCCATTACGATAATGCCCGTTCTCACATTGAAGGATTGACGAAAAAAGTTGCGAAAAATCCTCCATAATCTCTTGACCTTGCTCCTGATTACTTCTTGGTTAGGTGTTTGTAGAACCGTTGGTATGGTCTGAGGTTGGCATCAAGAGAAGAGGTTGAATACCGAGATGGCATTGTACTTTACATCAAAACATAAATAAATTTTGAAAAGTGATATCTATGATCCTCTTGAGAGATGGAATTTGGTTTCATGAAGCAATGGAGGCTATACTAATGATTAAATATTTCTACAAGAATTAGTATCTCCATTTGTAATATACACGATAAAATAGGACGGAACTTTTGTTCCAACCTGATACTAACATTCAATAAAAATATATTTCAATAAAATTTTCATTAAAATTTCATCATATATAATTATCAATATATATATATATATATATATATATATATATATATATATATATATATATATACATGACCTTGAGGAAGTAAACATTTCGCCATTTTAGTAACGAGAATGAAATTCACAGTATCCCAGCTGAGATGTTGCAGCAGTCAAAAAGGAATCTCAAGAGCAGATTTCAAGAATGCATTCGTACAGCAGGACGCCATCTACAGGACGTAATTTTAAAAAATGAAAATTCCATCATTGTTTCTTAAATGGCATGTTTTAAGCTTTCAATTATTATGAATTAAATATTTTTCTTCCATCACTCTTGGTTTTATTGGATTGTTAAAAAGTTCCCGTTTTTTGGGGTCACCCTATATATATATATATATATATATATATATATATATATATATATATATATATATATATATAAGGAAGAGGTTATAGTAGTTCCAACGAGAAAAAGTGTGTATATTAAAAAGAAGAGAGAAACCGCAAACGTTTTCGGTTGTAATGTGGATTTAAAAAAAATATATTATGCTTTATTTTCTATAATTTTGCTATACGGGTTTCCGGTCTCGCAACCTTCATCAGGCAAAGAGTGGATATTTCCATATATTATTAAAAATAATTAATTTTTTCCTTTATGTTTTTCGAAGTTAAATATTCTCGATATGAGACATTCTCTTTTTTGTGTGTGTTAGTGACCCAAATGTCTTTCTGATATATATATATATATATATATATATATATATATATATATATATATATATATATATATATATATATATATATATGAGATATTATATATTATATGATATCATGTATTATAAGACAATTACAAAATCCACTTGAATAACGAATTCATTCAAACTACTTATATGTGACTGACAAATATCAAGGTTGACAACATGTGAATCATATTTTAATTGTTATTTCAGGTGAACTGTCAGGTAATGATAGAGATTTGTTCTCCTGCTTCTTCATTCACGCAGACTATTCTTCCTCAACCATTGTGGCATTTCAGTAACGAAAAATTCTTGTCAAGATAGAAACGGGATGTAAATTCATGTATTTTAAGTGAACAGAATCCGCTTTAACCGAAATTAAAACTCGCTTTACCGATTTCATGACAATAATTGTCACACTCCCATCACAGATAGATACTTAACTATGCATATATACACCTCAATTGAAACTCTTATATACGATCAATCGGTAAAGATGTAGGTAAAATGATCGCCTCCTGTACCGATATAGTAAGTACATAACTCTTCATGCTATCCTGGATGTTTATAAGAGCCAGATCAATCAAAAATGGGGTACTGCTACGATATTTCGGTTTGATTGCGTTCAAAAGCGTCCCCGAGTTCTTGCTGGAGAAGAACTATTTTCCATCGTCCAACCTCTCTCTCACAGGTGAGATGTGATGAGTCTCTCACTGCTCTATCGCTACTTCCATGGAAAGTTTTTAAACGGACTACTTTCCTTGGTTTCGTTTCCATGCCACTTAGTAGTAAACCACCTACATTCCCTCCGTGTTCCATCGGCAAGAAATAACTTTCACTCCAACAGCTTCTTCCCGCGAACCACTACTCTGTGGAACCGACTCCCAAGAAGATGTTTCCTCGATCACTGCTATCTTAACCTGTTCAAGTCTAGAGTTAACCGTTATATTGTTCTATCCATATAAACTACTCCTTAACGTAACATTCTACCTCGAGTGGCTTCCGGCACTTATACAGGGTGAGGCTTACTGTACCTAATGCATGCAGCTAAAACTGAGCTCAATAAACGAGTCAGTTTTTTGAGTTAGATTTTATCACCCGTGATCGTATATAGAAGAAAGAGCAAGAAAGATGGAGTCACTGGCAGATGCTTCCAAACCCAGTTAGCAGTAATTAAGGCTGATTTAGAGGTATATGGTAAGAATGAGTGATGAAAAAAAGATAAAAAAAGAAATAGCACCCCGGCCCCAAAAAACAAAACAAAACAAAAAACAAGAATAACAAACAAAAATCTATATTTGTCTTTAAATAAATTTAGCCACGCCCAATTTCTACTTCCTCATTCCAATGCTGGAAACGAATTGCAACTTCCTTCTACCAGCCCGAGAAAACAACTCTGGCATTTTTTTTTCAGCTGGTTGTCGTGAAAATGATAATTCCGGATTATAGTAGTCGCTATCGTCATCCATTTTCTCTGTTCATAGTTATTTCTTTCTCCATCCCCAATTCTTTTATTCCTTAAGCATTTTGAAATATCTTTTCTTCTTTGTAATTTTCTTGTACATGGACTTCACCTTAGTTCTTGTTCTTGTTCTTGTTCTTCTTCGATTCCTGAACTCAAGACTTAGTTCTCACATTTCGTCTTCTTCACCATTTCCATCTGCATATTATAGCATTGTCATCATTTTGTAACTTCTCTTCCTAAAATATGCTTTTGTACGGTTTTCTTATATATATATATATATATATATATATATATATATATATATATATATATATATATATGTATATATATATACATATATATATATCTACATATATATATATATCCATATATATATATATATATATATATCCATATATATATATATACATATATATATATATATATACATATATATATATACATATATATATATATATATATATACATATATATATATACATATATATATATATATATACATATATATATATATATATATATATATATATATATATATATATATGTATGAGTAGATAGGTTCGCCTATCACCGTGTTCGTTCTCTTTGGCAGTCTTTTGAACACGAGTAGAGGTTTATCCCTTGTTCCGGTTTAGAATGAGGTTTTCTGCTCCTTCTAATGTCTTCTCACTCCCAGTAGCCACTTGCCTATTAGTAGCATTATCACTTTAATTGGGGTGAATTGATTACTACATTAAAATTTATATATATATATATATATATATCTATATATATATATATATATATATATATATATATATATATATATATATATACATACATACATACATATATATATATATATATATATATATATATATATATATATATCGCTTCTCATTCTACTTCGTCACATTCCTATAAAATGCTTTAAAAACTTTATCCTTCTGTTTTGTTAGCTGTAGATTAAATAAAAGTGTAGACTTGGCTATCTAGTCTTGGGTGGAAAACAGTCTAGCAAAGTTACTATTTAATTCAAAACCATCGAGATGAAAAAAGACTCCACTAACAATTCTATGTCAATTTGCTGGTATTTACGAAACACAATTTATAGAAAGCCATGATAGCTTACGTACTGAAGGGACTTATCACTTTAAATAAAAATATTTTATTAAAATGAATAAGAAATGCATTTACCTATTAAGCCCTATTTTGTTTTCTTCTTGCCCTAGCAATTTTATGCTGCCTATTTACTGTAATAGATTTATGTTGATGCATTTAGCGTATAAAATCGGTATGCAAACGACAACTTTTATCGGACAGTATTGTTTCTAGCTCGTAAAGATACGTCTTGTAAGATAAAAAAAATAACTTCTGCCTACCGATAGTTAAAATTATAGTTATTTGCTTATGTATTAGAAACCAATGTTTCTTCATTTTCTTTTGTGATGCCATCGAATACTCGTTGTCAGTTTCGTAATGCTCGTTGTAGCAGAGACTTTGCAATCGCAGATACAACTATAGTAACGCTGTTGCAGAATACTGGTGCCAGACGCCTTCGAATAGCACTCGCAATAATAGTACTTGCTCGATAATACTCGCTCGAATAGTAATCACCGAATAGAGAAATTGTATAATGATTAGAGTAGAGAATAGCGGTCCGTATAGTAGCAGAGGATAGAGTGGAAATAGAGATCAATTAGACGTCACGCGACTTCCTATATATGCGTTTCCTCTATGGTCACGTGGTCTACTTAATTCAGTAATGGGATCGCCTGTGTTTGCTCACTGGCGATCTATGTTCAAACTCAAGTGTCGGCAGCGACAATTTATTCCTATATAACATTTTCCATAATAATTTTTAACAAACATTAATTTGTTTTAACAACCGTATCACCGTTTTGTAGTGTATTAACACTTCTTTTCTTAGAATTTGCAGGAATTGATATTTCCAAAATCTTCTAACAGACGAATCAACATCTTCCCTGCATATGTATGAGCATTGATTATACAATTGAAATTACTAATTTCTTAATTGTCTATAAAACAATCCATGATCAAAAATTATCTCATAAATTTATACTTACAACACCACAGCAAAATAAAATCCAGTATATCTATAGGTGTCGATGTCAGAGCACTTAGAATTTGTAGAATTTATTTTTATGCTGAATAATTATGCAGAAATTAAATTTAAACTCCTCCAGTAATGCGAAAAGGAAAACTTACAAAATCCACAAAACCAAAAAAATAATGCCACAAATAAACTTGATAAAGCTAGACTACCTACTAACTTAATAA
>OZ038483.1:35498878-35516378 GCA_964036315.1 Acanthosepion esculentum | reverse complement strand
TTTCTTTATTCAAAATTCGGACAGAACTTATGGGATGACCTGATATATAATGGCTGGCCATTCATTTCCGTGTAAACCTGTCTACTAGTTAGTTTATACTGCAACTATACTGAGTTAACTTTAGTTAGAGTTTCTGGGACAAGGCGCATAAAACTAGCGTGATCATTACTTTGAATAAGACTAGTACATTCAAAGCCTCGGATGCAATGACTTGTGAATTTGTTCTAGCATCTACCCAATTTCATTCACAGTTTTAACATATGGCATAAATTTCTGCCAGTTTCCAATGATGCCGACGCTGGTCTATAGCAAAAACTTATCTATCTATCTATCTATCTATCTATCTATCTATCTATCTATCAAGCACTGTGACTTAAATTTTGTTTAAACTCGTTTATTATTTTTAAATCTTTCCGAGCGAAACCAATGTGGTGAATTGTGCTATTATGAATATATTGCAGTAACCTTCGATATGAACGTGTGTCTCCCTACACCGAAATTCAGTATAGGAAAAGTAGGTATTTGCCTCGACTAGAACACTGATCTTAGTCACCTCCACGTAGGAAATATGAAATATCTCAACCATAATAAAGGTCCCTGATCGAATTAAAAAATATATATTTTATCTATTTTCGTTCTAAATTTTTAAAGTTTATTTTCTCTTCTTTCTTTTCGCCAGCGAGATATTTTTATCTTTCAGTTTAATGTCTTTTTTTTCTATTCATTTATGGTTCATTTTTTTTTTGTTACTTATGTTTCAACCAGTTTTTTTTTTCTTTCGAAATTCATTCTCGGATTTATATTTGGAGTTGTTTCCCTGCGTCTCCTTTACTTATCATCCTAGCAGTAAGATTGAATCTGGCATTGAAGGTGTGACTTTCTATTTATTCAGTGACATTTATTGTCCAAAACAGGCGCCATTACCACCAACATCTCCATAACTGTAAACTTCTAAATTGTTGTACTTGTTTCTTTCAGTCTTTTTACACTCAACTTTTTTTTACATTCTCTCTTTTATGGGGATCACTTGCTTCTTTTGCTAATTACTTTTTTTCATTCATTTTTTCTACATTTTTTCCTTTCTTTATTGCTTGTTTTTTCTTTTTTAATTTCTTACATTGTCTCTTCTATTCTTCCACGCCTCTTCCTTTTATTTTTTCTTTCTTTTATTCCAAGTCATTTCGTTTACTTTCCTTCTAGTTCTTTCTTTCTTAGAGCGTCTCTTCTTTTCTACTTCAATTCATCTTTCCTTCTACTTCTTTATTTCTTACATCGTCCCTTCTTTTCTTCATTCATACCTATTTCCTTTTAGTTTTTATTTCATACATCGTCCATTCTTTGCTACTTTCGTGCCTCTTTCCATCTACTTATTTATTTCTTACATCATCCCTTCCTTGCTATTTCCATTCCTTTTTCCTTTTAGTTCTTTATTTCCTACATCGTCCAATCTTTTCTAATTCTGTGCCTCTTTCCTTCTACTTCTTTATTCCTTACATCATCCCTTCCTTGCTACTTCCATTCATCTTTCCTTTTAGTTCTTTATTTCTTAAATCGTCCCTTCTTTTCTACTTCCATGCCACTTTCCTTCTAATTCTTTATTTCTTACATCGGTCCTTCTATTCTACTTCCGTGCCACTTTCCTTCTACTTCTTTATTCCTTACGTCGTCCCTTCTTTTCTACTTCCATCCCTCTTTCCTTTTAGTTCTTTATTGCTTACGTCGTCCCTTCTTTTCTACTTCCATGCCACTTTCCTTCTACTTCTTTATTTCTTACATCGGTCCTTCTATTCTACTTCCGTGCCTCTTTCCTTCTACTTCTTTATTCCTTACGTCGTCCCTTCTTTTCTACTTCCATGCCACTTTCCTTCTACTTCTTTATTTCTTACATAGGTCCTTCTATTCTACTTCCGTGCCTCTTTCCTTCTACTTCTTTATTCCTTACGTCGTCCCTACTTTTCTACTTCCATGCCACTTTCCTTCTAATTCTTTATTTCTTACATCGGTCCTTCTATTCTACTTCCGTGCCTCTTTCCTTCTACTTCTTTATTCCTTACGTCGTCCCTACTTTTCTACTTCCATGCCACTTTCCTTCTAATTCTTTATTTCTTACATCGGTCCTTCTATTCTACTTCCGTGCCTCTTTCCTTCTACTTCTTTATTCCTTACGTCGTCCCTACTTTTCTACTTCCATGCCACTTTCCTTCTAATTCTTTATTTCTTACATCGGTCCTTCTATTCTACTTCCATGCCTCTTTCCTTCTACTTCTTTATTCCTTACGTCGTCCCTACTTTTCTACTTCCATGCCACTTTCCTTCTAATTCTTTATTTCTTACATCGGTCCTTCTATTCTACTTCCATGCCTCTTTCCTTCTACTTCTTTATTCCTTACATCGTCCCTACTTTTCTACTTCCATGCCACTTTCCTTCTAATTCTTTATTTCTTACATCGGTCCTTCTATTCTACTTCCATGCCTCTTTCCTTCTACTTCTTTATTCCTTACGTCGTCCCTACTTTTCTACTTCCATGCCACTTTCCTTCTAATTCTTTATTTCTTACATCGGTCCTTCTATTCTACTTCCATGCCTCTTTCCTTCTACTTCTTTATTCCTTACGTCGTCCCTACTTTTCTACTTCCATGCCACTTTCCTTCTAATTCTTTATTTCTTACATCGGTCCTTCTATTCTACTTCCATGCCTCTTTCCTTCTACTTCTTTATTCCTTACGTCGTCCCTACTTTTCTACTTCCATGCCACTTTCCTTCTAATTCTTTATTTCTTACATCGGTCCTTCTATTCTACTTCCATGCCTCTTTCCTTCTACTTCTTTATTCCTTACGTCGTCCCTACTTTTCTACTTCCATGCCACTTTCCTTCTAATTCTTTATTTCTTACATCGGTCCTTCTATTCTACTTCCGTGCCTCTTTCCTTCTACTTATTTATTCCTTACGTCGTCCCTACTTTTCTACTTCCATGCCACTTTCCTTCTAATTCTTTGTTTCTTACATCGGTCCTTCTATTCTACTTCCATGCCTCTTTCCTTCTACTTCTTTATTCCTTACGTCGTCCCTACTTTTTTACTTCCATGCCACTTTCCTTCTAATTCTTTATTTCTTACATCGGTCCTTCTATTCTACTTCCATGCCTCTTTCCTTCTACTTCTTTATTCCTTACGTCGTCCCTACTTTTCTACTTCCATGCCACTTTCCTTCTAATTCTTTATTTCTTACATCGGTCCTTCTATTCTACTTCTGTGCCTCTTTCCTTCTACTTCTTTATTCCTTACGTCGTCCCTACTTTTCTACTTCCATGCCACTTTCCTTCTAATTCTTTATTTCTTACATCGGTCCTTCTATTCTACTTCCATGCCTCTTTCCTTCTACTTCTTTATTCCTTACATCGTCCCTACTTTTCTACTTCCATGCCACTTTCCTTCTAATTCTTTATTTCTTACATCGGTCCTTCTATTCTACTTCCATGCCTCTTTCCTTCTACTTCTTTATTCCTTACGTCGTCCCTACTTTTCTACTTCCATGCCACTTTCCTTCTAATTCTTTATTTCTTACATCGGTCCTTCTATTCTACTTCCATGCCTCTTTCCTTCTACTTCTTTATTCCTTACGTCGTCCCTACTTTTCTACTTCCATGCCACTTTCCTTCTAATTCTTTATTTCTTACATCGGTCCTTCTATTCTACTTCCATGCCTCTTTCCTTCTACTTCTTTATTCCTTACGTCGTCCCTACTTTTCTACTTCCATGCCACTTTCCTTCTAATTCTTTATTTCTTACATCGGTCCTTCTATTCTACTTCCATGCCTCTTTCCTTCTACTTCTTTATTCCTTACGTCGTCCCTACTTTTCTACTTCCATGCCACTTTCCTTCTAATTCTTTATTTCTTACATCGGTCCTTCTATTCTACTACCGTGCCTCTTTCCTTCTACTTCTTTATTCCTTACGTCGTCCCTACTTTTTTACTTCCATGCCACTTTCCTTCTAATTCTTTATTTCTTACATCGGTCCTTCTATTCTACTTCCATGCCTCTTTCCTTCTACTTCTTTATTCCTTACGTCGTCCCTACTTTTCTACTTCCATGCCACTTTCCTTCTAATTCTTTATTTCTTACATCGGTCCTTCTATTCTACTTCTGTG
Source organism: Acanthosepion esculentum (assembly GCA_964036315.1). NCBI lineage: Eukaryota > Metazoa > Mollusca > Cephalopoda > Sepiida > Sepiidae > Acanthosepion > Acanthosepion esculentum. The sequence goes on along the minus strand of OZ038483.1, from coordinate 35,512,226 downwards.
CCTCTTTCCTTCTACTTCTTTATTCCTTACGTCGTCCCTACTTTTCTACTTCCATGCCACTTTCCTTCTAATTCTTTATTTCTTACATCGGTCCTTCTATTCTACTTCCATGCCTCTTTCCTTCTACTTCTTTATTCCTTACATCGTCCCTACTTTTCTACTTCCATGCCACTTTCCTTCTAATTCTTTATTTCTTACATCGGTCCTTCTATTCTACTTCCATGCCTCTTTCCTTCTACTTCTTTATTCCTTACGTCGTCCCTACTTTTCTACTTCCATGCCACTTTCCTTCTAATTCTTTATTTCTTACATCGGTCCTTCTATTCTACTTCCATGCCTCTTTCCTTCTACTTCTTTATTCCTTACGTCGTCCCTACTTTTCTACTTCCATGCCACTTTCCTTCTAATTCTTTATTTCTTACATCGGTCCTTCTATTCTACTTCCATGCCTCTTTCCTTCTACTTCTTTATTCCTTACGTCGTCCCTACTTTTCTACTTCCATGCCACTTTCCTTCTAATTCTTTATTTCTTACATCGGTCCTTCTATTCTACTTCCATGCCTCTTTCCTTCTACTTCTTTATTCCTTACGTCGTCCCTACTTTTCTACTTCCATGCCACTTTCCTTCTAATTCTTTATTTCTTACATCGGTCCTTCTATTCTACTACCGTGCCTCTTTCCTTCTACTTCTTTATTCCTTACGTCGTCCCTACTTTTCTACTTCCATGCCACTTTCCTTCTAATTCTTTATTTCTTACATCGGTCCTTCTATTCTACTTCCATGCCTCTTTCCTTCTACTTCTTTATTCCTTACGTCGTCCCTACTTTTCTACTTCCATGCCACTTTCCTTCTAATTCTTTATTTCTTACATCGGTCCTTCTATTCTACTTCCATGCCTCTTTCCTTCTACTTCTTTATTCCTTACGTCGTCCCTACTTTTCTACTTCCATGCCACTTTCCTTCTAATTCTTTATTTCTTACATCGGTCCTTCTATTCTACTTCCATGCCTCTTTCCTTCTACTTCTTTATTCCTTACGTCGTCCCTACTTTTCTACTTCCATGCCACTTTCCTTCTAATTCTTTATTTCTTACATCGGTCCTTCTATTCTACTTCCATGCCTCTTTCCTTCTACTTCTTTATTCCTTACGTCGTCCCTACTTTTCTAATTCCATGCCACTTTCCTTCTAATTCTTTATTTCTTACATCGGTCCTTCTATTCTACTTCCATGCCTCTTTCCTTCTACTTCTTTATTCCTTACGTCGTCCCTACTTTTCTACTTCCATGCCACTTTCCTTCTAATTCTTTATTTCTTACATCGGTCCTTCTATTCTACTTCCATGCCTCTTTCCTTCTACTTCTTTATTCCTTACGTCGTCCCTACTTTTCTACTTCCATGCCACTTTCCTTCTAATTCTTTATTTCTTACATCGGTCCTTCTATTCTACTTCCATGCCTCTTTCCTTCTACTTCTTTATTCCTTACGTCGTCCCTACTTTTCTACTTCCATGCCACTTTCCTTCTAATTCTTTATTTCTTACATCGGTCCTTCTATTCTACTTCCGTGCCTCTTTCCTTCTACTTCTTTATTCCTTACGTCGTCCCTACTTTTCTACTTCCATGCCACTTTCCTTCTAATTCTTTATTTCTTACATCGGTCCTTCTATTCTACTTCCATGCCTCTTTCCTTCTACTTCTTTATTCCTTACATCGTCCCTACTTTTCTACTTCCATGCCACTTTCCTTCTAATTCTTTATTTCTTACATCGGTCCTTCTATTCTACTTCCATGCCTCTTTCCTTCTACTTCTTTATTCCTTACGTCGTCCCTACTTTTCTACTTCCATGCCACTTTCCTTCTAATTCTTTATTTCTTACATCGGTCCTTCTATTCTACTTCCATGCCTCTTTCCTTCTACTTCTTTATTCCTTACGTCGTCCCTACTTTTCTACTTCCATGCCACTTTCCTTCTAATTCTTTATTTCTTACATCGGTCCTTCTATTCTACTTCCATGCCTCTTTCCTTCTACTTCTTTATTCCTTACGTCGTCCCTACTTTTCTACTTCCATGCCACTTTCCTTCTAATTCTTTATTTCTTACATCGGTCCTTCTATTCTACTTCCGTGCCTCTTTCCTTCTACTTCTTTATTCCTTACGTCGTCCCTACTTTTCTACTTCCATGCCACTTTCCTTCTAATTCTTTATTTCTTACATCGGTCCTTCTATTCTACTTCCATGCCTCTTTCCTTCTACTTCTTTATTCCTTACATCGTCCCTACTTTTCTACTTCCATGCCACTTTCCTTCTAATTCTTTATTTCTTACATCGGTCCTTCTATTCTACTTCCATGCCTCTTTCCTTCTACTTCTTTATTCCTTACGTCGTCCCTACTTTTCTACTTCCATGCCACTTTCCTTCTAATTCTTTATTTCTTACATCGGTCCTTCTATTCTACTTCCATGCCTCTTTCCTTCTACTTCTTTATTCCTTACGTCGTCCCTACTTTTCTACTTCCATGCCACTTTCCTTCTAATTCTTTATTTCTTACATCGGTCCTTCTATTCTACTTCCGTGCCTCTTTCCTTCTACTTCTTTATTCCTTACGTCGTCCCTACTTTTCTACTTCCATGCCACTTTCCTTCTAATTCTTTATTTCTTACATCGGTCCTTCTATTCTACTTCCATGCCTCTTTCCTTCTACTTCTTTATTCCTTACATCGTCCCTACTTTTCTACTTCCATGCCACTTTCCTTCTAATTCTTTATTTCTTACATCGGTCCTTCTATTCTACTTCCGTGCCTCTTTCCTTCTACTTCTTTATTCCTTACGTCGTCCCTACTTTTCTACTTCCATGCCACTTTTTAGCTTCCGTGTATCGTATACACGAGTTTGTCGTTGCTTTGAAATCTTTCATGCAACAAAAACAGATTATCATTATTGTTTTGTCCGTGTATTGTTTGATATATTGAAATGTAATTGTCATCTATCATGAAATTCGCGTCGCAGCTCGTGATATCGCAGCTCGCTTTAAATAACCTTCAAAGTATTTATAAGCCATAAAAATCGAATCAATCAATGCAAATTATCACTCCGGTCAATGTCTGTCTTAGTCTTAGTATCTTAGTATGGGGACTAAGAAAATTGAATAAAAGTGTTTGGGGAGGGAGATTAGAATTGCCTCATGCACAAACAGAACCTAATTCACCTCATTCGACTGATTTTCTAACAAATGAAAGCGGCGTGCTGTTCCAGCATAATAATGCCTGCCCATTCGAAGCCCATGATACTCGACATGCCTTTCAAAATAGTTAACCAAGCGATTGTCAAACCTGTACCTTACTAATCATGTATGAGATGATTGGACGACTTGTTTTTGTTGACTTGTATTAGCAAGCCAAAATGGGAAAGAATGCACCCGGGGTGGTGTTCAACATTTTCACAATCTTATGCTAACACCCAAGTTTTTTCTGTTCAGGACATAAGCTGTGTAAACAATTATTCGAATGTTTTGAATATCCGAGCGTTTTGGGCAATTCTTTTAGCCATTATCAATGGTTTTATTTATCTTTAATTCTAACCGAATATGTAGATTTTTATGTCTGTGTCTATAGTTAAGGCAGTACCTTTGTTATTTTCTAAACACGGTCAGCTCATTGTGACCATGTTCATAATTGAGGTGATTAAATGTTGGCTAATTCTTTTTATTATCAATGCTTCCATTGTTTTTTCATGTGGATGAGCCTATTATAGTTGTACTTTCTTCGAGTATATTGCAGATGGACTTTGGTTCGCTTCCGTATGTGTTTAAATGAGTCCTAATTCAGCTATTTTCAGAGAGATGTGATGCAACTCTTCTTGATAAGCATGTAGTGGTATGTCCAATATAATTATTCATGAATATGGTTCGATCATAGCACTATTACTTCAGGGACATTTGAATTTATAAATAATATTGGTTCTCTGTAATTTGGATATTTGAGTTGTTCTTGTTGATGATGAGGTTAAAATTTTTATAGTATATTTAATTTGATATACAGCAGACTAATTTTAAGACTTGTTTTATACTATATATATATATATATATATATACACACACACACACACACACACACACACACATATATATATATATATATATATATATATATATATATATATATATATATATATATATATATAACCAAGTATAGGATTGGTGTATACGGAATAAATTTCAATAATTCAAAAATTAATTGTTCAATAACCAAAAATTAATATTCTTAAAAGAGTGCTCAATACAGAGTAGAGTAGATATAATTATTTATTGAAAAATTATAACCTAAATATGTTATAAAATCACTATAAAAATAGCCATTTTGTTTCAACACCTCCGGTGTCTTATCAAGTGATGATGTTGAATGTAGAATAAACCCTTTATTCTACATTCAACATCATCACTTGATAAGGCACCGGAGGTGTTCAAACAAAATGGCTATTTTGTAGTGATTTTATAACGTATTTATGTTATAATTTTTAAATATATATATATATATATATATATATATATATATATATATATATATATATATACACCGCTCTTCATTAATGAATTGAGCACTGTCGTCTACTGGCGTTTGTTGACAATCATATACAATACGTTAGAATTTTCCTCCCTCTCAGCCGTGCGCCGATAGCTTAGTGGTAGGATCTCCGACTGATGCCAAATCGTTAGGGTTTAAATACAGTAAAATCGACCTTGCTAACCGAACGCTCCTCTGTGGCCCAATCGGTAAATGCCCGTCAGGCTATATGATGGTTACCGATTGAGCCACAGAGGAGCGTTCGGTTAGCAAGGTCAATTTAACTCTATTTAAACACAACTCTCCATGATTTTCTCTCATACATTCATATCTGCTCCTTAAAATTAAGTTACAGCTGCACTGAAAATCTAGAAAGAATCATAAAAAAACATAATAATAAAATCCTGGAAAAACACGCATGCCAAAACAGTATCAATAAAACTCCTAAACTGCAATTAGACAAAAATAATGAAAAATTATGTGATTGTAGAAACCCTAATGACTGCCCGTTAGAAAATAAATGCCTCACAAAATCCGTGGTATACCAATGCACTATCTCATCCATTGAGAGTCCTAACACTGACAGGATATACATTGGGTCAACGAAGAATAAATTTAAAATTAGATGGAGACAACACAAGAGCTCCTTCAACAATATCCAAAATAGAAATCAGACATCTCTATCCCAATATTTCTGGCATTTAAAAGAAACGAATAAAACACCAAAAGTAAAATGGAAAATAATAAATAGAACAAAAACTTGTAAAACCTGGGATGACCCATACCCTTTATGCCTACATGAAAAACTACACATCATTAAGTTTCTAAATAATGAAAAGTTATTAAACCATAGGCAAGAGTTAACGGTTTTTTGTCGACATCAACAAAAACCAAAAAAAAAAACCCCCAAAAAACACCCAGATAAATTCTATAGTTTAATAAAAGTCTGAAAAGGTTAGCCCAATCATTAAATAGACATAACCTGACATAAACTTTCCGAAGGAGACTGGCCTGTAGATAAAAATTAACTCTTAACTCTTCCACCACCTAACCAATATGGCCGCCCCCAGCCGTTTGCATAGTAACTAATGTTGCAAGAGACCATACTTATAAACACGCGCAAACCACAAGATAGTATATTCCTAAATTTTCGCTTGACGATGAAACGAGACCAGATACCTTAATTCAACTTAATTTCAGTAATTATATTGCGGATCTCGACTCTCGCTTTTGAAAATGAGAACTCTTATGTAGCGAAGGAATCATATTTAAAAAAAATATAATATATATATATATATATATATATATATATATATATATATATATATTGAACAATAAAAAATATTAAAAAATTAAAATTCGGTCACACTGGGTTGTATATTAATATTCCTTCGTTTTTATTATTATTTCATTTACATTCCTCGGCTAGTTTCATCAGGAGAAAAATAATTTTCTGCTTGTAGTGAACTACAGAAAGGAATGTCTTGATGGACGAAATGAACTTTTGTCTATAGTTTTCATTTGTTTTTTTTAATTTTTTAACATGAATTTTGGTCAGTCCTTGTGTTGGTCAAACAGTCTCTTTTAAGTTGTTATTTGAGATAAGAGCTGGATGGATTCATGCTGCTCTGAATTCCCTTGGTCATTTTATCATTTTTATTGGTTCCTGGAAAGGGTGTGTGTCTCTGTTAAGTGTGTGTTATTTGGTTCTTAGGGAGTGAGTGAGTATGATGTGTGTAAGCGTGTATATTACTATGGGTGTGTGTGTTATCATTTGGCTCATTAGGGAGTGGTTGAGTATGATGTGTGTGAGTGGGTATATTCGTGTGTGTGTGTGTGTGTGTGTGTGTGTTTGTATAAGTGTGAGGCCTCAACACCTCCATAAGCATGTCTGTCTTGTGTGGGTGAGAAATGTGGGTAGGTTTTTATTTCTAGGGGTATATATTAATACTATCTGTATTGTTAAATTATGGTTAAGACCGGCTGGATAGTGCGTTTTTAAACGTTGTATCCACTTATTTTCATGGAACTCTAAAATCATTTTAATGTTATATATATATATATATATATATATATATATATATATATATATATATATAGGGTGTCTATAAAGTTCGTGTGCACTTTAAAAAATTTATAACTTTATTTGTATTTGCGATAGAAATAATCTGTAAAAAATGTTATAAAGTTTAATGTACTTAGTGTTAAGTATAGCTAAAATAACTAATGTGATTTCAGGCATTACTGTAAATCAGTTGGCAGATGTTTTCCGTGAACTGCAAAATCGTATTACCCTTTGTATTGCTAATGATGGAGGACATGTGGAAACTTAAATAAAATTTCAATAAAACCTTAAAAAATGTAGATTTACTTCTTTGAAATCCTTTTTACAAATTATTTCTATCGCAAATACAAATAAAGTTATAATTTAAAAAAAATTAAAACACGAACTTTATGGACATCCTGTATATATATATATATATATATATATATATATATATATATATATATATATATATATATATATATGTGTGTGTGTGTGTGTGTGTGTGTGTAGGTGGGTGCGTGTGTGTGTGTGTTTGTGTATGTTTAATTTTATGTTAGCTTCGTTTCGCATTAAAAAAAAAATGTGTCGGCTGCCCACCGAGGGTGGAACTCATTACAAAGGGACAAAGGTCTACAGGACATCAATAAGCATTACACAACGACGAAACACCAGCACGCGTGTGTATTTATGCTGGGTAAATGATAACTTTAAACATCAAATTGATAAATCGATAGCTGCATCTTAAGAGAGGACGTAAAGATTGATTGCTTGACATTTGTAGCCATAAAAGCAAAGATATGCAGAGAAAAGCTAATAATTCTATGGAGAAAGATTTTCAATTTGCCTGAAGTTCTGCATAGAATACAGGGATTAGTCTGATTTTACAATTTTCTTTATGGTCCTCTTCATTACTTCGAAATTTGCCAGCGCAAACGTCTCTGCCATTAATCTAAAGATTTCTGAAGTTCGATGTGGTCAATGCATTTACCCAAAGGATTCCAGTCAATGCCAATTGTATTACAAAATGCATTACATTCGGTGCCAATACTTGTAACAGTATCAAGAACGAGCCAATACATTCGCAAGAGGACATGCCTCGTAGCATCTACCTGGCTCTCCAGGCAACAACAACAAATTTGGTTGAAGGAAGAAGCTGAGGATTATGGGATACTTATGAAATTCTCTTTTTGGCGCCAGCTCGGTCTTCAAGGACAGTTGAAATGTCAGGAGATTAAATGTTCTTGTTCAAATGAGTATGACCTCCCCTATTTTCAAGACTCGCGCAATACAATTATCCCAACTCGGTGTTCCTATATCTGAAGACCTCAATAAAGGCTAGTCAATATTTGATGATTTGGATCAACAAAAAAAAATGTATTTCTACTGAAGTATGAGAATTAGTTGGTTGTTGATTAATTTTTTTTTACGGCTTATCAACCCTTTGTGCGTCTTTTAAAACGAAATATATTGTAGATTATAAGAATAATTCTTCTCTTTTGGGATTGAATATAGCACTGACAATTTTTTGTTACGAATAACAATGATCTGTCTATATTTCTGAGATGAGTTATTACAGGGATTGGACAAAATAATTGAAACACTTGTTAAACTCAAAGAAAATTTATTTAATATGGAGTTGGTCCTCCTTTAGCCTCACATACAGCTTTAATACGTCTAGAAATGGAATCATACACCTTCCTGCCTTCATCCAGAGGAATTTTCAGCCATTCTTCCATTAATACCTGCTCCAGCTCTTTAAGACACGACGGTGGAGGATAGCGGCTCCTAACTTGTCGTTCCAAAATGCACCACAATTTGTTAATAATATTGATATCTGGAGATTGGGGAGGCCACTCCATATGTCCTAGCTCACTTTCATGCTCTTCATACCAATTCTTAACCACTTAAGCGGTATGTATTGGAGCATTTTCGTCTTGGAAGATGCAGTCACCATCAGGGAATAAAGTTCATTGGATGAACATGATCACCCAAAATGTTCAGGTAATCTTTGCTGTTGATTCCACCACGCAGTGCAACTATTGGACCGAGACATTTCCATCATATAGCAGTCCAAACTATCACTGATCCACCACCATGCTTCACTGTTGGAAGAAGGCAGTCAGGGTTGTAAGCCTCTTTGGGCTGTTTCCACACATAAACTTGCCCTGAAGTTGGGAAAAGAGAAAAACTGGACTCCTCTGAGAATATGACTTGCTTCCATTGGTCTGCAGACCAGGCATTGTGATCTCTGCACCACTTGAACCACTTCTGAATGTTGCGAGTGGAGAGAAGAGGTTTCCATACGGCGGCTCTTCCATGACATCCATCCTTATGGATCTCACGACGAACAGTTTTAGTAGAAACTGGACTATTCAGATGATTATTCAACTCAGCTGTTATTTTGGCCGCAGTAGTCCGATGATTTTTTTTGTTCCAATTATTTTGTCCAACCCCTGTATATACACTATTTACATTATTCGGACTATTGTCCTCATCTTTATCGCCACATTTATTACAACGTTCCTCAAGGACACATGGCACAGTGGATAAAGGCGTTAGTTAGATCCAGTGACAGGACCCAAAAGAGTGTGAGTTAAGGCAGTGGCCAACTTGGAGAGGGGAATTAACAGGAGATAACTGACAACTGACATCCATTAAACATGGCACGTGGAACTAGAACTGTTTACTCCAGTGATCGAAATGAAGGGTTCAGTTCGACATTCCAACCACCTGAAAAAATTACGTTGTAATAAATATGGCGACAAAGATGAGGACAATAGTTCAAATAATGTAAATAGTGAATAACAATGATTTTTTTCAATTATTAGCCCTATTATTTAACCTTTAAGTGGGGGGAGGTGGTGGATACATATATTTTCCAAGGATATATACGCTTAACGTATCCGACTGAAATTCGAACTCGGCTCTCCGATTTATCATTCCAAGCTGTTATCCTTTACACTACTTGCACATTCGCTGTAATTTCTTTTGTGGGTGGGGGGAGTAGGTGTGAAATGAGGCCTTTTATATAAAAATATGGACTAAAAATAAACTGCTGCTAAAATCAGAACGAAGTTGATATCTCTTTGATACATAACAAGGAATAAAAATTAGGAGAAAGTAATACAGACAAGGCATACTGAAGATAAGAACAGCAGGTGAAAGCACCGAGTAACCTTTGTTTTACGTTAATGTCCACCCAATGCAAGGCCCAAGAGCCACTCAATGTAGAGGGTTACTGTGTGGTGTTGTATGAACGTAAGAAAAGTGTCGTACATGATTTAAAGATGACGGTTAACCCTAGACTTGAAGAGGTCAAGATTTTAGTGACTGGGAAAACAGCCTAACGGGAGTCTGTTCCACAAAGCAGCAGTTCTTGGCAAGAAGCTGCCGGAACGGAACTTATTTCTTACTATTGTAATAAGAAGGGAATGAAGAGCATTCACCCTCGTATACGTGGTATGGCGGGTCCTGGATGCAAAGGTCAGGGTTTGGTGGGACGTGCCGTGGAAGTAGCGATAGATCAGCGTGAGGCCTACTTGAATAATTTGGATAAATGAATAGCAAAACAAGTAGCACAACAACAAAGATTGGCCGTTAAGGAACGAGAAAGTTGGGGAGAGCCATAAACAACCATATCATAGACGTGGCACATCAAGAGATAGTGCATAGCTGAAAAGAAACGAATTAATCGCCGGTGCTGTTGGTCTTTAAGTCCAGGTAAAAATGATAATTTTTAGTTACGGTAAATCTCGTCACATGGAAGATATTTTTATACTATTGATCACAAGCCCCAACAGCCACTCAAGGTAGAGTTTTACTGAATGTGTTTGTTGTAAGGGCCTAAATAAGAAGTGCATATTATGAGGATATGTAGGATAGATAACGATTGACCCTAGATTTGAAGAGTTTAAGTTCGTAGTGATTGTGGATTCATTTCCTTGGGAGTTTGTTCAACAAAGTTATTGTTCTGGGACAGAACAGATATTCTTCAACCTCTGAAAAAATTATAATAACCCTGGTAAAACAATTGAAGACGTAGATATAATTTCCTGTCACTGATATAATAAATGTTTTCCCTGTAGACTCCTCTGTGAACTGTAGGGTTATAGCTTCGTAACATTAGTACTGTGATTTTCACTGCAAGCAGATTTATTTTAATTTTCGGAGTGGAGTTTAATTTCATCCTCAAAGTGTTTTCAATTCACTATATTATGCAAAAGCGTTTCATAAATTATATTCCAAAGAACTGTTGGAATTGCTAGGTAACCCCCTTGCCTTGATCGATCCACTATCTTTCTCCACATCCTCTCCTTTACCACTCCTATCTGCTCTTCCTCCAAACCTTCTGTAACCCCTTGCGTGCTAGTGGCTTCCAGCCTTGCTTGGGGTGATAAACTTAAAAAAAAACTATGACATATTTGGGAACGATGTTAAAATAATCTAGAACTTATAATGGCAGTAAACTGCCTGATGCAGTTAGAAAATGAATTCAGAAAAATATATAAAAATAGTAAGAGGGGCAAGTGTTTTCTCACTGAAGATATTCAATCTATGCAGTGAGACAATTCTTAGAGAATTAGAAGTCCTACCAGGATTCATTATTGTGGCCACAATCTTAACAACATAAAATATGCAGATTATACAGTGTTGTTAGCAAATACAGAAAAGAAACTACAAAAACTCCTACAGAGGGTAGTGAAGAAAAGAGAGAAAAAGGACTAAACATCAACTGCAATAAGACAGAATACATGTTTGTTAGCAAAAAGGAACAGCCTGACATGTAATTTACAAATTGGAGATGTCTAAATCAAACAGGTACAAAATTTAAATAGCAGGGAAGTGTTTTAACCGAATACGTGCATCGCTGAAATCCGAAGATTCATTGGGGTAGCAAAGTATACCTATTAAAAACTAAACAAAATATTAAGAAACAGGAAAATGTTGTTAGAAATATATATATATATATATATATATATATATATATATATATATATATATATATATATATATATATATATAGAGAGAGAGAGAGAGAGAGAGAGAGAGAGAGAGAGAGAGAGAGAGAGAGGGGGGAATTTGGGAGAGAATTGAAACCCTGACAGTTGGTATGGTGTTTGCTTCACAACCTAACTGTCAGGGTTTCAATTCTCGGTAGTGGATGCGCACTGCTGATGAGTCCCAAATATAGGACGAAACGGCCGTCCAGTGCTTTCTGCATTCTGTAGAGGTTTAAGACTCGATGAATCATTAAAAATATAATTATCAATTAGAACCGGCTTCTAATGCTGTGGAGTGAGCGGCTTGGTGATAGTAGTCGTGGCTCCGGGAGACACCGTCCTATGGTTAAAGTGAATCTCAGTAGAGTTCCACCAAGGAATTTGTGAATGAGCGGCGCTATATTGAGTCTGCATTCTGCAGAGGTTTCAGACTCGATGAATCATTAAAAATATATATATGTGTGTGAAGAAATATAGTTTTAAGGTGTGCTATATTTATGGGATGAAGTGGTCAATATCAGAGATAGAGCGTATGTAAATATAAAAATCAACATTGAAGTCAACACTCCGAGGCGACAGGCTGTTTCATGCTAGACGTAATCGTCAGGCGGCTTGAGGATTGCGTCTATATATATATATATATATATATATATATATATATATTATATGATTTACAGAATTTTGTTGGACAAATATACATTAATATATATATTATATTATATTATAAAAATTAAAAGAATTTTGTTGCCCAAATATATATATATATATATATATATATATATATATATATATATATATATATATATATATATATATATATATATATATATATATATTATACTTGTAATGTTATAAATAAAAAAATTATACTAGTCCGGAAAACCTTCGGTTTCTTCATTTGTAGTATATATATATATATATATATATATATATATATATATATATATATATATATATATTAATGTATATTTGGCCAACAAAATTCTTTAAATACGGCCGACAAATAAGTTTTTATTAATATATTTTTATTAATATATATATATATATATATATATATATATATATTTATTTATAAAGGGAGTAAAAGAGAGAGGGGGAAATCAGCAGACGAGGAAACAAACTTTTATTACACTGAGATAATGCAACATAATAGAATGGAGAAATAAAAAAAATCTAAAATGATAAATTTGGTAAAAGTTGGTTAAGATTAAAATGTATAAATGCTTGATAATAATCATAAGATATTATGCAACTTTAAAAACTTTTTCGTCCCAATCGAAGCCAAAAAATAAAGAAAGAATGAAAGAAAACAAAAAGAAATAAAAAGAATGAATACGTAAAAAAAACAAAAAAAACCCCAAAACAAAACAAAGTAAATCATTGAATTCTCGCTCTTGTCGCAAATTACCCGCCCGAGAAGAGTCAAGATGATAATTGTTCGGCAATATGTTCGTTGCCAGCTTGAATTTCAAATGACGTGAGTCAAATCCGATCCTGAACATTTAAATCTTTCTTTTTATTTTCTTTTAAAAAAAAAAAAGTAAAAAGAAAAAAAGAACCTTTCCCCGCTCTAATCTACACCCCCTCCAATTTACCTCTTTTCTTCCCTTTTAAACAGACACATCCTCCCTATAAAATGAGCGACACTAAAGGAGGGGGCAGAACCGATGTTAGTTAGAAGGTCGGAAGGGCGTGGGAGGCGGGTCAGCTAGCATCTCGGTAGCCGACGGAACTCTTAGG
>OZ038483.1:35441378-35493878 GCA_964036315.1 Acanthosepion esculentum | reverse complement strand
TAATAATAAAATACAATCAACTTCGAATCCGTTAATGAATGGTATGATCCTTGTTTATAAATTCCGGTTTTATCAGGTCTTATTTTTTCTACTAGCCAGGATTTCAGTCGTTTCAGGTAGACATTTCAGTGAGTTTTTGTTAAATTCCAGGTACTAATGAGACATCGAAAGATAGTGCAAACCGAAAGAAGTGTTTTTTTAGCAATGAGATGATGATGGTCGTTCGAAACGACTGAAATCCCGGCTAGTAGAAAAAGTAAGACCTGATAAAACCGGAATTTATAAACAAGGATCATACCATTCATTAACGGATTCGAAGTTGATTGTATTTTATTATTAAATATTGTTTGCGAGAGTGATTCTTGTCATATAATTAGCTTCAGTATTTGTTTTTCGTATGAATGATTTACGTTACATAAATTGAATACGCACTACATAATTGATACATATATATATGTATATATTAGTGAATATACATAATATCCAACGTCGATAACAATACTCGGTGTTTTATGCTGTTAGTGAAATCTTCAGATGTGAATTTTGACCGTTATCTGTCGCGTTTTTGAGAAGGTGATTCAAAATTGGGTGTACAAACTTGTCTATTTAAAATATAGAATAAACGATTAATAATTTAGTAAAAATGTGAATAGAAATTGTTTGTTGTCTGAATAATTTCGACTTTCGTAGACTATTATCATGGAGTTTGTTCTCATAATTTTGTGAGTGTATACATGTATTGCGCTATCTCAGTTTTATCTTTTTCAAGTATTCCATCTTGCCGTGTCATTTGGTGTTGACGTAATGCTATTTTTTTATTATAAAATATAATTATTATGCGTTTTTCTAAATTTGATAAAATTGTATTGATTATAGATTGTTTATTATTTATGATTAATTCTTGAGGCATTTGTAATCTTTTTTTATTCTACAGTTTATATGAGATAGAAATTTTGTGCCTTGTTGCTGTGTTGGTTGGTGATATATGATTTAATCGGAATATTATTCGATTAATTGCAATTTGATCGCTGAGATAATCAGTGGGTTACTGCCTAAATACAACTTACAACCATCTCGTGGGTCCAACGGTTTTTCACACCAAGCTTGAATAGGGCTTTACACGAAATGTTTGATCAAGTGTAATGAATAAATAAACGAATTTTTATTTTATGAGATTCTCGGTAAAGGCATGCGGCCTGAAAGTATGGTTCAACGCAAACGTATAGATAAATACATAATATCCAGTTGTTTTCATTATCTATCTATCTATCTATCTATCTGTCTATTTATCTATCTATCTAATTCTTTTCATTATCTATCTATCTATCTATCTATCTATCTAATTCTTTTCATTATCTATCTAATTCTTTTCATTATCTATCTATCTATCTATCTATCTATCTATCTATCTAATTCTTTTCATTATCTATCTATCTATCTATCTATCTAATTCTTTTTCATTATCTATCTATCTATCTTGGAGATTTTTTGTCTTACCGTGTTTACCGCGAACTGTACAGGACATTTTCGTTGTATATTCTTCGGAGTAAGTGTAATGTTTGTTTGCCTCCTACCATCATATTGTGTATCCATTGTTGTCTTTCTTTCTCGTGATGGAGGAGGCCCTGAAAAGTCTTCAAATTGCAGCCCAAATTCTAGCAAGGAGAAGTAAGTCAATGTTGGACAGCTTATTTCCGACAGAAGAGAAAGCCAAATCGCTGGCAGGCTGAATTCTACTTCGACAGTCAGGCTTCATACTGAATATATGGGGACAAGAAAGGCAAAGGTGACTCTACATAGGGTGCCACTCTACATACCTGAAGACCATATTGGTTTTTTCTTTTCTAAATATGGGGACGTCTCCGACGTCTGTCTTATTAAAAGTAAGGCCGTAATTGCCAGAGGGGATATTGAAATCTCAATTATATTAAATCGAAAGCAATTTACGGAAATACGCAAAACGTTAATGTGTGAGGGTAGACTTATCTATGACGTTGTGGGGGGTCGTCGGCCACTTTGTTGGGCTTGCGGGGCTGCGGGGCATTTGTCGAAGGCTTACCTGAGACAAAATCCTGCCTCATAACCCAAAAAGAAATATGAAGCAGCAACATCACAGGCAACTTCACAGGCAACAGCACAAACAACCAAGAAAACTGGAGAGTGGATGGAAGTCGTCAAGAAGAGACCCAAAAGTACCACCACTTCCCTTCAGCAGCGGAATGAGGGTCCCCAACCAGAGCCAGAGGACCAGCAAGTAAGGGAAGTAGAAATGCAGGAGATGCCCCCACCTCGGCCATCTTCACTGAAAATAAGGAGAGAGGAAACAGAAGAAGAATAAGAAAACGGGGAAAAATAAAGAGAAAAGACAAGCGAGATGAAGCCAACAAAGGCTCTGCCAAAACCAAGGCTCAATCAGCCCCGGTTTCGCCAGTCAAGAAGCCTGAAGAAAATACCACAAGAAGTTTTCCTCCTTCCCCTCTGAAAGCACCACTGTCCCCCATTCGCAATACACCTCCTCATCAACCCCCCTTCCAATACCACTGCAGCCGATGATATTTCTACTTCTCCCAACACCCCACTTCCCAAATCCACAAAGCCCATCACCTCCCAGCAGAGTTCTCCTCTCGTAAGAAGAAATTCCCGAGTGGGGTAATGTCTTGCTGTATGGACAAGCAGTCAATAGAAGCAGGCATGTTGAAGCTCTTGTTAAAAATGGCGTCAGTAGACGGACTGGCTACAGATGATCCCCGAAATTTCCCCAGGACCGCTGGCGTAATAATATGGATAAAAAACACAGGCCGAAATCATCAGCTGAAAGTGAAGATCAGAACTGATAGAAAGCGTTTGGTGGCGACAGATTTCAACGAAAGGTGGGTAAAAGTAGCGAGCTTGGTTCGCGTGAAAGGGGCTATCCTTGAGTTTCTTTTTTAGGTACTCTTTCGTCACAACGGGGTGTATTCCTGCAAACCCTCTCCCTGTTTAAAGGTAGACCTCCTTTCGTGTACCTAGTTAATGTGAGTGCGTGTCGTTCCTGGCCTGTTCCCGGCGCCTGACTTCGGTTATGAACCAAGTTGAGATTCCCAACCTCCCCAGTTTGTTTTGGTCCCCTTTTTCATCTCGACTGGTTCAATCTTTGATTTCCCCACTCCCTACATTTATTTTCACCTCCCCCATTCCGTTAGAGAGTTAGCCGCTTGATTCTGTCTGATGACACAATACAGCGGCAATTCTGATTTATTTGTGTGGTGGACGGGTCCTACTAAATTCAATTACTTTCTGTCAGTTTCTATTGGGATTTAGAACCCTCCCTATCATTTCACATCACCGTCAGATTTATATATATATATATATATATATATATATATATATATATATATATATATATATATATATATATTATGGACATTTGTACATGAGAAATTTGAAACCATGGGGTTAATTTTTAGGTTTCCTTTGTGGATGTGGTATTGTGGAATATGTAGGAGTAAAAGGTGAAGGGTGAATTCTTTCGGTGAATGGGTTAGTTGTATTGAATGAATGGGTCGTGAATCGGGTTAGTTAGGTATAGGATAAGTGAGGATGACCAACCTCAACCCAACTCCCCACTTTTAGGCCATGTGCCTCAATTATTTTATAATAATAAATAGAATCTATCTATCTATCTATCTATCTATCTATGTATCTAATTCTTTTCATTATCTATCTATCTAACTCTCTATCTATCTAATTCTTTTCAATATCTATATATCTATCTAATTGTTTTCATTATCTATCTATCTATGTATCTATCTATCTAATTCTTTTCATTAATTATCTATCTATGTATCTATCTATCTATCTAATTCTTTTCATTATCTATCTATCCATCTATCTATCTATCTAATTCTTTTCATTATCTATCTATCCATCTATCTATCTAATTCTTTTCATTATCTATCTATCTATCTATCTAATTCTTTTCATTATCTATCTATCTATCTATCTATCTAATTCTTTTCATTATCTATCTATCTATCTATCTATCTAATTCTTTTCATTATCTATCTATCTATCTATCTATCTAATTCTTTTCATTATCTATCTATCTATCTATCTATCTAATTCTTTTCATTATCTATCTAATTCTTTTCATTATCTATCTATCTAATTCTTTTCATTATCTATCTATCTAATTCTTTTCATTATCTATCTATCTATCTATCTATTTTCATTATCGATTTATCTATTTTCTAAAAGAGTAGTGGCAAACTATGAGCCAAATTTGTAGACATGCGCACATCGGAGTAAGTGGCCGTGTGTGTCTGAGCGCTGAAATTCATGCAAATATAAGCGCATTACAAATTGGAAGCGAATCTAGACAATGAAAGAAGGGCTTAGAGAAACGAGAGAAAAGAATGGACGACAAACATGACTTCCATAAAAAAGCAAAATATAACGAAGAGGAAATTGAAATGAGGAAAATCCATGCAACAAATAGGCGTTAAATTATGCGAAAAAACAAAGTAAATCTCGTATAATGGAAAAATATTTTTAACAATTGATTTTCTCCATCAGTAGTTGAGAAACTGATAAAATATCTCAATGAAATGGGAAGTAGCAAATAAGAAGAAGGAAAGAAATTATGAATACCAACTTATGAATCATGGAAATAATAATTAGATTTTCTTTTTTTTTAAATAGCTACACACACACACATATGTATATATATATATATATATATATATATATATATATATATATATATATATCAATCTGCAACAAAATATGGTTAGTATTTCATTAAAATGTGAAAATAATAGTAAATAAAGATTTCCCGTTCATTGACCGAAAAAAGCCATAAAGTATGCAAAAATGTTTGTGAAGATAGAAAATTTTCCAAAAAAAACATCTATAAAAGTAGAAAAATTAATACAAAAGTAACGAAAAATCAATATATGGATAAGTATATGTCAATAACTTGAAATTGAATGATTACGTATATATATATATATATATATATATATATATATATATATATATATATATATATATGTGTGTGTGTGTGTAGGTAGGTATGCGTGCGTATTTGTGCATGCGCGTGCTTGTGTACGTATATTGCAGACATAAGTGCATATGCGACTTTATAGAAATTAATTTCAGATGATTGATTATTGCCCAATCATAAGACAAGAATTGCCGAAGGAAAAAGTCTAAGCGAATATGCATATATATACATTATATATATTATAGACTTAAGGGCGTTTTCATCTAATGAGACTTTTTATGTGAAAATATATATATATTATTATATATATATATATATTAATTAAGTGATTTAAAATATGTTTTTTTCGCTACACAGTAATAACCATGTTTCAAAAATCGAAGGTAAATATTTAATTTTGTAATTAAATTAAAAACATTAGTTCCATTTCATCTTCAAGCGATTATAATATTAATGCTCTGTAAATTTTCATTGAGCGCTGTTTTATAAAAATAAAAATATCAATAAGAACATCGAATTATATATCTTACTGTTCTTTCTTATATATATATATATATATATATATATATATATAGTTAAATTCCCAGATCAACTCTGTGGACAAGACATATTGGTATAAAATGACAATTGGAAAAATCTTAGATCTTGCCGACGCGTTTCGTCTTCCGACTTTTTCAAGGCAAAAATGAAATCGAGATATCTCTGTTGTTATACTTGTTATAGTTACATTAAAATCCAAACTGAAAAACATAGACGCTTTTGACCAAGCCTTGTTTTTTTTTCGGTTAATTTAAAGTACATTCATGGTAGGAGATCTAAGATTTTTCCAATTGTCATTTTATACCAATATGTCTTGTCCACAGAGTTGATCTGGGAATTTAACTATATTATCGACATGGAAAAAAAAAAACTCCTACCATGAATGTACTTTAAATTAACCGAAAAAAAAGAAGGCTTGGTCAAAAGCGTCTATCTTTTTCAGTTTGGATTTTAATGTAACTATAACAAGTATAACAACAGAGATATCTCGATTTCATTTTTGCCTTGAAAAAGTCGGAAGACGAAACGCGTCGGCAAGATCTAAGATTTTTCCAATTGTCATTTTATACATATATATATATATATATATATATATATATATATATATATATATATATATATATATGCATTTGCTAATATATATGCATGGATATTACATATAATATTTATAAGTACGAATTCATACATACATGCATAAAAATACACACTCACACATATATATAAGTGCGAGAATGATGTGTTGGCATAGAGAAAGCAAAATCCGGAGAGAGAATTGGCATTTGGCATTTTTGGCCATTCACCAAATTATTAAAATATATTGATTAATGTTGTGAATTGCTGCAATTGATTTGTCTGTCTTTACAAATCAGTAAACCAAACAGAAGTGCTTGTATCCGGGGAAAAGTGTCGACAGAGTACGGAAGGCGAAATCAGCAGCCCCCCTCCTCCACACACTCCAAAAAAATGTCCGTTGGTCTTTCTCGTTTCAAAGATCACACATATCTGGTCTAGGGCGATGTCAAAATATGTGACTCGCGCTTAAAAAAAACAAAAAAAAAAACAAAACAAAACAAAGAAAAAATAACAACTAAAAAATACCCCCCCCCAAAAAAAAAACTATCGCATTAGATGGTACCAAAATGGTGCTATAGATATCCATGTAAATAATGTGATCGTGATTGCTGGCTGACTTATCGAACATTTATAAACAGAGTAATATTGTATTAAATTATAAGATAATTCAGTCATTGCTTTCATGTTTTTTTTCTCGGCCTATCCTACTATATCTGTAACACACACACATAAGGGGTGTGAATATATATATATATATATATATATATATATATATATATATATATATATATATATAGCATCAATTAATTTCTGAGGAAGGACCGAGGTGGTCTGAAATATTAAATATATATAAAAACATATAAATAAATACTTTCGCAAAAAAACACCCAATTTTTTTTCAGTTGTTTTACCGATATATATATATATATATATATATATATATATATATATATATATATATATATATATATATATATATATATATATTCTATTTATACGTTATTGTGATAATTTACAAATATATAAGTAAATGCTCTATTCATAATAAACATTATTAACTACATTTACCGACCTGAATGTCCGAGAAATTTCATAGAAAATATTTATCCTCCGACAGGAATCGAACCTGTAGCATACTGTTTATTATAAACAGAGCATTTGCTTAAATATTTGTATCTATAAAAATAACGTATAAACAGAAAATATATTTAAATAATTGAATTAGTCCATTTCATTTGTTAATATTATCTATCTATCTATATATTTTTGTCATCCACAGACAGACTGTTTCACAGCTCATCAGTGTGGCTAGACGTCCAGTTGCCTCTAGCTAGGATCGAAACCCGACTGAATTTGCGTCAGTCGGAACTTCTCCCACTAAGCCATCGGCGCACGGCAGGGATGAAAGTGAATTTTAGCGTGTTTATTTTTAGATAAACACACAGTGACTGACAGGGACTCAATTCTGCCGAAGAGTCGGGCAATATTAGCTTAAATAGTCACTGTTTACAAATTCACACCTCAAACCAGAGAGCTCAACTGAAATTAATTTTTTAATATATATATATATATATATATATATATATATATATATATATATATATATATATATATGTATGTATGTGTGTGTGTGTGTGTGTGTGTGTGTGTGTGTGTGTGTGTGTGTGTGTGTGTGTGTGTGTGTGTGTGTGTGTGTGTGTGAAATTACGGACATATCACGTTGGAACACGTCATTTTCCTATCACCGGAAGTTAAGCAATATCAAGCTTGGATAGTATCTTGATAGGTAAACGTTTTGGAATACCCGGTGCTGTTAGATTGGATGTGCGACTGTTGTTACAGATAACGGTTCGATATGAGAAGTCTGAGGTTCGAATTCCGGTCGGGTTTGTTTCATTCACTTAAACGCAAAAATCATTTGGAAAGGTATGAATCCATCTGTTCTCCCACCAACGGTGGTTGAAATACTAGAATTTGTATCGGAAAATCATTATTATCTCCAAGAATTGTTATTTAAATATTCACTCACAAAATATAAAAGAATTATTCTTAAAACCTCCAAAATTGTTTTGCTTTTAAAATAACCAACAAAAGTTTGGTAAGTCTGGGAAAAAACTAAAAGTAAATAAATCAATCAACCGACTAGTGTAGCAGTATTTAGTATCAGCAGATATAAACGTAACAAAAACGGGCACCTCAACGCAGTGTAATGGTTAGCAAGCTTGTGTCCGTAGCGCAATTACGACCGAGTAGTGAGTTCGATCCTCACTGGGTGCCCCATATTTTAGGCCTTACGCCACATCTAACCTACGCTTAGAAGATCACCGTAATCCTGACAAAATAAAAATACATTGCTGATGACATACTCAGTAAGAAATCTGTTGTAACCTAGGGAAGGCTACTGAATAGAATAATCAAACGAAGGTTGGTAATGAACGATACTACTTAGGACAAGAACAACGCCTATAAGATTCGCCAGCGGCGCGTAGAAGAAGTAATCAACTGCTAGAAGTGAGTCAAGTGAATTCCACAATGAATGAATCTCCAACTGCAGGATATCTACAAATCAGCCCACGCGGTCAGATGTGGCACAAAGCCGAATTTTATATGGGATATCCGAGCCCATAGGCTCGGTCCAAAACTTACCGTAGATCCCGTATAAAACGGGGTCGGGTAGCTGTTTCCTGAGACGTCACTCTGCTTTTCGATACAGCCTTGTCTGGGGATCCTCTCTGCCCGGAAGCAGAGAGTTTGACCAGCACAACTGGAGACGAATCTCCAACTGCAGGATATCTACCAACCGTCTCACGCGGTTAGATGTGGCATAAAGACGAACTTAATGTGGGGTATCCGAGCCCGTAGGCTTGGCCAAAAACTCCCTGTAGACTCTGTATAAAACGGGGCCGGGTAGCTGCCCCCACGCCAAACGAGACCCTGCTCCAGTACAGCCTCGTTCGGGGATCCTCTCTGTCCGGAGGTAGAGAGTTTGACCAGTTGGAGACGAATCTCCAACTACAGACCAACATACAGTATTTACTACTGTATTTATTCGAATGGGGATATACCCATTATCATCCATAGGTATTCCATAACAAAAAACGAGAGACCTCTAACTCAAAGAAGTAAAAAAAAACAAACAAAAAACAACAACAAAAAAACAAAAAGAAAGGACTAACAAAGTAGACTATTAAGTGTAAGAAAACTGAATGTATGGTTGTCAGCAAAAGGAGACAGCCAGAGCTGTGAGTCAAATATAAAAGACCATTGGTTTCCTATAGGCTGATATATAAATGACAGATATTTACTTTTAATCCCAAATGTAAACGACCAATATAATCTAAAATTCCAAAATGGTATTTATCATTATAAAATATAAACCTAGATACCAAATATAAAGAAATAAAACAGACTGATTCAGACACTGACAGTGATTGGACACTACTATCAATTTCATGCTATATATATATACATATATATATATATATATATATATATATATATATATATATGTATATGTATGTATGTGTATTAGTATTAGTATTATTTTAAACGTTATTTTCGTAGGTACCGATATTTGAGTAGATGCCTCGTTTATTTATTAAAGAATATATATTTTTATTATTTCGACTAAGAAATCTTATTAAAGAAAAAAATGTGTTCTTCAATAGGAATCAAACCTGCGTCCTCCTATTACAGAAGAAACAATTGTTAGATCCGATTTTCTCTAGACCGGCGATTTAATATAGTGTTTAATAAATAAACGTCTACTTAAATATGGGTAATATTTCCACTAAAATAACGTTCAAAATCAATATCTATCTATATCCGTGTGTGTGTGTATATATATTTATTACTTTAAACGGTATTTTTAGCATTTACTCTTATTTGAGTAGACGCTCTGCTTAATTTAAAGTGTTTATATCGTTTACCATGTTTACATAATTGATAAACATGCATATAATTAATTAATATATGTGTGTGTGTTTGTGTGCGTGCGTACAATTCATTATTTTTTTTAGTCTGAAAATTTTCTTTTTTTTACTATAAACGTATTGTTTAGGGTTAAATGTGTTTGTGTATGCATTTTTGCTTCTTAATTAGTGAAGGATTACCTAGGCCGTCAGAGGTTAATTTCATTGTTTAAAACCAGTTGTATCTATCCAGAGTCATGTATCCAATATATATATACCTATAATAATAATAATAATAATAATAATAATAATAATAATGCGTTAGCCCAAACTGCAGATTCTGTGACAAATATCCAGAAACCATTGATCATCTTGTATCAGGTTGCACGATATTGGCACCCACTGAATATAAAAACCGGCATGACAGATTGGGCCAATATCTGCACTGGAAAATTTGCAACTTCTACGAGAATGAAACTGAAAGAAACTGGTACGAACACCACCCAGACCCGGTTATGGAGATAGGACCTGTTACAATTTTATGGGACTACACAATACACACTGACAGAACAATCAAAGCCAACCGCCCAGACATTGTTATTAAAGACCACAAACTGCAATGTATCTTTTAAGATATTCGAAAAACTGTCAAAATACAAGGACCTTGAAATGGAAATCTCAAAAATGTGGCACATGGGAACATCAACAATCCCTGTTGTAGTTGGAGCCTTAGGATTGGTTGGAAAAGATTCCAGTAGACTAATTGAAGGGATCCCTGGAAGTCCATGCCTTAAAGAGATACAAAAAAATTATTCTGACATGTACAGCCCACACTTTACGAAGGGCTTTATCTGGTTATATTTTTTATTTTTTATTTTTTTTCAGTCGAAAGTGTCATGATACCATTTCTAACCTTAGGCCCCGGAAAGAAATGTGTAAACGGCAGATATCAAAGGAAATAATAATAATAATAATAATAATAATAATAATAATAATAATAATAATAAACTGTATAAAGACTGTGGTCACAGAAATGAACATTGTGCCGTTACTGTCAGTTTCATGCCTTCAGCCATCATCCAATATTCATTTGCCTCAATGTCTACATATACAAACGGTCTATCCTCACTATTCAGTACTCATCTTCTAGAAAAAGAGCTAATGCTATTAATAATAATAATAATAATTCATATATATATATATATATATATATATATATATATATATATATATATATATATATATATATGTAAGATGGCAATTAAGTCACTATACATTTATTTACAATAACAATTAAGACAAAGCAATTAGTCAATAGTTCAGAAATTTATTATTAAAATGCTTCTGGTTAATAATTATAAAATAATATGGTAATATTAATTACCGATACTGTTTCAACTGCAAGCCATATATATATATATATATATATATATATATATATATATATATATAAAGTTTTTTACATCTTCATTTTTCAGGGTTAATTGGACCACACTTTAGCCACAACCGTGCATCTCCGCCAGCCTCCTCCTCCCCGTTCAATCTCTGATGTCATCGGTATAGCATCGTCTTGGTCTCCATCTCGATCTCCTGCCATCAATGCGTCCCTCCAGGACAGTGGTTTTCAACCTTTTTGCTGGAGCGGAACTACAAGGAAACATTCCAGTGGCTCGAGAGACCCCCGCAATAAATTAATTGTCTTATGCAAATAAAAGCTTTCAATTATTAACATAAAATAAAAATACTCATCTTCAGATTGATTTACAACAAAACACAAAGACAAACTGTAAAAATATTGTAAACGTCCATCTGCAATTTTAATCTTGCTTCTACGGTTATTACACATGTATTAAAAAACTTCAGTTTAAATGGATTACATTCATTTTCATTAAAAATTCAATGAGAAACTTGAGCCTCATGTTTCTTGCACAAATCTTTAATATTGGGTCGTGTTTTTGAGACACACATGACAATTTCCAAATTAATATGTTTGTCACTGAAAAAAAAGTGGGTGATATAATTTTTACGTTTTCCATTGTAAAACAGTCGTAACGTTTGTTTAACCGCTAACTCAATCAAAACAAAATTTTCTGACAAAATTTCGAAAATGTTCGAAGGGATTAAAATTTTTTTTAAATAATTAAAAATTACTTTGATCTTTCCTCTTAATAAAAATATAAATATTTTGACGGAAAAAGTTTGTTTTATTAAGTTTGGGACCTTTTTTTATTCATACTATGCTGTTTTGTTATTGATTTAGTGGAGGTACCTAAATACACATATCTGCACAGGAGAATTAAAAATTACTCTCAATCATAGCACTTGTGTAACTTCTTGCGGAACCCCTGGGCTTTACTGGCGGAACGCTAGGGTTTCGCGGAACCGTGGTTGAAAACTACTGTTCCAGGATATGCAGAGGAATGCAGAGGTTTCTGGGCCCTGATAACATGCCAATACTTTAAGCGTCTATATAATGAGAGTTTAGGCAGCAAGAAATTAATTTAAAATTACTTTCTGCAAATTAAACAGAGAAAGTTTATCTGTTTAACGTTTAATAGTATTTCTCCAAATTTTCGAACAAGTTGTTACATATTTGGGTCAAAACTGGAAATAAAACTGTCGACAACAATAAAATAAATAAATATGAAAAAAAAAAACAGAACGAAAAACATGAATTTTGAACATTTTATCCGCAATTTTAATCCGGTTGTGGAACAATTTATTCAAAAATTGGCAAAAAAATAAAATAACAGACAACGCCTTGGTTCTTGGTAATAATGTTTTTAGTATTTGTCAGATTATTAATTTTCTTAGACAAATCTTTCTTTAATGGCTTTAGGAGAACTTTTCCCTGAAAGTGGAGCGATTGAGGGTCTGACGCGCTCCCCACACGTCTAAATTTATTGGCGGGTGGTTAAACATCGCCCGGAAAGTAAAGGCTCACTTTACTGCAATGTTTGAGGAAACTGATGTCGAATTCTGTGTGCCTTTGTACCACTCTGTGCCTGCATGGCAGCAATCGTGAATTGATCACGACGGAAGACACGGTAAACATTGCAAGGAAAACAGTACAGTTCTTTAACAGATGGTTATAAAACCTGTTTTTCATGGATTTCTACGTTCTTGTGCACTCCAACCATCTAGCAACCAAATGGCAGACGTAAAAACAGGAATCGGGCGCAAACTTTTGATTGTACCTGTATAGTCATGTGAAGTATTAGTTATTAAAAGGATGGTACGCTGCTTTAAGGCTTATCAACACATTGTGGGTCATTTAAAGCCGAAACATATATTTTGGATTGTAGGAATAATACAGATATAATTCTTACTATTTAACCCATAGCTGGGGAGAAGATATGAATTCTTACCTTTCTTAAGGTGCGCGTAAGTAAATGCAACTTCAACTGGAGTTCGAACTCGGCTCTCCTGTTTCTCTTACCGAGCTGCTATAACCGCGATAGGGGAATGCTCATTAATCAAATGGAAGTTTTATTATCATTGAAATAAGGACTTCTGTTTTTTCTTTTTTTTTTTACATTTGAAAGCAATGAAGTAATTTGGATTTAGAGATATTTTTTTTTCGGTAAATACAACTTTAAAATTATAGCGGCGAAACCAAAAAATAAATAATAAAAAAATCTACTACAGGACAATTCCAAAAGAGGAATGAATTCAAAGAATATGGGATTGTAAGTGGAGGTAGGTTACCATGGACTCTGAAAACCAATCGAGACTTTTAAAGTGGAACTATAAAATTACAATTGATGCAACAGCGCGTTTGAATTATATTTGTTCCGAATTATTCGCTTATAAAAATAGCGGAATGACGAAAGCAAACAATAAATAAAACAACGTCAACCAATATATCCCAGTTTCTATTAAAGTTGTCGGAATTGGTTATTTGCTGGATACATACGCTTTTGTGCATGACGATTTTTTAAAAAAAAAACATCAATATACCTTGATGAGGTCATGTGTAGACGTTAGCATATCAATTTGAAATTTGCTAATAATAGTAGCAATCAATGCCATATAAAACCGAAATGCAGCGTATGCCTCCATTTTGACGTTATTGTTACTACTTTTAAATTGTCTGATGGATTATGTTTGTGTATAGGATGCGTAAATATATATTTGGCTTTCGTTTATCTGATAGCATGTTCGTAAAGAAAAAAACGATGAGGAAGTCATTGAGATCTTGCAGACAATGTTAGCAAAAAAAAAAAAAAAATTAATCCTGTTTCTTATAGCAATAAAATAGCTGAAAGGACTGTAGAAATGAAGCCTACTATGAGAAATAGACCTCAGGAGTCTGCTATTGGGGAGAAGAGAAAAAAGTCGTGTGAATAATCATTGCGCTATTTTGCTGAACAACATATCTGTATTGAAGTCGTTTGGCTGCAAAATAACCGGTCCACCGACCGCCATAAAAAATGGCGAGATAATTTCGTAGTTAGTTTTCCGATTTAAATCTGTATGCGTTTATTTTTCCCCTGTTCTCTTTCGTATTAAAACCATGAAATCTAGTTTAAATATGTAGATCGCCATTTTTTGTGGGGGTTGAGTGAAGGTTTCCGTTACTTTTTTTCTTTTTCGCAGCTTCTGGACATTGGCTTTTTTTTGTATGCTTTTTATGAGCTCTAAATCTTCTCAAACTTTTGTTCATTTTTTTCTACTTCAACTTCCGTTACGACTTTTTACGCGCTTTCTTTATTTTCACCTTTTCCTTTTCTCCTACTTTTCGAATTCCCTTGCTCTAGTTGTCATTATTTTTTTTTATTACGATCTCTGTCCCATCATATAAGTTATATTCAGTGTATGACGTGTCTAAGCAAATGGAGCAAATATTATGAGATCGAAGTAAAATTCTTCTTTTTAATCTTTTCTTTCTTATTATTGCTTTCGTCCTATTTCTTGTTTATCTTCCTTTATTTTGGGCTTTTCTTTTCTCACTTACTTATCGTTCGGTTGCTTTTCGTGCTATCATTTTTCCAACACTTTCTCTCCGCTGTTAGCCTTTCTGGCCGTTCGTCCTTTACATTTGTCTCATATTTTTTACTTGATACTGTTCGTTTTTGAAACGTCTCCTGTCGCTTCTGTGGTGTATTTTCAGCCTTGCAAGAAACAATAATTTTATTAATGGGAACAATCATTCATTTTCGTCTGCGCTAATAACACACACACACACACACACACACACACACACACACACACACACAAATAAACACACACAAATGTAATGTATACATACGCATATATATTCATACACATATGAGATAAAGATATATATATTTATATATCAATAATGGTTTGAGGAAATATGTATATACATGAATATATATATATCTATATATATATTATACACACATACATGTATACACATATATATATATATATGCGTACATACATAAATAACCATATATAACTATATAAATATTCATATGCATATATATATAAACATATACATACATAAATATTATATATACATATATATTATATGTACACATATATTATATATACACATATATATTATATATACACATATATATTATATATACACATATATATTATATATACGCATATATATTATATATACGCATATATATATTATATACACATATATATTATATATACACATATATATTATATATACACATATATATTATATATACACATATATATTATATATACACATATATATTATATATAAACATATATATTATATATAAACATATATATTATATATACACATATATATTATATATAAACATATATATTATATATACACATATATATTATATATAAACATATATATTATATATACACATA
This sequence comes from Acanthosepion esculentum, assembly GCA_964036315.1. Classification (NCBI taxonomy): domain Eukaryota; kingdom Metazoa; phylum Mollusca; class Cephalopoda; order Sepiida; family Sepiidae; genus Acanthosepion; species Acanthosepion esculentum. The sequence goes on along the minus strand of OZ038483.1, from coordinate 35,478,041 downwards.
TATTATATATACACATATATTATATATACACATATATATTATATATAAACATATATATTATATATACACATATATTATATATACACATATATTATATATACACATATATTATATATACACATATATATTATATATTCATCTATATGCATATATATACATATATATGCATATATATACATATATATGAATATATATACATATATATGAATATATATATGCATATATATACATATATATGAATATATATACATACATATGCATATATATACATATATATGAATATATATACATACATATGCATATATATACATATATATGAATATATATACATACATATGCATATATATACATACATATGCATATATATACATATATATGAATATATATACATACATATGCATATATATACATACATATGCATATATATACATACATATGCATATATATACATACATATGCATATATATACATACATATGCATATATATACATATATATGCATATATATGCATATATATACATATATATGCATATATATACATATATATACATATATATGCATATATATACATATATATACATACATATGCATATATATACATATATATGCATATATATATACATATATATACATACATATGCATATATATATGCATATATATATACATATATACGCATTATATGTACATATATATATACATTATATATATAGGCATCTTATATACACATATATATATACATTAAATATGTATATACATGGATATATATATATATACATACATATATATACGTATATAAATATATAAATATTCATATCCGTACATACATAAATATATATATATGCATATATATGCATATATATATACATTATATATACATATATATGCATTATATATACATTATATATACATATATATGCATTATATATATATATATGCATTATATATATATATATACATTATATATACACATATATACTTTATATATACATATATATATATATTATATATACACATATATACTTTATATATACATATATATATATACTTTATATATACATATATATATATTCACATTATATATACAAATATATACATATATATATACATTATATATACATATATATATATACATTATATATACAAATATATACATATATATATACATTATATATACATATATATATATACATTATATATACATATATATACATATATATATATACATTATATATACATATATATATATATACATTATATATACATATATATATACATTATATATACATATATATACATATATATATACATTATATATACATATATATATACATTATATATACATATATATATATATATACATTATATATACATATATATACATTATATATACATATATATACATTATATATACATTATATATACATATATATACATTATATATACATATATATACATATATATACATTTATATACATTATATGTACATATATATACATTATATGTACATATATATACATTATATGTACATATATATACATTATATGCACATATATATACATTATATGCACATATATATACATTATATGCACATATATATATACATTATATATACATACACATGCATTATATATACATATATATACATTTATATATACACATATATACTTTATATATACACATATATACTTTATATATACACATATATACATTCTTTATACACATATATACATTATATATACATATATATACATTATATATACTTTATATATATTATATATACTTTATATATATTATATATACTTTATATATATTATATATACTTTATATATATTATATATACTTTATATATATTATATATACTTTATATATATTATATATACGTATATATACATATAAATATATACATTGTTGCGATAAAAACATTATATATATACATTATATATACATTATATTTACCTTTTATATATATTTTATATATACACATTATACATATAGATATGTACATTATATATACATATATTTATTCATATACATGCATTAAGAAATATATATATGCATATAGTTATTTTTAATTTTTTTTGTTACATATGTATACATACGTAAATACATATAGGTCCATACATAAAACATATATATATATTTATATACATACACTACATATATATATCCACATATTTACATATATATACACACACATATCTCTATCTGTATATATATATATATATATATATATATATATATATATATATATATATATATTTCTCTCTCTCCAAGTAGAGGCCAGTGATAAGCTAATGCACAGCCAATAACTAGCGTGGATGTCTTTTCCCTCCCAGGTTTGCGTGATTAGATATTGCAAGCCCTCCCCAACGAATTCTCACCAGTATTGAAAATTATAATAAAAAAGAAAACAAATAAATCATGTAGCTTGAACCAAAATTGCGATAAAAAAATTGACATTAAAAAAATATATTCAAAAGAAAACGACTGCAAAAGACTCGTAACGCAGGATAAAGTAAAACGAAAAAATTGAAAAAGCAAAACAGAATATAAAGAAAATGAAAAAGTAGGGAAAAAAAGAAGAAAGAAAAACTTATAAAATGCTTCATTGGTCGGTTTTCCGTCCCTCAACTACTCTCACCTCCTTTACATCTCTATCCAACTTTCGAATCATTTGCTAAGTCTTTCCCGGCATGCCCTACCCTGTTTAGGGCAAATCACATTTATCCGTAAAATGTCGCAACCGTCACAAATGTCTACGGGGTAAAAAGGGTTCAATGTACTGGGGAGAGGAAAAAAAATGAAGAGTCCAAATTTGTTTCCGACATTATTCGTCCGACGGTATCTGGTGCCACAAAAATCAACAAAATAAAGAATAAAACAATAGGAAGAGAAAATCTTTTTAACAGCAAAAACGACAAAAATATATACGTAAACTAGATGTATGAACAAAGGATAGACTTATACAAAGAATAAAAATAGACTAGAAAGACAAAAGGAAAAAACAAAACCAAATCAAAGAAAAAATCCCTAAAGGTTTCATTTTGTTTTCTTTTTATATTTTCCTTTTACTTGTTTCTTGCGCAAAAATTCATTTTATTCATGCAGTGACCAGTCGAATTGGGAAAGAAACGAAAAAAAAAGTACTTTATACAAAAAGGAACAGAAAAGATAAAAAAAAATCACATTCCCAAATGCATTCGTAAGGACAATTTTTGCATTTACTGCCAAATATGATCGTATGCGACTTTCCTACCTCCTGTCTCCAGCCATGATGGTTTTGTACATTGCATCCGGTCGGTTTTGTTGCTAGCCGGAAATAGTATTCCAACACGGAACGTGAATCCTCTGTGCGTAATGGGTAGGACATTAATACAACTATTTATTAGTGATAGAAAAAGGCATCTGAAGAAAAAACAAGAAATAATAATAATGATAATAATAATAATAATTCGAACAGGATAAAAAGCAAAAAAAAAAAAAAGAACGTGAAATGTAAGTTTAAAAAACAATGGAAAAGCGATGAAAGCAAGCTATGCAGAAATATAGAACGAAGAAAAAAATGGCTGAGAGAAAGAAAGAGCGAGAGAGAGAGAGAGAGGGGGAGAGAGAGAGGGAGAGAGAGAGGGGGGCGAGAGGGAGAGAGGGAGAGAGGGACCGAGAGAGGGAGAGTGAGAGAGAGAAATAGAGAGAAATAGAGAGAACATTAACAGAAAGATGGAGTTGTGATGTCTTGATATTTGGACAGTAACGGAAGTTCATTTCATTCGCCCTAAAACTTCCGCAAATTTTACAGGATTTCAATTTCAAAATAAGTTGTCTCAGTTACGCGTTCCATTTCAAGATAGTTTTCTTTTAAACACCATTTACTTGTTAAGGTGAGTCAGTCAGAGAAAGTTAATATTATTCTATTCTCGCTTCGCATCTATCTATCTATCTATCTATCTATCTATCTATCTATCTATCTATCTATCTATCTATTAGATCACGATGAAGAAATCAGTCTACCATGTGTGCCACAGGAACGGTAAATCATCGCCAGAATCATCTGAAAGGACACAGGAGAAAGATGATGAAGAATAAAGACGATGGCGTTTCGAGGTACAATGGAGACGAAGATCATTTATAAACATGCTACAATTAACATCTATCTATCTATCTATCTATCTATCTATCTATCTATCTATTTCCGTTCTACGTAGAACTATGTTTAGCTAGCCGATTCCTTGAACCTTTTTTCTTTTCTTTCTTTTTTCTTTTCTTTCTTTTTTCTTTTTCTTTCTTTTTTCTTTTTCTTTTTTCTTTCTTCCCTTTCTGCATTTTCTCCCTTTTTTGTTTTTCCCCCTCAGTTTAATCATTTTTTTTCTCTCCCTTTTTAAATCCCCCTATCTCTTCTCATTTCATCGCTTTCATCTGATTACGTTATGAACACTATTCAGTATCAGGCTACGCACACACACACACACACACACACACACACACACACACACACACACACACACACATCTACACGTACAAAAAACGTATGCACGCTACTTTGTGTGAGTATATGTGCACTCGCATAAAACCAAACGCTGATATCTTGTCCAGATTAGAGCGGATTTCAATATATCTGATATTCCACACAATTCTCCATAATTTTACATCAAACAACTTCCCTTTTCTCCTTCCATACAGACAGCGTTCCCTTTGGGAAACAAATAAAGACATTTTATAGTTTATTTTCACACTATGAATGTGTAATTAGGTGACATGCATTTTCCCGACATTAACGTGGCACAAGTAAATAAATAAGTGCAGGGTAGATAAGGTGCGCGTCCAGATAATCCTCGTCGGCTATTTCCGTATGATTGATTTAAAAAAAAACCCATCACTGACTCTTAACTCGAAAGAGAATGAGCTTTTAAATTGAAATATCCTCACAATCTTCACACAAAGAAACGCAAAAAAAAAAAAGGAAAAGAAATGGCTGACGCAGAAACTAGTTGAATACGAATCTAAAGTGATAGACTGGGAAGATGAAAAATGTATAGCTATGCGAACAGCAGTTCTAATTTAAATAAAAGAAGTTATTTCAATCCACTGGTTTCTGTGGGAAAGTAAATGCTTACTGAAACAACGGGAGACAATAGAAGAATAGTGTTTTGTATCTGTTCATTTAATATGGATAGTTGATTCTCATCGTCTGTGTCCGGATCAATCCCTTAAACAGGGATAGAAATAACCCCGATAACGATATCTAGGGATAGGGATTTGCTAAGCGTAGATTAGTTGTGGCACAAGGCCGAAAGTGTAGGTTACCCAGTGTGGATCGATCTCACTACTCAGTGGTAAGTGATCTAGCCAGACTATCTTGTTAACCATTACACCACGTCGACATGCTCAGCAAAATGATTTTCTAAACATAGCTTAAATGTGGCACAAGGTCGAATGGTTGAAAAAGAATAGAATCTCGCGTGAGAATAGAACTCGCTACTCAATGTTAATTGATCTAGCGAGACAAGTTTGATGACCAACGTCGAAGTGTCCCAAACATATCTAGGGATAATCAAGACTCGATCGGCGAAGAAAATTAATATGCCGGATTTCGTGGACGTTTCGACGTTTATTCACAGCATCTTCAGAATGCGAGGATAATTTAAAAATGATCCGCATTTACGCCATAACATATCTTTAGGTTTGTCAAACTGCCTTCTGCGCATGTGTGCCAAAAGCTGGTACTATTGTGGTCACGTGATAGAGGTTTGAGCTCGATGGCGCCAGTTTTCTTGCTGCTATTACAATGTAAACATGGCCGCTCAGCGAGCAGTGTGCACCAAGGAGGGAAAAAAATGGGCAGTCAACCGATTTTTCTGGTTGGAAGGTGTGTCCCGGGCTGAATTTCATCGGAAGTATTTAGCACAATACGGCGACAGTGCGCTACCGCGTAGAAGTCTGTACGAGTCGACCGAGAAGTTTAAAAGTGGACGGACTAGCGTGACGCACGGAGAAGGAGCAGGACGCCCGTCAGTTTCCATCACTGACGAGAAGACTCAGCAAGCTCAAGAGATGCTAATGGCGAACCGGTGGGTTATCATCGAAGAGGTAGCAAGCATTTCGCTGCTCTGTCGTTGAAAGTGTTCTGATGAGCTACACTAGTTCTAACCTTTATGGCTAAGATCCGCCGTGCCACGCACATTGTAGCGAACCACCCTCATTCCCTTCGTATTCCATTGGTGAGATGTAAGTTCCACTCAAGCAACTTCTTCCTACGACCAGCTGCTTTGTGGACCGATTCTGAGGAGGATGCATTTCCGGTCATTACAATATATCTTTCACATATATCCGCATGTACTGTTCCTCTTCTTCTGTAACCCTCTACCTCGAATGGCTAGCGGGCTTTGTATAGGGAAAACATAATTGTAAATAACGCATAAAAAACATCGAACCTTTTTCATTCCGTTGATATTTGTGACGGTTACGCTATCTTGATGATAAATGTGATTATTTTGTCTTTCTTTTTATGTGCCATACCCATTCAAGACGTAGGCGATCATGGCTCTCCACCTCCTCCTATCCCTTGCAGCTCTCAACAAGTTCCTTCCCTCTGCTTCCTCCCCCAGACCACATTCTATCATCCACTTGCTTAAGCCCACCAAGTATGTCACACGTTGTTTCCCCTTGTCTCTCTCTCTCTCTCTCTCTCTCTTTCTATTCCAGGCCCTCCTTCCTCATTATGCGTCCCAGAAACTTCAGTTGCCTCTTTCTGTTATTAAGTATAAACCTCCTCCTTGTTTGCAACCTCTCTATGACTTCATCGTTGCTCACACGCTCTGTCCATGATATCCTTAGAATCCTTCTGTAGAACCACATCTCTGTCGTCTCGAGTCTGCTCTTCATCTTTGAGGAAATCGTTCAACATTCGCAGCCGTAAAGAAGGACAGATGTCAGGTTTAGGGTAGTTAATTCGTGGAAGGAATTAGTAAAAGTTTCGAAATTTGGAGACTCATCAGGTAAGAAATGAGTGCATGTAATTGCGATGGCAGTGGTAATATTAGCCGTTTTCATATATGGAATCATTTCTCATTAACCAAGTAGCGAGTGCAATTGTCGGTTTAGATTTATACAATCTTCCTGTTCAAACAATTTTTCAATAAAATACATTTCTGATATCCGCTGTTATTGCTCTTTCCTGTACTGATACAATTTTCCTTTTGAAACTTTTATTGGAACATCAGCATCTTGATTATGTCCTTATTTTCTTTTCGAGTAATATGTGATATACTTCTTAGTTGTTGCTCTTGTCGAAAGTTTTCAGTTGATGTGGTTCCTGTTATTTGGTACGGATCTTTGTGATTCTGCAACGCCAGTCAACGAGTTTTCCAAGGACCGCAGGCTTCATTCATTCGAAACTATTTTAACCGTTCATCTGAGAAATCGGTTGTATACATTTTAACAGTTTAAATATTACAGTTTAAATATTATTGAACGAGTTTGGCTCCGTGTCTGACATCCATATTTCAATCTGACTAGGCTGTTTAAAAACATAACGAGTTTTTAGGTTAATGCTTTTGTTTTGTAGCAACTTGGGGTATTGAACAAAACTATTCCTGGCACTGCTTATTCTATGTTCAATTTCTTTTTATCTTGTATTACATTTGTTAATTTGTTATAAGTGATCGATACACCGTGGTATTTGAGGTCTATAGTTTTTATTAATTCCACAATCTGAATCATTGCGATGGATTCAGCGTTGGTGCCGTCACTGCTTTCATTTCAATTCCAAATCATAGAAGGATTTGATCTATCTATCTATCTATCTATCTATCTATCTATCTATCTATCTATCTATCTATCTATCTATCTATCTACAGGGCTGTTCGATAAAAGTGACTCACCTGGTTTTTTTTTACTAAATGTTCTCTTGTCCGATGAAACGAAAGTTGAACTAAATTCAAAGGATAAGCGATCTAAAATCCGAAGAAGAAGCTTTGAAAGCTCTTTGAATTTAGCAGTAAGTACTGTCAAGCATCCGTTTAGTATAATATTATGGAGATGCTTTTCATGGAACTGGTCTCTTAAAACCTATTGAAAAGACCCTCAGAAGCGATCAGTACAAGAGAATTTTAGAGTCTTGTCTGGTCCCTTGTCCTGAAGGTTGCAAATCGACCCCAGCAAGCTCATTTTAATGCAGGATAATGCTCCCTGTCACAAATCAAAATTGATGAAGGAATACTTTGATGAGAAGCAGGTGAGTAACATGGCCAACCCAATCTCCTGGCTTCAACCCCATAGAAAACTTATGGAGCATTATAAAGTACAGGCTCTCGAGAAAGCAGTTGAGCAACAAAGAGGATTTGATTGTGAATTTCATATCCGAATGGAATTCAATGCTTGGAGATGAGATTTGCCAGAACCTAATCAAGTCAATGCCAAAAAGGATTGAAAAGGTTATTCAAAATAAAGGAGGACCCATAGATTATTAAATATTTCGAACTGTATTACCTATTATAAATAAATTATACCTCTATTATTCTTTATTTAAAGCTGTTCGGTTATGTTTCTATTGATTACTAGTTGCAGGAAGTAAGTGAGTCACTTTTTCTGCACATAGTTTTTCCCTAAATCACATTTATATTCAAAATTATAATTATCAATAGAATACATTAGGGTGAGTAAACATTTTACTAGGTGTTCGGGAAGGGGTCTTTATATTAGTAAGATTAAAAATTAGTTTGACCCCAAAAATAATAGGCGAGAAAATAAAAAAAAATCAGGTGAGTCACTTTTATCGAACAACACTATATATATATATATATATATATATATATATATATATATATATATATATATATATATATATATATATATATATATGTGTGTGTGTGTGTATACACCGGGTGTAACAGCAAAATTGTCCAAATCGTGTTACACCATAATTGACAATCCCACAATAATAACTAAACTAATTGAGTTTCTTTTTTTCAGGTTTTCAGATAAGACGTTTAGCCATCTTGAAACCATTTATCGTAAGAATCACTGAAAACCCCTTTGAGTTATTCAGCTAGAAAGAGAACAGGTTAAAAGCGTTTTCTGTCCTCCCCAGTGTCTTTTCAACTGAGAAATGGTGAGAGGAAAATTAATTCAGACCTTCAGAAATGGTACTAACATTAATACTCTGGCTTTCATCCTCAAAGTCTATTCAAGAACCATCAAGAGAACGGCGAATAAGTTTAAAAAAGTGGAAACAGTAGAAAGAAAAACTGTATGAGGAGGCATAATAGGAAGGGGGATCATTATTTCGACTTAGAGCTAAGAGATCAATTACAAAAGATCCCACTCAATCTATAAGACGTTTGAAGTGTGAGAGAAGAGTTTCAGCTATGACAGTCCAAAGAGCAGTGAAAAAAGATTTGGAAATAAAATCGTACGTGAAATGTGTGAGGCACCTTGGTACTCCAGGACAAAAAGTTGAAGGTTAGAGAGGGCGAAGATCATATTGAATAAGTTGGAAAATTATCCTGAAATAATATATATATATATATATATATATATATATATATATATATATATTATTTCAATCCTTCATGATCTTCCGATCCTTAGCCATGCTTAATTAATCATGAATATGTCATTTTCGTTTATGACAGAATTCATCACGATTCTTATAATAAGCTTGGAGAGTAATTTTACATAATTATTGCTCAAAGTAGATCCCAATAGTGTTATAAAATCCTAGGGTGTAAGATATCTTTAATCATTTCTAAGTTACAACGGTTTAAAGCTTAATCTAACAATTTGCTTTTATACGATTTGAACAATTTTGCTGATACACTCGGTATATATATATATATATATATATATATATATATATATATATATATATATATATATATATATATATAATTTAAAATTATTCGCTCTGACTTAACATTGAGCTCTCTGGATTTCATCCTCCTTAGGATTATCCTTACGGATTACCAAGATTTTCGTTATATATATATATATATATATATATATATATATATATATATATATGAATATAAAAGTGAACATTGAAGTCAACACTTAGAGTCGACAGGCTGTTTCATGCTAGACGCAATCGTCAGGCCTGACGATTGTGTCTAACATGAATCAGCCTGTCGCCTCTGAGTGTTGACTTCAATGTTCACTTTTCTATTTACACACGCTCTATCTCTGATATTGAGCACTTATCCCATAAATATAGCACACCTTAAGAGTATATTTCTTTATATATATATATATATATATATATATATATATATATATATATATATATATATATATATATATATATATAATAAAAATGCTCAAACACTAAAAATGATTATAATTTATTACATTGGAATCGTAAATACGATCCAATTCATCAGATCTACAAATTCAAAAAGAAATCAGAAAAAATAACTCCGGGAATAAAAAATAAAATTTAGTGAGAGTGTATGTATGAGACTGGGGTGTGTGTGAGAAGTAAAAGAAAACTTTAGAGAGGGGTAACAGACGAGAGAAGAAACAGGAGGGCCTAAAAGTGAAGGTGGGGATTAAAAGTTAGAGAGAAGTTTTAGAGAGTGGAGTTAAATGTCAGTTTAAATGAGTGAGATACAGATAAATGTGAATTATTTTCCGATGCATAATTCATTACTCTATACATTTGTGGTGACACTACGCACAATAAAAGACGATATAATCTAATCTTAAAAATCAGAAGATGAGAGAAAGAGGGAGAGAGAGAAAAGAAAAGAAAAAGGGGGAATATGGGGTGGCAACTAAAACCGGAGGGCATTTATAAAAGATTCGCTGTGCAATCAAGAAAATTTGACAAAAGTAATATCAAATACAGGTTACAAATTTAATATAAACATATAAAAAATAACGAATATTTAATCTAAGAAGGACCTACTATTTCTATACCCCAAAACACATACGTATATACACACATACACAACCACATATTTATATTTACACGTACATACATACATAAACGCGTTTACACACACACACACATATATATATATATATATATATATATATATATATCCATACACATCCACTCCTGCGTATATATACATCTACACACATATACATACGAACATACACATGCGTGCACATAAACATATATGCATAAAACATTACAGACCTCCATACATTTATATACACACACAGTAATCTAAACAAATATACAACGTATCTATCTATTCATCTAACTATACATATACACGTACATACATATATACATACATATACACATACACATTTATACACCTATATACATATACATATGTATACAGACATACCTAATCATACACACACATACACACACATACACCTATATACATACATATATATATATATATATATATATATATATATATATATATATATATATATATATATATATATATTTAAAAGTGCACATAGAAGTCAACACTTAGAGGCGACAGTCTGTTTCATGCTAGATACAATCGTCAGGCCACGAGTGCTGTTATTTTTCTCGGCTATTTATATATACGGGTCAGTGGTGCATTGTGGGTAGTCTATTTTGGCGGATATTTAACCGAAAGTCGTTTATTTGTTTATTTATTTGTGTCAAATAATATATATATATAAATTAAAAGGTAAAAGGTAAAAAAATTAAAAAAATTAAAAAAACAAAACAACCCGTCCATCAATATATACATTTAACATATAAAAATAAATGGGTGGAATTAAATTAATTTGTACTTAAAGGACACTGAGGAAGAAAACGTTAACAATATTAAAAACCCACGGAGTGATAAAAGCATATCTCCTAAGTTTACATATATAGCTAGGTATATAAAAATATAAAAAAACTATCAGATTTTGTATATATGTATATTTTGTATATATTGTATATTTTGTATATATGTAAACTCTGTCCTGGACATTGAGTTCTACCTGGATTCTATCCTATTGGAAATTTATATATATATATATATATATATATATATATATATATATATATATATGTATGTGTATGTATGTATGTATATATATTTATATATTTTATATATATGTACATATATATATATATATATGTATATTTAAAGATATTTTTGAAGGTACAAAATTTTATCACAGCAATAAATGTATGAAGATTGGTATTACTAGACATATTAAAAACGGGGGAAGCAACCGGTTTTGCTCCCGCTCTTCAGGCTTCCAACGGGAGATCTAATTTAAATTAAAAAACGCAGAAAATGTACAATAAAAAGGAAATGTGGAGGATATTTTTTCTCCTCCCCCACATTTCCTTTTTATTGTACATTTTCTGTGTTTTTTAATTTAAATTAGATCTCGCGTTGGAAGCCTGAAGAGCGGGAGCGAAACCGGTTGCTTCGCCCGTTTTTAATATGTCTAGTAATATCAAACTTCATACTTTTATTGCTGTGATATATATATATATATATATATATATATATATATATATATATATATATATATATATATATATATATATATATATATATATATATATATATACGTATGTCTTTCTTTGAAATTGTTAAATTTCTTATTTGATTAAATTTGGAAATATTATATTTCTGTAAATACATTATTTATACCACATAAAATAGATTCGCCCCAAGAGTAATTCTTCCTCAATTCCTCCATCTTTATTCTCAGTTGGCGAATAAAACATTTTCTCTTGTGGTTATTTGCAAATGGAAAAATCGCCTTTTTCAAAATGATTCCTTTGTTGCGTAGACAAGATGACCAGAAATCATATTCCCATCCACAGCATGCGATATTTTCCCCCGCCATTACCATGCAATCTTTTCCGAATTGAATGTAATTCTACATCCAGATATGAATATTTTATAGCAAGAATTAGGCATGGATTGATGGCCTGCATCAGGGGCTGAAATAGCTACCGATTTCCTGTCGGTGTCAGTGGTGGATGTTCGATTCGAAATAAAAAAAAAATCCAGTTTTTTTTTAGACAGAAAGACGACAATTCGCTTCATACACAGAGATCTGTGCTGTGCTAAGCATACCTATCTTGTGTGGGTCTGTTTCAAAGCCCATTATGAAACTGTTGGATATCACGTTTTATTGTTTTGGACTTGCCTGTGAAGTTGAGAGAGCCGTCGAGAGTAAGGGACTATAACTTTTAGAGAGGGACAGGTCCAAGCAGCGGGGGATGAAGGAAAAGGGTGAGAATCCTGGACTCAGATAGCCGCTCAAAGATATGCATTTGTGGTCAATTGACCGTCAGCGACCGCCACATCTAATAAACCATTTGATATAAGAGAAAATAATGTTTTTGTTTATCATTTCACTCCAAACAAGGCGATAATGTCGCTAAAATGCAAGGGATTACTGTGAGTGTTAGAGAATCAGAGAACTTTAGCGAAGAAAAAAGGACTATAAAAGAACAAAGTTCAGCTAGGCAGAAGATGCCGATTGACGTTACTTTCAAGTAGGTGACAGAGAAGGAAGAAACCAGACGAGAATTAAGAGGGAAGGAACTATTAGAATAGAACTTACGGTTACATCTAGCTATTTCAACAGAAAAACAACGCAAGCTAGTTTTTAATCACATATTTCTTGCTAAAAGAATTTCGGATAACGGACGAACGAAGATAATTCTAATATTGCTTATGCTATATCTTTATTTTTTTTTTAAATTATCCCTGGAGAGAATGTGTTAAGTGTTCAGAATAACATAGTGAAATATTTTTTAAATTAGAAATTTAAAAAAATGTAGAAAAGCTAAGTTCGAATATCAGTCGAGTTCGTTACATCCACTTTGTGCAAATAAACATGTGAAAAGTATGACTCCATATCTTATCTCCCTAGGTATGGGTTAAATAGTTAGGCAGTGTGAGCTTTTCAGACTTAGTTGACAACAGGTATAGGAGAAAGAAATGCCTAAATTCCGAAACTCGGATAGTTGGTACTCGCTAGCGTATGAAGACGTAGTCGTCTAAGGGAAGGAAAAGCCTGCTAAAAAAAAAAAAATTCCTAAGAGTACAGACCTTGGGTGTGGTACTAATACCCCGCCCCCACTGAAACAATTATGCCATGAGGCCCCAAATATATAGCACTACTTAGACAGACGAAATGAAAAGAACGACAATAGCATCGTGATTGGGTACTCCCAAAAATTATCAATAAGGAAGATATTTTCCCCCTTTTATCAAAGATTTCAGGACGAGACTTGAATTGTTGAGCTCAAATTGAAAATCTATCAAATATAGAAAATTAAATGAGAACTTCTGTACTATTGAAAACATAAAGAATATTAACAACAACAACAACAACGGCAATAATAATAATAATAATAATAATAATAATAATAATAATAATAATAGAATTAAACTAATACCTCCACATATATACCTTTCAATTTCCGATACACACGATTTTTTCCTCAGTCATAGAATTTACCCGAATATTAACAGTGTACATCTAACCAACAGTCAAAACACGTATCGACATCACCTATTCCCGCAGGACCAAATCAAAGCCTTCCCATCTTCCTTCCGAATTAAACACACTGACACTATTAGATATAAAAATGTCCGCTAGAAAGACCAAAAGGCAAACACCTTCCTATCCACTAACGTAAAGTGATCAACGCCCAGATTACCTAGACGGAGCAAAAATCGATTCACAACGTCAACTCCTAACAAAGGACAGCCCGAGTCGTTACTCGAGTGTCATGCTCTCGTTCTAGTCGTCTAAAGATTTCGAAAGCTTGAAAGTCGAGGCTTATCACTTTAAACATTATTTTTGGTGGGTACTCATATTTGAGTAGACGCTGCATATATTATCTTAAATGAATAAATTATGCGCTCTTCGGTGAGATTTAAACCTGCGTATCCCTGAGCAGAAGGTACCCTCGTTAGATCCAACGTGCTTCAACCAATTGAGCTGCGAAGAACTTGTGCCGATCAAGCAAGGTTGAATAGTGTCTTTAAACGAAATTCTTCTCATCATAGACTCTCAAAATTTTCGTATCTGCTCAGTATCGTGTCCAAGTGTAAACAAAGCAATTGCTAAAGTAATGGATTTTTTAAAATTTATTAACACGACAGATTAAATATATGATAAAAATAGAGATTTAACATATAATATATTTATAATATAATAAGATATAATATATTTATGTATTAAAGTGATAGAGCGTATGTAAATATAAAAGTGGACATTGAGATCAACACCAAGCGGCTACAGTTGACCTCAATGTTCATTTATACATATATATATATATATATATATATATATATATATATATATATATATATGTAATAATTATTTTTATATATATAATAATGATAATGCAAAACTTCTCGGTCACTGTGTGTTTATCTAAAAATAAATACGCTTAAAATTCAACTTCTTCCCTGCCGGGCGTCAAAAGCTTAGGAGTAAAATCTTCGACTGACACTAATTCAGTCGGGTTTTGATCCTAGCTAGAGGCAACCGGACGTCTAACCACACTGATGAGCTGTGATGCAGCGAAACAGTCTGTCTGTGGATGACAATATATATATATATATATATATATATATATATATATATATTGATGCATGTTTCATTAAATAATATAGACAAGTTTTGTCTCTTTATTTTATGTAATTTCTTTTCTTATCGTTTGACAAGCTTAATAACATTATCATCAAACAAAGAAAGAAAATCACAGTATTGATACATATTTTTTAATCTTATCTAAGCTTTCGGCTTACCTAAGCCATTATCAAATATGACAATTTCATTACAATATATTAAACAATACACGGACAAAACAATAATGATAGTCTGTTTTTGATTACATGGAAGATTTCCAAGCAACGACAAACTCTTGCATATGAGACACTGGAGACGAAAATAGCACCGCAGCTCATGACATCACACATTACAACGCGAAAGTGAAAACGAGAAGTGTTAAGTATGGGAAGCCGTTGGTATAAATCAATGGGTTCTCTTATCAATTATAAGCATTTAAGAATATTTGTGGAGATTTCATAGTTTATTTTGTTCAGGTTAGGTTTCAACTGTTTTATGTATATAGCTTCAAGAATTTTTAGTTTTTGTTTGTTTTCATGTTTAAGTATAGTTGTGTTTTCAATATATATATATATATGTATATATATATATCCAGGTATAAGATAAGAACAAATCGAATATAATTACACTGTCAGTAGCCTTTAATTTTTAAAAAGAGCTCAATACAGAGTAGAACTTTATATTATTTATAATAGGAGATTGAAACAAAAACATGTTAAAAATCACACAATAGCTTTTGAGTTTCGGCACTACGTTGTGCCTATTCAGACGATCGATTTTGAACAAGTTTTTCTTTTAATCTCCTATAATATATATATATATATATATATATATATATATATAAACAAAAGCCTATTTTAGATTACGTATTTTGTGCTCTGATGGACTTTATCAAGGCAAATATAACGATCTTATTTTACCACAAATATTTATACAGGAATAAAAATGTCATTCGCGACACTTTCAGTTATCAAATTTTATTAAAATTTAAATCTGCACCCTGGGATTTTTCAGATGTCTCCTTTCCTAAAAGAAATACCTCTTTCCCAAGCCAACATACGTGACTATTTTTTTAATTAAAAGAAAATAGTTAAATTCAAAACCTTCTATTATTTAAAATATGCATAAATTAATTTAGAATAATATAAATAATAATTACGTTATTTTAAAAAAATCAACACCATCATAAACATTTACTAACATTTGTTTCTTAGATATTAAATTACTTCACTTAGCATCCTTCATAATTTACCTTAACTTTTAGTTAACATGAAAGATATTTATGAGAGTGTCCGTGTGTGTATGGAGGGTGACGGACATTTCCGTACATCGATCTACGAAAGATCAAAAGTTCAGTTTAGAAAGTATCCACTAGCCAGCTCACACAGATAATTTGATTGTAGTGGTGAAGGTCTGTAAAAAGACAGCCACACCTTTCAGAAGAACTTGTAACAGAGAAATTTCTCTGTTTTCCTCCTCTTCCAAAGTTAGCTATCATCGAAGGAAAAGAAAAAAAATTCCTGCTCAACCCTTTTATTTAAGCCGCAGCAAAATGGAGTTATGCTTTTCCAATGGGCATGCGCGCGAAGCGAAGAAAACAAAATCGACCAAAATTTGAATACGTAATACTTGAAGCCATAACCATAAAGCAAATGAAATATCTTTCACCTTAGGAAAGGTATATATAAAAAAACAAATATTTTTAGTAATTAAAAACTATATAATATCATAAGCGACCTCATACCTCCTGTATTCTTGCAAATTGATATGCTAGCTTTCATAAATTTGAATTTGCCATCTAAACATATAAATATAAAAAAAACAAACACAAAAATTCAATTTAATACTATCAAATTCCGATCTTCATAAAGACCAGTGCTGGTTCAAAACACTGCATCATATAGATAATTCGTATAAGTATTAGATGCAAATATCAGTTATCTAATATGGAGACAAGAAAAACCCCAATAAACGAATCTGTAGTTATCAAGACTAAATGTTATCTTTCGTGGCGTTCGAACAGAGGAAGTAGAGGGAGTCGATGGTCATATCCTGGGTAAAGAACTATTTGTCTGAAATAAATAACTAAAACAAATGAAAAAAATAACCAAAAAACGAATGTACAACGCAAAAAAGGAATAAAGTCAAAACTCTCGAGACAATCCTCCAAAAATAACCAGCTAAATAAGACAAGGAATAAACAAATATATAACGAGTCGTATAAACGATATAAATAAAACATAACAATGAAGCAAATACACTGCTCGATAACATAGTGGCTAGTCCAAGTAAAGGTATTATATAGAATATAACGAGAAGAGAAAAGAAAACGGAAAAGAAAAAAAAAATGTAGGCAAGACAATTGTCATAAATAAGGTGTATCTCCTGACAGCAAGTTATTTAACTGATTAACAAACCTGTTTTGGACATTTCCGATATCTTAGTAAACTCGCAGAAAATATCTAGCCAATCGTAGTCCATTATCCTACAGAACTGAAAGTAAATCTTGGATAAAAAAGGAAAAATAAAGCAATTTTGTTCATTTTTCAAGCTTCATTCTCCTTTATTTCTCTTCGTTCTGTTTATTTCCCCCCGTTGGGGTTTTCGGGAGTTTTTCTTTGGGATGTTAAACCAAATTAAAGCGTTGCAGTGCGTTTTTTTTTCCTGAAAATTCTGGTCGGTTTTAGAAATGTAACTACCTAGAAAAGCGTAAATAAATATTAAAAGGAAGATGGAAGTCATTCGTATACTTAGTTAAAAATGGTGTTTACAAAGTTTGTGTTCAGTTTAGATATCTAATGACACTGGTTTGCAAATACTTTTTATTTCTTTTAGGCAAGCATGTGAATAGATGTTTATTAATTTTGATGTGGTGAATTTAAATTTCTGAACAGTTTCACTCTATCACATCTAGCTCTTATTTACTTTCACATATCACATTTTTATTATACTGCAGCTCAAGACATGCTTATTTTATCTATTACAAAGGTGTAACGTCGAAGTGAATGATACGGAGAGAAGAATGAGTGTTTAATATATTTATTCAGCACCAGTATCTGGTTCTAACGGATACATACTGTTGTAGAGTAGCTATCACCCCTTCAGCACTCTACCAGATGGACTTGCTCATAGCCTTAAATATTCTACGATTAAGGACTTAATTAGTTTATTAATAAGTTGATACTAAGCTGATTAATATTCAAACTGATCTTACTTCGTTTGGCCATACAGCATATGACCCTCTTCTATTTCTTGTAAGTTGTCTTGTTAATTGGTTTGTAACTTATTGTTCTGTGTTTTTTTGTATGTGTTGTATCGTTGAGGTGAATGATACACAGAGAAATATGGGCGGTTAATATATTTGTTCAGCACCAGTATCCGGTTCTTACGGATACATACACACGTTTGATCTAACGACCGTTTCTATCTGCCGAGAGGAACGCAGGTTTGAATCTTGCCGGAGACCGCATATATTTCTTTAATAACATTTCGCGAACATTCAAGCCGGTAGACGAAAATAAATAAATATACTGTTTAATAAATATGAGTATCCACTGAAGATAACGTTTTAAGTGATAATAGATCTATCGGTTTAATAAATGAAAATGCATTACCTTAGAAAATTGAAAATTGAAGTCCATTTTATCTTAGGTAAACTTTGTCGAACGCACCAGGTAACAGAGACGATTGAACGACGAAAGCCCGATGGCTTCAAAGGTGCTTGGATCTTACCTATAGACCTAACCTTCACTAATTTCGTTTAATGCCAGTCCTCTTTCGTTAAACCTGTATTATTCTGGGAGGCGTTTAAACAGAGGACGGAAAGTGCGACGGTGAAATCCGAAGGCGCACTGGGATACCGAAAGATGCCACCCAAAAGCTAAGCAAAGTATTAAGAAACAGAAAGATATTGTTAGAAACAAAGAAATAAATACTGAAATGTTACGTAATACCAGTCCTCTTATATGGCAGTGAATACTGGACAATATCCTCACAGATGAAGAAGAGACTTGAAACAATAGAAATGTGGTTCTACAGAAGGATGCTGAGAATACCATGGGAGCAACGACGAGGTTTTAGAGTAAAAGAGAAAGCAGACTTAAACTTAACACCAGGAAGGGGCAGTTGGCATTTCTAGGCCACATAATGAGGAAAGAGTGCTTGGAAAATTTGATACTCACAGGACATATTGAAGGCAAGAGGGACAAAGGAAAACAACACATAACCTACCTAATGAGCTTGACTAAATGGGTTGCGGACTAAGGTTTAGGAGAAGCAACAGAAAGACAAAATTCACTAAGAAGACAGGACATTGTGGGGAACCATGATCACCAACGTCCTGAAGGGACAGGGTACATAGAAGAAGAAAAATTAATATTATTAGCAGCAACACCTTTATTTATCAGCTTAAAACTGACTCAGGAATATTATATGATTGGCTATGCAAATACACATTTATTGACACCGTACAAGTTTTCCCCGTATCTATCTATCTATCTATCTATATATATATATATATATATATATATATATATATATATATATATATATATATATGAATATATGTGTGTATGTGTGTGCGTGTGTGTGCGTGCAAACAGGCATCACTATATATTTACTAATATTCATCATATATTTGGAACTGTTCATCTCATCGCTTCTCATCAACGACTGCCAAGCGATCTTACTGAAACATTGGCTTGATAAGCAAACGATATATTTGTAGAAGCATTGCCATGATAAATGACCTTTCCTCTTTGACGTATGACTCATGACCTTCTTCAGACTGCTTCCCTTCGCATTGTGTAGATCCGTGGTGCCACATTTGACAAACGGACAAAAGAGTCGAGGACAACCAAGTCTTGGCAAGGTCGGCGTACTCATCAAACTCAGCGAAGCATCACGCAACAATCTATCTATCTATCTATCTATCTATCTATCTATCTATCTATCTATCTATCTATTTGCATTATCTATCTATCTATCTATCTATTTGCATTATCTATCTATCAATCTATCTATCTATCTATATATATATTTGCATTATGTATCTATCTATCTATCTATCTATTTCATTATCTATCTATCTATCTATCTATCTATCTAACTTTTTCATTATCTATCTATCTATCTATCTATCTATCTATCTATGCCATTATTTTATCTATCTATCTATCTATCTATCTATCTATGCCATTATTTTATCTATCTATCTATCTATCTATCTATCTATCCCATTATATTTAATTATCTATCTATCTATCTATGCCATTATTTTAATTATCTATCTATCTATCTATCTATCTATGCCATTATTTTAATTATCTATCTATCTATCTATCTATCTATCTATCTATCTATCTATCCCATTATATCTATCTATCTATCTATCTATCTATCTATCTATCTATCTATCTATCTATCTATCTATGTCATTATTTTAATTATCTATCTATCTATCTATGTATCTATCTATGCCATTATTTTAATTATCTATCTATCTATCTATCTATCTATCTATCTATCTATCTATCTATCTATCTATCTATGCTATGCTATTATTTTAATTATCTATCTATCTATGCCATTATTTTAATTATCTATCTATCTATCTATCTATCTATCTATCTATCTATCTATCTATCTATTCCTCTTGTTCCTATAATAATAAAAAACTGGCGTGACCTTTTTATTTTGTCCTCTCTTTTGGGTCATAATTTTTCTATTGATAACGAGGGAACAGTATTGTTTTCACTAAATATCCCGTCATTCTGTTTACCTTGTGCTTTTCTTGAAATGAATTATTTTGAAAGTCTCCGGTCATTGCCAGCACCACCCAGAAAGTTCCGACTGCTTATATGTGTGGCTCATTTTTTCTCCTTGTTTTCATCCATTTTCAACTTCTTGAAACAACAAGAGAAGAAACAAACTTGTCAACTTTCGTCAAGGGTTCTAAATGTCTGGTACTTTAAATCTTTTATTTCTTTGACAGTTTTGTGTTGTTTTGAGACTATAAAGGGTGTTCCGAATGTCACATTACCATTGGTAACCTCGTAAATCTTTTATTTATTTACCAAATGGAATCATATTTCTATACGTGGCAATATATTAAGAAATTTTATTGGTCAAATTATGGAAGATGATGTCATGCAAATTTTTCCTGATTGCTATTTCACAAGCGTATGTTTTCTTCCAATTGTCGCCTGACTTTTGGAACACCCTGTGGATCAAATAGTTTTCTTTTTAACAGATACTGGACAAACCCACGATCTTAGCTGCAAATGAGCGATAAGCTTGAATTTAGGTGAAGTGTTGCTTTGGACAAATTATATTTTATACGAAATGCAATCACACAATAGGGTATGTGCTAACAACGCCAAGGGCCTTACGAAAAAACAAAACAAAAAACAACACAAACAACTGAAACTCAAATAGCGGTAAAAGATGATCTAGCAGACCACAAGATGAACCCTTCTATGTGCTTGGTCACTCTCGGACGTGTTTGTTTATAACTCTCCACCCCTAACATATCTTATTTTAGAACTAACTATTCTAACCTAACTCGTAATATTACATTTTCGCCGAGTCAGAAATCCGTCTTTGAGTCTATAGAATGGACAGTCTTTGAGAATTAAGTTTGTGAGTCGTCACTACTTTCCATGTTCTAGTTGGCCTTTTCTCTGCTTGCTTGGTAATGGTATTATATGTCGATTGTTTGACCTAATACAATAATTCGTGTCAAACCGTGAATTGAAGGTCGTCCTCAATGGATTCATCTCCAGCTCCTATCCCACTAACGCAGGTGTTCCTCAAGGCTCCATCCTAGGCCCTACTCTGTTCCTCATATTCATAAACGATCTTCCTGACGCCATAGATTCCCAAGTCGGCATCTATGCGGATGACACCACAATTTACTCCTGCCTCAAACACAAATCTAGTGATGCTGACAAAGTTAACCTCGCAGTTCGACTCGAAAAGGACCTACAATCGGTTGTGAACTGGGGCAAGAAATGGTTGGTTAATTTTAACGCCTCTAAAACAAAACTGCTCTCTATTAACCACCACAGGGATCCATCCCTGCATCCCATTAGAATGTCTGAAGACCAACTTCTCGAGAGCTCCTCTCTGCGGCTGCTCGGTCTCACGCTGTCCGCTGATCTGAGATGGAACAAATACATCGAGTCAGTTGCATCATCCACCGCAAGGAAAGTTGGTTCCCTGTACCGAGCCAGGAAATTTTTCTCCCCGGAATCGATCCTCCAAATCTATAAAACAACCATTCGCCCTTGCATGGAGTATTGCTGCCATATATGGTCTGGAGCCCCTGCTGTTTGCCTCAGGGTTCTTGATAAGATCCAGAGACGGATATGCAATGTAATTGGCCCTGATCTGTCATCTCGTCTGCAGTCACTCTCTCACAGACGCGACGTTGCCTCGCTCTGTCTTTTTTACAAATACTTTCACGGTAATTGCTCCGATGAGCTGCTTTCGCTGGTTCCCAGGCCTCATGAATTTAAACGTAATACGAGGCTGGCATCCCGTTCCCACCCCTTCACCGTTGAAACTGTTAGATGTAGTTGTCTCTTCTACTCCAATAGCTTCATGTCTCGCACATCTCGCCTGTGGAACTCCCGTCCTTATTCCTGTTTCCCTGACAAATATAATCTCCAACTATTTAAGTGTAATGTCAATCGACATCTCCAGTTGCCTTGATCTATCCACTTCCCTTCTCCACATCCTTTCACCTTTCATTCCTATCTGCTCTCGCTCCAAATCTTCTGTAACCCCCTTGCCTTGATCGATCCACTATCTTTCTCCACATCCTCTCCTTTACCATTCCTATCTGCTCTTCCTCCAAACCTTCTGTAACCCCTTGCGTGCTAGTGGCTTCCAGCCTTGCTTGGGGTGATAAGCCTAAAAGAACAACCCCCCCCCAAAAAAAACTCCCCCCCTTCGTCGTTCTTAGTAAATTTTATTCTATCTCTCCTTATCCCTGTTCTGCTATGTATTTACACTTGCTTATTAGGTATTTTACTCGTTGCTTTCCTGTGTCCCTTCTCCCATCAATAAGTCATGTGAGTGTCACAATCTCGAAACCCATTTTCCTCATTATATATCCTTGTAATTGCAGCTCTCTCTTTCTGATTCTGAGTGTAAGCATCCTTTTTATTTCCATTTACTTAAAACTTCCCCGTTACTTACGTTCCCAGTCCATGCTATTCTCAGTATCCTTCTGTAGTACCACAACAGCAACAAATAAAATGGATAGCGCATATAACCCGAAGAGAAAATAATGTCATAATTAAGATGTAGACATTCCACAACACAAATAATAGTTTACAAGACTATTATTTTTTAGAAGAAGTGTATCTCTGTTCCGACTTTCTGAGGTTGACCTTTGAGGTCAGATGGATGACAAAACAAGTTAGTGGACTTTGATTGGTTAAGCCGGCGTGAGAACGATAGATAGAAAAAATGAATGTAGATGTGATCTCTTTCGTGTCTGAAACGGGTCCCCAGTGGAGGTAGAGCGACCCTGATGGATAGTTAGAAGAAGTATACGTCGACGCTAATAAATTAGTTAAGTTCAAATTCCCTGTGTTGAAGTTCTTTTATCCCTGGACTCGCATCAACTAACGATCGCCGGCCGCGAGCGAGAGAAACGTAGCTTTATTATCGAACCGATCCCCATTCGTCCAAGATCTCCTCGACACGAGAGGGCTATACAACACTACTGAATTTGAGAAACCTGTCTTCTAAAAAGTGTTTTAAGAGAAAAGATTTTTTTTATAAATTTCAAACGAAAGCAGTATTAGCTACTTGATCGATAAATTCCAAATGTTTCCTTGTAGGGAAACGGCTATTATTAACATTGCCTCAAGTTTTCTCTTCCTCTTTTAAGTGATTGTCCAATATTCGTTGCCACGGGGGAGTGCCGATATTACGTACGATAATAAAAAAAAATTAACAAGACTACACGCTAGATGTGCAAAGTCGGTGGAACATCAAAGTGACAGTCGTATTCCTATTAATTGAGGCACTAGGAAGCATCTGAACATATAAAGCAGGGGTGGTAGCACATGAATTATCGTCCTGGGTATGAAGATAAACTACATCCGACTGTAAATATTAATTGCTGTTATTCCCAGGACCACCGGGATGATAGCACCTGCTAGGGTCCCAGTTATAGGCAAATAGTGACCTCCCAAACAAAAATAAACATCTCATTTTTGTAACAAAATGAGCAACAATACATTTTTATAACAAAATGACAATGAACGAAACACTAAAAAAATATAAAAAATACATTTTTATAGTAAAATTACCAAAAGTACATTTTTGTTTTTCGAGTGAACATCACATTAACAGATTTTTAGAATGTAACTGTGACAATTCCAGAAAAAAATCCTACTATTTAACCAATAGGTAGGTGACAGGAGATGGGTTCGTACCTTTCCCACGGGTATTTGCGCGTAAGTGAATATAACAAATCCGATTGGGATTCGATCTCTGTACTCCGATTTCTAATTTCAAACCGCTATTCATCATTCGTGATGGTAAATCAAGAGACTCGGATATGCGATTTCAAAAAGCAAACTACAAAATCGACAGAAGAAATAATTCCTTATTGTGAGCTAATGAATGAATCTAAAAAGAACTGAAACTATGAAAAACAAGTTCGACATTTGTATGGGTGGAAAGTCAGGATTAAACCTTTGTAAATATCGCATTATAACTCTGCTTATTCCTTAGTTAGTTCTTAGTGAGCACGTACCTTTCCACCTGCCTATACCTTACAAATAATAGACTTCCGTTTTGATCGTCAGGAAAGACGAAAAAGATGTATCAGACGAAAATACGAAAAGATGTTTGGTTTCAGTTACAAAAGAAAAGAAAGAGAAAATAGAGGAGGTGATAAAGTTCTTATGTATTTAACGCCTGCTTCAGTGAATTAAAAAAACACACTTAAATCATTTCAGTTGTAGCCTCTTATTTCTTTAAATAATGAACTGCATTCTTACTTATGGTTGTTATTGCAATATTTCGCTAGTTCTGTTAAGCGGCAATATCTAACGATGCAACAGAGGAATTTCAACGGGTATTTTGTAGACATGGAGCAATGAGCATATTTATTCATTAAGGTTTTCATGTATTTAACGTCTGCTTCAGTGAATTGGGAAACTTTTAAAACGTTTCATTTGTAACCTCTTACTTCTTCAAATAATAACCTGCAGTCATACTTATTTACTTTAATATTTCAGATAGTGATGAATTAACATACGAGGAATTGTCTTGAACGATAGAGATTTCGTTTTACTAGAGAAGCTAGAATACATAGTAATGAGTGCTTAACTCTTATACGACTGTGAAGAGACTTGAAACAACAGAGATGTGGTTCTAGAAAAGAAGGTTAAGAATATCAGGGACGTGAGCAACTCTTTATTTTCCAGTCTCGATAGCATCCAACATCGTCTCCGCATCCTTGTGGGTGATGAATTATCTTTCACTCTATAACCACTTTCACACAGTCGAAACACGTAGTAAGCCTATAGCAACTCTTTGGCTATTTCTATGGAAAGTATTCACACGAACTGCATTCCTTAGTTCCTCCAGTTCTAATCTTCATGGTTATGAGCCGCCATGTTAGGCACATTGTAGCGAACCACCCTCATTCCTTTTGTATTTCATTGGTGAGATGTAAGTTCCACCCGAGCAGCTTCTCACGAACCGCTGTTTTGTAGAACCGATTCCCAAAAGGATGCTTACGCGTTCACGACAATCTTAGCCTGTTCAAGTCAAGGGTTAATCCTTATCTTCCCCACATATTCCCATAAACTATACCGCTAAATCTCTAACCGTTTACATTGAGGGACTCTTGAGCCTTGTACAGGGGGGAACATTATTGTAATAATAATAATTTGTAAATAATCATTTTAAAGAAGAAAAAAAAGGGAAAATAATATCTGCTAGATAGTAGAAGTCACTTTATTTTCAATCATTTCACACCAAACAAGGCGATAAAGCCACTTTGACGCAAGGGAAAATAACTGTGAAGAAAGGACAATAAAAAGAAAAGTATTTACAGGGACAAATGATGACAATTGACGTTGCATTTACATTTTTAATGATTTTAGTTGACAAGAAACCAGAAGCTTCAGGAGTTTTATATAGGCGACAATTGCGAGGGAAAAATTGCATTAGCATAGAACTTATTCGATATAGTCATTCAAATTCATATCAGCGGAAAAAAGTTAAACCAACAAGATGCAATGAGTTAATGTACTTGAGGTTCATATCAGCCATGCCGATGGAAGGGTTTGGTTTGGTTTATTTTGTTTTACATATCAACCTCAATGGGTTATTTAATGCTGACAACTTTTTTAGGGTAGATTCGTATGAACAGAATATGTATTCTTTGGTTTAGATTGGTTTGGTTTATTTTGTCCCACGGCACACGAAACCCAATGGGCTACTCAATGCCGGCAAAATTCTTTATTGCTGGTAATATTTTGTTATGTCAAAAATCTGTTTCTGGTAATATATTTCCTTCAAAATTGTATTGCTGGCAATAATTTTTTCAAAAAAGTATTGCTGGTAATAGTCAACTATTTGCCCATAGCTGGGACCCTAACAGGTGCTACCACCCCTGGTCAGGGTGGACCTGGGAATACCAGCAATTAAGAGGTGGTTCCACGCTTCTCAAAACCTCCTGATCAGAGACCTTGCTGCTGGATGTAGTTTATCGTCTTACCCAGGACGAGGATGTAGTTTAACGTCTTACCCAAGACGCGGATGTAGTTTAACGTCTTACCCAGGACGAGCCAATGGAAGGAAAAAAAAGGCGTTAAAACCCCCGGTAACAACGGATTGAAAATCATATTTAAGATCAGCTTCCAACTCGATTGTACCGAACCTGTGAGGCTTACCATTAACACAGGAGTAAATATTTGTTTCACAAGTATATATACTGGGTTTTCTTGTGAAATCTGAAGGGAATCAGAATGTGAAAAGCCCTGGTATGTTAGTTATAGACTTTTTAATCGAACGCTTGTACCCGAAGAACCATGCAGAAAAAGTGGAATTGAAATATGAATATTCAGGGTCGTATTGGAATGCTGAAAAATATTGCAAAGCCTCTAAATATATTACCTCTTGTTGCGAAGCTTCTAAACATATTTGATATTGAAAAGCTTCTACGCATCTGTCCTTATGTTGTAAATATGCTAAACATATTAGCTTATTCTGTGAAGCATCTATGCATATTACCTTATGTCGCGAAGCTTCTAAATATAATATCTTATATTGGGACGCTTCTAAATATGTTAGTTTATATTACGAAGCTTCTAGATATGTTGCTTTGTATTGATAAGCTTCCAAACATTGCCTAGTCCAGAGTGCGATGGATAAATTGTCGCCATTTTCTATTATTAATTTCGTGCATGCGCGTTGTTCGTTTTCGTCGAATGCACAGTATAGTAGGGTCAGTTGGGCACTACCTGTGAGAAAAAGAGCACCTTCACACAATGTACTCCGCCAGAAATTTGTTGTACTGCTTGACATTGGCACCGGAAGCTCCAATAAGAACATTTCAGAGTGTTTGGTTGTCAATTTGAGGACAGTGCATAGGATTCGGAAAGAGTCGGATGAGTCTAATGGTGATTACGAAGGCGTTTGCAGTGATCACTAGTGATGACGACGTTATTCATCTTCAGACATAGCCCCTCAGCACGGAGGACTTAGAGAGGTAGTGCTGCTCTGGGTCAAGAAGGTGGCTGCTGGAAAACTCTATGTCTGGAAATAGGACTCTGCACCATAAGAGAAACCAGTCATGGCTGTCAGGCAATTGCCGCGATCACATCATGCCTTAAATGTGGCCACCTAACTCTCCAAACCGCAACCCCCTTGATTATTATGTGTGGGACGCAGTTAAGCGAGAGACCAACAAAACACGTTGTAACATCAAAAATGGACGGAAGATAAGGATTATGGCAGCATTCATCAACTTAAACAAGGAGACCATCCAGAAGAGATGCAGGAGATTCTGAAGTCGTCAGGAGGACGTGGCTGAAGACAATGGCGGTTTTATTGAATGAATTTACTCTTTAGTATTTCACGATATTTTTTGCACAATGTTGGTAAATATATCTGTGCCATTTTCATTTATCCATCACATCCTGTATAATAAAGTGTCTAAATATATTAGCTTATGTTGCAAAGCTTCTAAATATCACTTATTTTCGAAGCTTCTAAAAATATTACCTTATGTTGCGAAGGTTTAAAACATATAACCTCATATTGCGAATTATCTAAACATAGTACACTATTCTGCGAAGATTCTAAACATATTATCTTATGTTGCTAAGCTTTTAAACATATCACCATTTATGTTGTGAATCTTCTAAACCAATTCCCTTATGTTGCTAAGCTTCTCAATATAATACCTTATGTCGCGAAAAAATTAACTGATATTGCGAATCATCTAAACATAACACGTTATGCTTCGAAGATTCTAAATATATTGTCCTATTCCGTGAAGTGTCTACACATATTACATTATGTTGCGAAGCTTCTAAACAAATTAGCTTATGTTGCAAATCTCACATGGTAGCTTATGTTGCGTAGCTTATAATCATAATGAAAAAAAAGGGGATTTAAAGAAAGTTGGCGCATAAAACAGATTCTTAATTTCAAAAACAATAATTTGGTGAGTAAAAAACAAGGATTCCTAATTTCACTAACTAAAGAAAATTAAGAAATAAAAAAGTGAGAACTTGATCTTGATGCAGTGTGGCACAGTTGTAGTTTAGCTTTCGTAGGATGTAGACATCTTCTTTGGGGTGTCCTGTCACCCCAACCTAACTAACGAAAGTTTCCATGATTTTACACGCACGCACGCACACACACACCCACACACACACACACATATATATATATTATTACTCTTTCAGTCCTGGAATTATGCGTTTCGCTAATGTAATATCTTTATATTGTGGCTATTGTTGATGAACAAAACTTTTCTCTATTATGGAACAAAGTTATCAGAGATAGAGCGTATGTAAATATAAATATAAAAGTGAACACTGAAGTCAACACTCAGAAGCGACAGGCTGTTTCATACTAGACGCAATCGTCAGGCCGCGAATGTTGGATTTTTCCTCGACTATTTATATATATGGATCAGTGGTGCATTGTGGGTAATTTTGTATTTTAACTACACTTTAAAACATATGTTTATGCAACAAATTTATTATAATTTTCATTTCAATGAATAATTATGTCTTCAGTTCAACTCTCGATTTAAATGTGTATTTTTTCAGCAGTACGATAATATTTTGCATAAATGTAACACTATAATTATTAGGGTATATAAACACCTCAGGGGACTGTAGATTTTCGGAAATCCGAGGGGACTAACACATGGTTAAACACAAGGGATTCCCATTATTGGATTCTCTGAAATGTGAAGTTTTATCAATGAAGATGTAATTAAAACTTATTTCCATCTGTAAACAGATATCAAAAATTGATAAACTAGAGGAATTAAAAAAAATGTTGACTAAAACGTATTAATTCATTAAGATCCATCGTCCTATTAACGATTATAAGTAAGCCTTAATATAATTAGAATTAGAAAATTCTTAATTACCTGGTAGAATAATGTCCAGAGTTCAGAGCCCAAATTAATAAATGTTTTTTCCAGAAACTAATATTTTATACCAGAATATTTTATTTTAATTTTTAAAGTTAATGCTGAAATTTACGGTGGGCATTAATGGGTAAAATATTAAAAAAAAAATATTATAAAGTACGACATATTGGGATTTAAATGAAAATGTGTGACGGAAAGTGGGAGAATGTGTCTTCTGATTGAAAGTGCTTATGTATATATATTTTTAAAGCAATTTACCCCAAGTAACGTCATAATGCACTAAGTCATAAGGGGCTACTGGGAATAATAGAGAATGGGAAATTTTAAGAGGAACCTGAAACCCAATGCTGAACAGGAGACAAGGAATAAAACTCTACTCCTGTTCAAAAGAGCTGGGCGGGGGAGTGTGAACCGAACGATAAATAAAACCGTGTTGCTTTTATTCTCAGATTAAATTGGGAAAATAAAATAAAAACATAAATGATTTAAATTTTGTTGAAACGCCATTGAAAATTTCTGTCGCTCAAATTCAGTTTTCTTAATATTTTTCTATAACTTTGACCTGAAGAGGCTGAACATATTCTCGCATTATTTATTCACATTTGAAAAAATCTTGGTGATAATTTATGGCACTTTGGATGGAAAAATACATGGAAAAATCATACTAAAAATACTTCAAGGATTAATGTTAAAAGCAAAATCAAAACAATACAAAACGACAATATCACGTACTTACTACCCAACTCTCAAGTTCCTTTTGACGTGGGAACTTAATAAAGATATGAGGGGTCAAGGTTGCATTGCTCACCTCCGTCGGCACAAGCCTCAGGCATAAGGAGCTGACCTTGACACGAGACCCATTTAGAGGGGAGATGCTGAAAGTAGTGAAGGACTCATGGAATTGAGATAGAACCCCAGCCACGAATGACTCAAAGTTGTTCCTTAGAAGAACACGCCATAATCAATATTTCTTACTTTTATCACGATCCGACACACATGCTCGTTATACACAACAGTTAGATAGAATTGGACCATCAAGGATAAGATATAGTCTACTGAGGGAAAAGAAACTTACAGAAAAGTGAATTAAATTTGCTAATTATTAAAGTATTCTTTTTTTGCGAAGCATTTTTAATAAAATTATATTCTTTAATTATATATATATACACACACACACACACACACACACACGCACACATATATATATACATATATATACATACATATATATATATATATACATATATATACACATATACATATATATATATATATATATATATATATATATATATATATATATATTATGTACTGTTACATTAGAACATGTACATACCCACTACAAAACTGTACATCTTGCTTCAACGTTAAAAATTAACATTTCTTCAGGTGGGAAATCTCGATACTATTAGTAGTAGCATCATGATTTCCCACCTGAAGAAACGTTAATTTGTTCATTTATTTATTTATTTGGATTAATTTTTATTTGTTTTTTATTTATTTACTTATTTTTTATCTTGTATATTTTCATTTACTCTATTTGGCTTTCGATTTTTGAGTAACGTAGTAATATTTTTTTTAATAAATAAATAAATGAACAAATTAACACCAAATAAAAAATAAATAAACAAATTAACAAATCGCCCCCGCTAAAATAACCATTAGAACTAATAAAAATAAGCATTAATAAGCAAAAACAAATAGAAATAATCAATCCAAATAAACAAATAAATTAAAAACTGTCCCTCACAAAAATAACAGAATAGATTACGGCAAGCAATCTAAACATTGGACGAATAAATAGCTTTAATTATCTTCCCAGGCCAAACCAAACTATTAAATAAGCGACCTAAGAAAATCCCCAACCAATGTTTTACTACGTTAATAAAAGAGCAAAAAACAAAAAGAATAAATAATACAAAATGAAAATGAAAAACAAAATAACTTAATTGAAATAAATAAATAAATAAACAAACAAGCCACTCCCGCAAAAATAACCGCCCTAATAGATTACCCACAATGCACCATTGACCCATATATATAAATAGTCGAGGAAAAATCCAACATTCGCGGCCTGACGATTGCGTCTAGCATTATACAGCCTGTCACTTCTGAGTGTTGTCTTCAGTGTTCACTTTTATATTTACATACGCTCTCCATAAATATAGCACACATTAAAACTATATTTCTTCAAACACACACACACACACACACACACACACACACACACACAGACACGCACACACACACGCAAACACACGCACATATATATATATATATATATATATATATATATATATATATATATATATACAGTGCTGTTCGATAAAAGTGACTCACCTTATCCTTTGAATTTAGCTCAACTTTCGTTTCATCGGAGAAGAGAACATTCTTCCAGTCTTCTACGATGAAATCTTTGTAATAGTGAGACCATTCAAGTCTCTTGGCTTTGTTGGCTTTGCTTATTAGCGGCTTAAACCTTCGTTTACAAGATTTGTAGCCTTGTTCTAACAGCCACCGACGGACTGTTAAAGAGGCAAGACTAACACCTTGCGCTTCGCTTAGACTGGCTACAATTTCTTGGATAGTTATAGTCCTATTCTTAGCAACTTCTCTCTTGATTACCCTGTCAGTTCTATCATCAATCTTTTTCTTTCGTCCCCTTGTTTCCTTCCTTGGAGCAGGAGTGGCATCATTATGTGCCCTAAGAAATCGAGAGACAGTTGATTGCGAGGTTATAGCAATTTCTCTCGTGGACTCTCCTGATTTTGAGAGGGCAATATTAGATGCCTTAAGTGGTTCTGATGCGTGTTTGTACCCTTTCATCTGGTTAGTGACTTGAGGGGCTATTTCAAGCTGTTTTTATACTGTATGAGGCTTTCTGGGATATTTTCTGGAATACTCTAGATTTAATTTAAGCTGTTCTAGAATTCTCTAGAATATTGTTCTGAGTGTATTGTAAAATAATTTTCAAAGTTTTGTCAAAAGCTCTTTAAATTTACCAGTTTAATCATTAGAATGCGATATCTGAGTCACATTTTTTGCACAGAGTTTTTTTTCCTGAATCTCATTTATATCCAAATTTATAATTATCAATAGAATAACTTAGGGTGAATAAACTTTTTCCTAGGTGGTCGGGAAGGGGTCTTATTATTAGTAAGATTAAAAATAATTTTAATCCCAAGAGCAATAGACAAAAAATATTTTTAGTAAAAACAAACAGGTGAGTCACTTTTATAGAACAACACTGTATATGATGAACTCTCTTGTCAGCTGATGTGTGTGTCGTATGTGACACTTCAGTTCCACTAGTAACTTGCATAGAATTCCACATATTGTGAAACAGCGAGGATCTCAGGACATAACAACAGGAATATTTGTTAACGCTTAACGCTGTTGTCTTTCGTCTCTTAGCTGGGCAGGACGACTGATTGCAAACTTTCTGATATAAGTCTGGCACAAATATCTCCAGCTGTTTCTATCCAGGGAATCTCACTCAAATTCACTATCAGGCATATTGACAGATGATAGGCTACTCTTTAGCTTGTATTTGAAACTGATCTACGGTTGTCCAACAGTCTTTTTGACCATTGTCAAGCTGGCTATGCATAAGGACCTTAGGTATTCTGTCGTTGCACCATGTCACTGCAACAGGAATGTCACAATTCCATCAATGTTGCATATAGCTCTGGCTGACACCAAATTAGTTAAGTTTCAATCCTGGCTTGAGACATTCGGAAGTCTAGTCGCACTGAGGAGCTGTGATACAGCGAAACAGTACTGTCTGTGAATGACATAATTTAGCTCTTGAAAATACATTTCAATTGAGCACTGTTGAGTGATAAGCTAATTCTATAGACAACAGCCACCTGCACTAATGCAAAGCTCTTCAGTAAAATGAATGGAGCACTTTGGCTGATTGGCATTTGTTTACATTTGTAAAAACAATACGCTAGATTTAGTTGTGTAACTCTACCGAGTGAAGATAGCTCTGGCTGACACCAAATTAGTTGTGTTTCAATCCTGGCTTGAGACATTCGGAAGTCTAGTCGCACTGAGGAGCTGTGATACAGCGAAACAGTACTGTCTGTGAATGACATAATTTAGCTCTTGAAAATACATTTCAATTGAGCACTGTTGAGTGATAAGCTAATTCTATAGACAACAGCCACCTGCACTAATGCAAAGCTCTTCAGTAAAATGAATGGAGCACTTTGGCTGATTGGCATTTGTTTACTTTTGTAAAAACAATACGCTAGATTTAGTTGTGTAATACTACCGAGTGAAGATAGCTCTGGCTGACACCAAATTAGTTGTGTTTCAATCCTGGATTAAGGCATTCGGAAGTCTAGTCGCACTGAGGAGCTGTGATACAGCGAAACAGTACAGTCTGTGAATGACATATATATATATATATATATATATATATATATATATATATATATATATATATATATATATATGATAGGATATGATAAGGAACGAATAAAAGCGGGACATGTTAGATTTATAAACGCTTCTTATTTGTTCGGATTCCGATTCATATTTGATGCCAATTCATAAAGCTCTCTCTTTCTCCTCTCTCTCTTTCTCTCTCTCTCTCTCTCTCTCTCTCTATATATATATATATATATATATATATACATACATATATATGTGAAATTTTCTCAAAGTTAACTTTTAGAGAAGACAATCTTTATAAATAAATGACAATAGGAAATGATAATGTTCTCCACACGTGACATTAACTGACGTTATTTTCAGTTAACAATATGAAAATAGCGTCCCCTACACTCCAGTTGCTAAGAACACTCATTTTTTTTGTTTTTATTAATTTTCTTTGTTTAATTAAATTCTTTTCGTTTTTTGCTTTGAAAAAGTCCACATTGGACGAAACGCGTCAGCAATTACTGTTTTCATATTGTCATTTAATATATATATATATATATATAAATTTCTAAAGAAATAATGGACATTTATTTATTAATTCCGACATATTTTTATTACTTTTAGCATTATCTGTGTAGACGCTCGGTTTATTTTTTAAACAACATTTTATTTCTTCTGCGTTAGACGAAATAAAATATATCTTAAAAAAATAAACAAGTGTCTATTCAAATAAGGGTATCCACTAAAAATAATGTTTAAAGTAATATATATATATATATATATATATATATATATATATATATATATATATATATATATATATATATATTTCGGAAACAATGTTAGGATAATTAATAACATTTGGGGAAAAACTAACTTGTCCTTTATGACCTCATCACTTTAGTTCGACGAAGTCCTAAAGTACAAAACGGGTCACATATAATAATTTCATTGATTTTCCTGTTTCAGCCAAAGAATGGATAATGGCCAGAGTGTATTTGGCCGAAACGTCGTCTCTCTAATAACATCTATATAAACGAAGAATTAATTAATATATACTGGTAATTCTGTCTATATTTCTGAAATGAGGTATTATGTACACTATTTACATTATTCGTACTATTGTCCTCACCTTTGTCGCCATATTTATCACACCCGCCATTTTTTATCACAACCGTTGTACCTTCCGACCTTTTTCAGGTGGTTGAAGTGAACCCTCTATTTCGTTCGTTCGGGTAGACTGTTCTAGTTCCACGTGCCATGTCTAATGGATGTCAGTCATCAGTTATCTCCTGTTAATTACCCTTTCCAAAAACTCCACCGCCTTAATGCCCCACTGACACATATATATAAATAACCAGGTATGGGACTCACGTTCTTTGGGTCCTGTCACTGGATCTAACTAACGCCTATATCCACTGTGCCATGTGTCCTTGAGGACATCTCTGTGTGAACAGTCTACCCCAGCGAGCGAAATAAAGGGTTCAGTTCGATATTCTAACCACCTGAAGAAGGCCGGAGCGTACAACGGCCGAAACCTTGTGATAAATATGGCAACTAATATGAGGACAATAGTCCGAATAATTTAAATAGTGTATATTGATAATTACTCATCGGAATAATAAAAATGGATTTTTTGTACCCCATACAACGAGAGGGCTGGTGGATGTCATATTTACATTATGCTTAGACAATTGTCCTGGTTTTTCCAATTACGATTTTTCCATGCCTTCTCTTCTCTGTTTCATTTTTTTCAGTGCCAACTCTCTCCGTGTGGAACCCCCACTAATGTCCCTGTTAGTTTTCTCCTTGCCTCTCTCTCTCTTCCTGTTAGTTTTCTCCTTGCCTCTCTCTCTCTCTCTTCCTGTTAGTTTTCTCCTTGCCTCTCTCTCTTCATATTAATTTTTTCATGCCGATTATTTTGACTGTAGTGTCCTCTGTACTTCTTCATGTGATTATCAACCAGGGTAACATAAAGGTACTTCAAACTGAACGTTTTATTTAATCAACGTCGTTTGATTGTTCTCGTTCCACTATCAATGTTTCGAGTTTTATTGCTTTCTCATTTAGTTCTGCTCGCTTTATTTCT
>OZ038483.1:35431378-35438878 GCA_964036315.1 Acanthosepion esculentum | reverse complement strand
AAAAAAAAAAAAAAAAAAGGTTGCCGACTGCCTTGTGGGCGCATATATAGAAGAGTAATATTTGTATATACACTCAAGTATAAACACAGCCGTTGCTAACGTGTAGACTCAAGGATAAGTATGGCCAATGTTTTTCTATAGACTCAATATTACATTACTTATGACTGATATTTCGTAAAATCCACTATCTATCTATCTATATCAATTTTTCATATCTATCTAAGTTTGTTCTTATCTATATAAGTCTATTCATATCTATTTAAGCTTGTCCATACCTATCTATATCAGTCTGTTCGTATCTAACTGTACCACCTTTTTTTTAGATCTATCTATTGAAGCAATTACCTATCTATATAAGTTTGGTCATATCTATCTATTTAAGCTTGTCCATATCGGTCTATATCAGTCTGTACACATCTATCCATAGCCGTCTGTCCATATTAATTAATATCAGTCGGTTCATTATCTATCTATCTATCTATCTATCTAATCATATCACTCTTTTCATATCGTCCTTTTTATGTATTTTCTCATCAATCTCGTCATATCTATCTATCTATCTATCTATCTATCTATCTATCTATCTATCTATCTATCTATCTATCTATCTATCTATCTGCTATGGTCCAGGTTCCTTGTACACGGTGATGGTCCAAGGTAGAACCAATGAAGAATAACTCGAACACAGGTATAGAATAACACAGATATATT
The DNA here is from genome assembly GCA_964036315.1 of Acanthosepion esculentum. Taxonomy (NCBI): domain Eukaryota; kingdom Metazoa; phylum Mollusca; class Cephalopoda; order Sepiida; family Sepiidae; genus Acanthosepion; species Acanthosepion esculentum. The sequence continues at coordinate 35,438,167 of OZ038483.1, read as the reverse complement.
ACATATATATATGTACAAAAGAAGTTGAAGTGTTAGTAATAACAATCAGGTTAGGTTAGCGAGAACTATGTTGTCTCGGCCAGTATCACTATTCCAATGTCTTACAGTAATCGTCTGACGCGACTCTGTGACTGACTGACTGACTGACTGACTCACTCACTCACTCACTCACTCACTGTGTCTGACACACACTACTGCTTCCTCTTGAGGCTCAGTAATTATGGTGTACGGGATAGTCCTATTATGGGTAAGTTCCCGTAACACCCCCCTCCGAAGCTTTTGCGTAGAAGGGGTTTTTAATATCTTTTTTTTTTATCTATTTCCAACGGTTCTGTAAATTTTCTTTTTCGAGACGATTTTCTTGGTTCTGACATTGCTTGCCGTCTTTTTATATCAAACGTATCGAAAATCGTGTCCATTACCTCTTCTTGAGGTGGACCGTTAGCGTCCTGTAACAGTCTTTTCCTTATTTGGTTTACGTGTCTCCTGTGTGAGAATTTTTGTCCCTGAACTATGTAAACCATCTTGCCAATTCTTTTCTCAATTGTGCCTTGCTCCCGGTAAGATGTGTTATTTTTATAGGCTTGAAAAAAACTTTTTCTCCTGGGAGAAATTTTCTTTTTGGTACATAGGACTGTGTTACTTGTTTTGTTTTACTTGGTAGCAATTTATCAAATGCAGATCTGATCTTTCTAGCAAAAATCACTTCTGCTGGTGATAGTGTTGATGGTGTAGCATTATTTGGCGTTATTCGATATACCTGAAGAAATTGCTGTAGTGCTTTCTCCGTAGGCGCATCGTAGGCTTTTCGTAGCGCTCTTTTGAGTGTATCAACGAATCTCTCCGCCTGCCCATTTGATCTTGAGTGATAAGGTGGGGATTTTATATGTTTTACTTGATAAATTTAGCAAAACTCTTGGAAATCTGCTGACGTGAATTGCGTTCCATTATCTGTGACTAGGCAATCCACTACACCAAACCGAGCGAATAGCTCGTGGAGGCAATTTATGGTCGTTTCTGAAGTAGGATTGTGGCAACGAAACACCTCCCCTATGGAAATCCTTTAAGATCCGCTTTTGTAATGTTTTGGGAATTACAACCCTTTCATTGTAAAGTAACATATTGTCGCATAGAGAAAAGGTGTCCGATATTTGCTTATCTTTTTCTGCTATTTTTCCTTTTCCTGTGACTCTCCTAGTATGTTCTTCGTTTCTTAAGGCTGCGATTACCGTATCTTCCAATGGCTCTGTCTTTGTTGGTATAAGTCTCAACAGACCATCCGCATGCCCGATCTTTTTCGTTGGTAAATATTCCAATCTGAAATTATAGTTCAGAAGAATTGTTCCCCATCTAAGTAACCTATTTGCGGTGTAAACCGGTAGACCTTTTTTTCGAACCGAAAATTGTTAGTAACGGTTTGTGATCCGTCTGAAGAGTAAAATGTCTACCATAGATGTATCTATGAAACCTCGTGACCGCGAACATAATTCCTAGAGCTTCTTTCTCTATCTGTAAGTAATTTTTCTCCGCTGTTAGTAGAGTTCGAGAAGCATGTGCGATGGGTTTTATTGTCTCATCTGGCATTTTATGTAATATACACGCTCCGACTCCGTAGGCGCTAGCGTCACTTGCTACAATAATTTCTAGTTTAGTATCGTAGTGTGCCAAAAATAAATCTGAATTTAACATTTCGTCAAATGCTTTTGGCATTGATCTGTCCACTGCCAAACTTTTTCTTTCTTTAGCAGCTTGTTTAGTGGTGCGCGAAGTTTATGCATTTGAGGTATGAATTCCTGGTAGTAACTTACTAATCCTAGAAAACTGTGTAGTTCCGTTATGTTTTTAGGAACTGGCATTTTTAAAATTGCTTTTGACCTGTCAGGGTCTGGTCGTCTACCTTCTTGATCTATTATATGGCCAAGGTATTTGATTTCCTTCATGAAAAGATCGCACTTATTTTCTTTTACTTTGAATCCATAGCTTTGTATTCTTTTAAATACTTCCTGTATATGTTCTCTGTGTTGTTCAACGCTTTCGCTATTAATCAATACGTCATCAAGGTATGCAATTGTGTAGTCTAGTTCAGCAGCAATCGTATCCATTGTCTGTTGGAATATCGCCGGCGTGACCATAATTCCATATGGTAATCTTTGGTATCTGTACAGTCCTTTGTGTGTGTTTATGAATAGTAGTTTTGAACTTTCTTCATCGACTGGAATTTTTGTTTTACCTGTTCTTGAGGTGGGGAAATCGGTTTGGTTTGTTTGTGAGGAGGGTAAGTTGGTTTGTCTTCGTACATTATGTATGCGTGCTATGCCAGCTTCTATGTCTTTTGAGTCTTTCTTCACACTGATGCATCTCTGGCAGTCTCCGGCTAGCTTTTTAAGTGTCAAATCAGTTTCACTCTCCAATTTAGTAAGGATTCTGCGTCTCATTTCCGCGTCTTTGGTTGAAACCAGGCCTTGGGCGTAAATTAAGCATTTGAAATTGTCCGCGCTGAGTTCTGATAATTTGAAGTCGTCATAATATTTGTTGACAATAGACGCGAAAGTTATGTAATCTTCGTTTATGTAATGTTTTTGTAAGGTTCATGCATTTCCATCTTTTGTGGAATATTGAAGTATTATGGCTGAAAAGTTCTGTTAGCAGTTTAATGTCTTCTTTGAACGTTAACTCACTTGTTTTTCTTGGAAGGATATAATCTACGAATTTGGTATATTCGCATGTGCCTAATTTTCTTAGCAATAGACGTACTTTACGTGCGTCAGACCAATCTTTGCAGTAAAATTCATATAGATCTTCGTACCTTCGGAAGTAGTTGCAAAAGTTTTATCTTCATCGGGTGGGTACTTGAAATCTTCGATAGTACTCCAAATAGCGTCTTGTGAGAGAACTGTTTCGTTCTCGGATTTTTGCTCCTTATTTGACATTACACGTAGCAATAATTCTTGCAATTCCAAATGTTTCTGTTCGTACTTTTGCTGCTGTTCAAATTGGATTTTGATAAGCTCCACAATGGTTGACTTAAAATCTTCCATGTTGACGTATATTTTGTGTAACCTGATATTCTGTAACCTGTGTACGTAAAAAAATGTCCTTTGTTGCCAGTGAAATTTGATATCCAAAAAGAAAATTCTTTTCTTTTTTTTATGTGTTCGCGCAGAACTAGTTTTTTTTTTAGAATCTCGCGTAGAACTTGTTTTTTTTTTATTTAGAGTTTACTCGTCGACACTGTTATGTGCGACGGATAGCAAAAAAAGGTATGTCCTCCGGGTAGAGAATTTGTTTTTATTTTGGGGTTTTCCAGGTCGCTACATGTTATGTGCGACGTATAGCAAAAAAGTATGTCCTCCGCGTATAGAGTTTGTATTTCTTTTAGGGGTTTCCTCGTCGCCACTGTTATGTGCGACGTATAGCAAAAAAGTATGTCCTCCGCGAATAGAGTTTGTTTTTCCTTGGGGGTTTCCTCGTCGCCACTGTTATGGTCCAGGTTCCTTGTACCACGGTGATGGTCCAAGGTAGAACCAATGAAGAATAACTCGAACACAGGTATGGAATAACACATATATATTACAAGCATAATATGTACAAAAGAAGTAGAAGTGTTAGTAATAACAATCAGGTTAGGTTAGAGAGAACGATGTTGTCTCGAAGTATCACTATTCCAATGTCTTACAATAATCGTCTGACGCGACTCTGTCTCTGACTGACTCTGTGACTGACTGACTGACTGACTGACTGACTCACTCACTCAATCACTCACTCTGCGTCTGACACACACTACTGCTTCCTCTTGAGGCGCAGTATTTATGGTGTACGGGATAGTCCATTACTATTATGGGTAAGTTCCCATAACACTATCTGTTTGTTTATCTGTCTATGATCTGTTCGTATCTCTCTCTCTATTACAGTCACATTAGTTTCTAAGTGTGTTAACGATATCTATCTATCTATCTATCTATCTATCTATCTATCTATCTATCTATCTATCTATCTTCTCTGTCCATTATCTATCGATCTATCTTTCTATTCATATCAGTCTTTTCATCTTTATTATTCACTCTTACTTTACTTTTCGCTCTTTATCTATTTATATGTGTTTTCCTGTCGATCTATCTATCTATCTATCTATCTATCTATCTATCTATCTATCTATCTATCTATCTGCATACAATATTTGCATTTATTTATTTTATGGATAAATATAAATGAAAAGAAATTGAAACCAAAAATGAAAGCAGCGATTAAATGAGGTCTTTCATCACTGGAATGATTACTTTTGGCAATGATTTTTTTATCTTTATTTCTCACTTGTCTCGAAGAAAACGGTTAAAAATATAAATGTTTTCAATAGATTTTCTTTGACGATATTTAATTGCTTTTGCGCAACGCAAAGTGTTCGAACCTGTAAGTATATCTCAACAATTCGTGCTCTTGTCAAGTTCGACACTCATCAAAATATTACACACAAAAAAAAGGAAAGTAAAAAAGAAGGCAATCAATTAATCAATAAATAATCAAAAAGCAAAAAGAAAAGAAAACTATGATTTTTTTCTTTACTTCTATTAATGTTTTTTTTATTCCTTTAGTGTAAAGTTTGCGTCATTTATGGAATGATGTCTATTCAACAGATTTTGAAGTTTATCTCTACAGCCCGACGCCTCCAGCCACAAAATAACATGTCAGAAAATGAAAATAAATAATAAAAACATACATGGAAAATCACAATAAAAAAGAAATTTGACATGGCAGCATTAAAAAAAAATGATGAAAAAATACACATAAACAAATAAACTGGACTAAATCGATCAAAGTTTCTTTTTATTCGGAATTAAGTTAGTAATGAACTTGTTATAATCGATGAAGAAAACATACAAATACGCATGCGCATAATGTTCATTGGTTAAATTTTCCGATTCTTTCATAAAGTCGAAAATTATCTTTTCATTTCATAAAGATTGTGACAAAAAAAAAACGCAAGGGAGATAATTGTGTACCTGTTATAAATGTCAATCAATATCATGGCAGCTCTGATGGCTCGTGTGTAAGTTATTCAAAAAACTTTCACAAGTATCAACACTTGCACTCAAAGTAGAATGCAACGAAAGGGACCGACAAAATTTTGACTTTAAATAAACGACCATCTATTTCCATAAAGAAAACATACTTTTATTCAACATGTCAGAACGCTGATCATGTACATTAATACTGGAGAATATTATCATTTTTTAGCAGCTTGTCTAAAATTATGAACAATTGATGGACTCACGTTCATCTACGGATGCCAGAAGAAAAATTAAACCACGCGTGGTGGAGTGGTTATAATGTTGGTTTCCCAACCATCGGGTCTCACAATGGACGATGTGTCAGTAGACTGACTTCTTGATGTTATGTGCTTGTGGCAGCGATGCCAACGTGCGGCACATTCGGAAATGGCCGGGAAAATATACCCCGTAATTTTAGCCAAGTAAACGGAATTGTTCATCAATGGGTGTGCATGCCCGAAGTTACAAGTCATCGTGACCGAGACTTTGAGCCTGGTGGCCTTGTTCAAACTGTTAATCACAACAGATGATGTGCTCTTCCACAAACTGTCACGAAGTTCCGCTTAGCATAGTTGCAGTATAAATAGCAGGTGGGGTACGTGGGAATGGAACAATTATAAATGTATATAAATATATATATATGCCTCATTCATATCTATCTATCTATCTATCTATCTATCTATCTATATATATATATATATATATATATATATATATATATATATATATTTGAAGAAATATAGTCTTAAATGTGCTATATTTATGGGATAAAGTACTCAATATCAGAGATAGAGCGTGTGTAAATATAAAAGTGAACATAGAAGTCAACACTTAGAGGTGATAGTCTGTTTCATGCTAGATTCAATCGTCAGGCCACGAGTGCTGTTATTTTTCTCGGCTATTTATATATACGGGTCAGTGGTGCATGGTGGGTAGTCTATTTTGGCGGTTATTTTACCGGAAGTCGTTTACTTCTTTCTTGATTTATTTGGGACAAATTATTTTGCAACAGACTGTCGAAGTGTTGACTTCTATGTTCACTTATATATATATACTTACGATAAGGACAACTGAATTCAAAACTTGCGGAGGGTAGTTTGGGGACTCTGTGGCACCTAGTGCACCAGGACTCTGTATTCGGCCCTACAAAAAGTGTGGATGGTTCCGCACAAAACCTTCACCAATATAATCAAATCTTATGTGCTTTCAGTTTCCTAGGAGCTGATCTGCTTGACCCTCATACGTCGAATTCGACGGGAAAGTCGAGTATATATATATATATATATATATATATATATATGGTTCCTTAACGTTTGGTACAAATTTTAGCCTCTGTTATTTTACAGCGAGCACTATTTTGTTACCACCTGTTCGTTGCAATCCCACCGATTTGGAGGGAACCAACTGACCACATATGTAATTGCTTCTTTACTTTTCAGAAGAGAGAAGCGATTCAGAAGAGGATGAGATAATGGATCCAGATTAAAGAAGGGCAGCTGAGGAGAGAAACCCGTACTACTTAAAACAAAAGGCTTCGATGACCTGATCAGAGATCTTGGTCTCACACAATCCAATGCTGAGTTTTTGACGTCGAGATTCAAGCCAACGAATTTGTTAAATGAAAATGTGCATGCTGCAGGTCAGAGAAAGAGTTTTTTTTCGAACTTTTTTTCGTCCGTAAAGATTGGATTTGATTCTGCCACAATGGGACAGTCTGTTCGAGGCAGTTAGAATCGTCTGTAAC
>OZ038483.1:35413878-35426378 GCA_964036315.1 Acanthosepion esculentum | reverse complement strand
TATTTTATTTTACGGCATATCAACCTCAATGGGTTATTTAATGCCAACAAGATTTTTAGGTTCGTATGAATTAAATTTTTTTGGAAGAAATCAGTTTCTAGGAGATCGGGTTTCATTGACGTGTTTGTGTAAAGCGGGCTTTTGTCGAGTTAAATGTATTGCTGGTATTTTTACTATAAAAATCTATTTTTATACTTTCTGGGATAATATTGACCGTCAGATCGTCTAAGGATCCGATTCATAAAGTAAATTGGTGCTCGGAAAATTCGGTTTATCTTGACAAGGTAGAAAAATTCGGTAACTATGAAATAAAAGTCGATTGAAAATTGATTTTAGGACCGTTCTGGAGTTGGGATTTGAGGGGATAATCCTTCTCCCCTATATTTTTGAAATAGAAATGAGGCTTTATAGTTTTTGCATCTTTAAAAAGAAATAACTATCTAAAATTTAATTTCACTATCTTTTATTAAAATAATAACTTGAAAAGATACAATAACTTTCATTTGCTTGAAAACAATCGAGTATAGAAATTAATTAAATACTTATTTTAAGAATATTTACTTAAAATATTGGAGGGAAACTTAGATCCCTAAATCCCCCATCCAGAAATTATGGCCCTGCAGTGGGGTTTTAGATGGACTGGAACTCATGATTATTTTTTTAGTTAATATTTATTTAAACATATTGGGGTAAGTACTGCGCTGGTATTGCAATAATGGTGTTTTATCCAGACCCCCATAGTCAATAATATTTGTTTTAGAAATATTGGGGAAGGAGAACTAGCTCCCTAAACCCCCACTTCTGCAAGTTCGGCCCTGGTATTGTCGTAGTGGGGTTTTATCTGGACCCCATAATTTTCAGTTATTTAAAAATATAGAGGAATGGGGGTTAGTCACCAAATCCCCAGAGTATTGTGACTGAATTGAAATAAATGTGTTAACCATGCGTTAACTTTTCAAAACTATACAGAATATATGCGTAAAAATCTGTATTTATTTTTTATGCGTAAAAATCTGTATTTTTATTTTTATGCGTAAAAATCTGTATTTTATTTTTTATGCGTAAAAATCTGTATTTTATTTTTATGCGTAAAAATCTGTATTTTTATTTTTTATGCGTAAAAATCTGTATTTTATTTTTTATGTGTAAAAATCTGTATTTTATTTTTTATGAGTAAAAATCTGTATTTTATTTTTATGCATAAAAATCTGTATTTTATTTTTATGCGTAAAAATCTGTATTTTTATTTTTTATGCGTAAAAATCTGTATTTTATTTTTTTCGAAAATTTAGTTTAAATGAAAATTCTGTTGCTATAAAAAATAATATGCATTCAGTATTCCCAACTGGAGTTACTGTGTTAATCTAGAAGATTTATGTGTAAATTAGGTCATTCATTTTCTTTTAAATTATTTCATATGTAAATTCAGTATATTGACTGAAACAAAATTCTGTTTTGAAGTTATCGGAGAATTTCAGGGTTAATAAATTTCTGCCGTGGTTTCTTCAATCAATATTTCTTTAGTATTTGTTTATATAAACACGAGGGGAAGTGGAAAAATCAGGCGTGGCTGACCACATATGAAGAGAAAAGGGAGATCACCGCCTTCTGTGGGATCAGGTTGAGATCATAGACAAGGAACACCATTGGAAAATTCGTAAACTTAAGGAATCAGCACATATGCTAGGCCACAGCATAGAAATGAATACAATATGGGAACCAGTAATAAGGAGTGCCAGAGAAAAGCGATAATAACAACAAGTTGCAATATGAGCTCTAGTAAAAACGGTTGATAACAGAAAAATTGCAATATGAGCACTGGTAAAAATGGAAACGGAAGACATTAGGTTTATAATACCCAGAAATTCATACACAGATGTTCTCAATGACACATGGCACAGTGGATAAAGGCGTTGTGTTAGATCCAGGACCCAAAGAGTGTGAGTTCAATACCCGGTTAAGGCAGAACTTTCAGAGGGAAAAATTAACAGGAGTTGACTGATAACTGACATCCATTAAATGTTGAACTAGAACAGTCTACCGACAGTGAGCGAAATAAAGGGCTCAGTTCGACATTCCAAGAAGAAGGTCGGAGCGTACAACGGCCGAAACGTTGTAATAAATATGGCGACAAAGATGAGGACAATAGTCCGAATAATGTAAATAATGTCATTTAGTATTGTAACTGAATTAAACTAACTGTTTTGTTTAACTGAGTGTTAACTTTGAACCCTAAAATTGGCCTTTTATTTTGTAAGTGTAGTGGCCTTTTATTTTGTAAAATAAATATTTTAAGTAAAAATTCTGTTTTCATAAAAAAATAAGGCTTTATGCTATGTAATGCACCCACTTTGAATCCGGATGTGCCTCATAGTTCAATCATTGGTGGCTTCGGTTACATTGTTTGGGGTAGTTAACCGTTTATATAAATTATTTTCCGCTTCGACCTTTCGTTGGAAGATATTATTAACTTCTGTGTCTATTTCTTTGAAAGCACAGCGTGATACAAGATAGAAATCACGAATCAATGCAGTCAAACCAATGCGCTTTCACTTTAAAACCATTAGATCTGGGCTTATCAGCCTGCGAGAAAATTCTTTGGGAAAGAAAGACGGCGCTACAGCAACTGAAGCAACATCACTATTTGTACTTTGTACTTAGCATCGTCATTTGGCACGGTGTTCTGTTTCAGGTGAAAAAAGTGAGTCAATTGTTGCAGTCTTCTGATGTTACTATCGACATTATGATTGCAGAGATCAATGCAACTTGCATTTTTCTTCAAGACTATCGCGAAAATGCTTATGCCTGTGTCGAAAGCGCGTAAAATTGCAAAAGAAAATGATACTGATGAAAGGTTTTCACCACAAGAGCGACATCGCAAAAGACGTTTATTTGAATAAGAGACCGGCGACGAAGTTCAAACACCTGAAGAACGTTTTAGTCAGGACTATTTTTTTTATTATATATATATATCTCGTGTTGTTCAGGGTTTATCTTCAATTAATAATCGGTTTTCTCAGCTATCCTAGTGGGATTAATCTTCTGGATTCATTCAAAATTCAGATTCCCTTTTACATGCAGTGAAGAGTGGGAATCTGCAGGTGTACTGCAAACAATTTCACACAAAAGTCTGTTACATTGAACTAAAAGAATTACCCCTTGGGATTAAGAGACTTGCCCCAATTCTTAAATGGGAATTGGACATCATAAATTAAAAAAAAGAAAGCTAAGAACTGCCCATGATTTTTTTAGATTACATTTTTTTCGGAATAACTTAGTTGACACTTATCCGAACTTGTGCATTACATTGCGAGTGTTGCTTACTACACCAGTCACTGTGGCAAGTGTCGAAAGAAGTTTCAGCAAACTAAAAGTAATAAAAAATTATCTACGATGAATGATGAAAAGTTATCCGGGTTAGCAATGATTTCTATTGAAAATGAACGTATTCGATCCCTCGACTGTGATGAAGTAGTGAATGCATTTTCTCTTGCTAAGCATCGAAAAAAAAAACACCGTAAAATTCTAATTGTCACTCTTGATATTAAATGCATCAATAATCTGCAGATAAAGAGTCCGAGCTCTACTTGATAAGTTCGGCATCCATGCAATCTTCGATCGTTACACGTTTACATTTTTTTAATATGAAAATTATCAATCCAAAGACATTGAAGGCAGCCACAATTACAGTTAATATTTCATACCCCCACGAGGCATATATGTGGCACAAGGCCGAGTTTAACGTGGGTCATCCGAGCCCGTAGGCTCGGCCAAAAATCCCCGTAGAACCCGTATATTCGGGTTCGGGTCTGTCTACCTCCCCGGACGAGACTCTGCCCTTCGGCACAGCCTCGTCCGGGTTCCTCTCCGTCAAAAGGCAGAGAGTTCGACAGGAGCTGCGAACAGCCTCAGTAGAACAGTTAGATCACTGTTCCCGGTAAGTAGAGATTTACTTATCCCCCCACTGAGTCATGTTGTGACACAAGGTCATTTTTTAACGCATTTTCACTCAAGCTTTTCTTAGCTTGTCCAAGCTGGTCTAAGCTAGTCATAGTCTTGTCTTGTCATAGCTGGTCCGAGCCGGTCCATGCTAGTCATAGCCATGATACCACCAGCGCATGGACGGATCCCTGTGCCAGCAAAGTATCAGAATGTGTATACCACTCGAGAGAGGTTTAAACACAGTATTTACTTGAACCCACTGAGTCAGTTTGTGACACAAGGTCGATTTTTAACGTGGGGACCCGAGTGTCTTCACTCGTCCCGAGTGAAGACACTCGGGTCCCCACATTAAAAATCGACCTTGTCTTAGCTGGTCTTAGCTGGTCTTAGCTGGTCAGAGCCGGTCCAAGCTAGCCATAGCTGTGATACTACCAGCGCAGGGACGGATCCATGTGCCAGGGAAGTAGATATTTACTTGACCCCCCCCCCACTGAGTCAGGTTGTAACACAAGGTCAGTTTTTAACGTTTTCACTCGGGCCGCTGGTCTAAGCTCGTCTTAGCTAGTTATAGCTTGTCCAAGCTGGTCAGAGCCGGTCCAAGATAGTCGTAGCCATCATACCACCAGCACAGGGACAGAGCCCTGGGCCAGTTAAGTGTAATTACTTGACCCCTCCACTGAGTCAGGCTGTGACACAAGGTCAGATTTGAACGTGGTATCAAAGTTTCGGGAGGGAGAGGTGAGATCCTAGCACCGGCCGTGTTTTTATTTACAGATCTCAAGTTTGAAACTGTGCTTAGGTTATTGATGACGTCGTACTAATTATGTTGTATTTCTTCTTAATTCGTAATTGTACGGAATTATTAACGACACACGCATAGTTTCGAACTTCATATTTGTAAAAAAAAAAAAGCAGAAAACCAGTGATCAATTTATATTGTGAAGAGGACCGTCCTTCTAAAATGATTAAAAAAAATCAATATTTTTGTTTCTGAAAAATGTCGGGGCTCAAGGAAAATCTAATGAATCTATAATAATTGTTAAAAAATAAAATTTATTACATATTTTTTCGAACGGACCAGTAATTTTAAGTAGCTCCCACAAAAAGTTAGTGACACAAAACACAGCGGAGTCGTCAGTTGCTGAGATTTTTTTTCTAGACTAACGCCAAATAATTTCAGTGCTGTAAGCACAGAGTTGGCTTCTTGTATCAGGATTGATGTAATTCGTTAAAAACACACTGCAGTTGCCTTCAATCAATATAGACTACCCTATTGTTGGTCTCCAGGTCAGGTATTGCTGCTAGGTCAGGACGGAAAAGATAGATGGATTGTGAGGAGTGGGAGAAACAAAAGAGTGTGAAAAACAGCGGGGAAAAGTGTGTGGTTGGGTAAGATATGCTGGCAATGAGAAATCTTCGAGCGGCCAAGAGGTGATATCCGGTGCTGAAGATGAAGTATGCTCGACAGAGCTTGACATTGCCACCAAACGGCATGAAAAACGCATAATAACATTTTATAGGACACTGTCGAAAATAGTTATGTGATGTACTCGTTTTTGCTTAACCTTTCTCTTTGGCAAGAATCATTAACTTAGGCGATATCTGGAAAGTGGGTACCACACAAAGGTCCGTTCATACATTCTCGCGCAGGATCATTTATTCAGCTCAATTTACTTACTCGGACACACACACACACACACACACACACACACACACACACACACACACACACACACACACACACAGAGACAAGACACACACATATATATATATAATGTATCAAAGTGGGTACTAAGGTCGACACCTAACGGCAAAAGCTTGTTTCTTTCTTGAACCCAATCTTCAGGCCATCATGACCACCAGGACTTGAAAAGTGCGTTCAAGCATGAAACAGACTGTCACCGCTCACTGTTGACCTCAGTGTCCACTTTTATTTTTACATACACTCTATTCCTGATATCGAGCACTTTTGTCTATAAATATAGTCTACTGTAAAACTATATGTTTAGCATATATATATATATATATATATATATATATATATATATATATATATATATATATATATATATATGTAGACTCCAAAATTCGCTTGAGGAGGAAATGGAACTAATGTCTTTAATTTAATAACACAATTAAATTCGAAGCTTTTAGCTTCCATTTTTGAAACATGGTTATTACTGTGTAGCGAAAAAAACATTTTAAATTAGTTAATTTATAATATATATATATATATATATATATATATATATATATAATGGACAGAGTGATTCCCAAAGAGTCCATAAATGAAACTCTGGAGTCGGGATGCTAACATCAATCAGCTGACAAAACTTTTAGTTGTATTAACTATATATGTATGTTTGTTCAAGTAACATACATTCGACCTTGTGCCACACTTAATATATATTTTTTTAAAAAGATCATCTATTCTTATGGCATTTGACACAAGAGATGTTTGAAACATTTTCTTTAAAAACTCACCCCACGCTCCCACTTCTGTCTTCATTTTTACCTGTTCTTGTCATTTATTGCCTCCCGCTACCACAAAATCTTCATTTATTTCTTTATTGTCTTTCTTTCTTTTTTTAAAAATCAACTGTGATTGGTGCTTTTAAACCTGTCTGACGATGCAGTTTAAATCAACTGCGAAATAAATTTCAGTTTATAAATAGAAAATTCAGATGTAAGGTTTTCTTTGAAATTTTTAGTAATTATATTGCTCTATATGATTTATTAGCTCTCTACTAAGAGTTTTACCTGGATATTCATTTCTTAGGAACTCCTCGGGATTTTCCACTTAACCAAAGGATTATATATATATATATATTCCCTGTAAAGTATATAGTTCTCTTTAAATTAACTAATAGCGATACTGAACATACAGATAAAAACAATAAACATTTAGAGAAACAAGACGAATTTTCTCTTAGAAATATCATAAAGAAATACATTACCCCAGTCGACCTGGGCAAGAAAATTAAATTATCTATTACAAAAAAAATTTAAACACCTAACCTTATCAAACATAACATCACACCCGCAAAATCAAAAGTACAAAGAACCAACATTATTTACGAGTTCAAATTCACCTTAAGGAACTGTCTTCCTGATCAGACCAAAGTAATAAATAATTATATTGGTCATACGACTACATACCTATCTAGACTACTCACGTTTCACCTAATCGACCATAGCTCAATTAGGGCTCATTTAAACACACAAAATAACCTACCAAACTCCATAAGAAACATACTAGTGTAAAATATCAGTATAATAACGTCATCCACATGTAAAAATGATTAAAAATAATGGAAACTCTAATAATAAAAAAGAAAACCGAACCCTCAACAACATTAACTACGAACAGGGTCACAATGTAATGGCCGTGTATGGAAAATAAAACATTCCGATAATTTCAGACAACTACATAAAAACAAACACACACATTTAGTTAAAAATAAGAAATATGAATTGCCCTTGATAATGACTAAAAGAATAATCGAAGCCGTTCGGATATGCAGAGACTTTGGACAATTTTTACAAATTTTGTCGAGAAAAGAAAACGCAAAAAATTAAATAAAAAGCTTAGTAGCAGTACCGTGTCAGTCGTCTTTAACAAAACCTGTATAAAAGAGGGATTGCTGCCCAAATACCGAATGATGTATGTGTGTGTGTGCGCGTGTGTAAAGAGATTGGGGGAGAATATCCCTATACCAACGAGTCTCTAAACGAAAAAATTGAATAACGAAAGTTCTTTTTCTTCAGAAAAAAAAAAAATTAAATTCGGCTAACGAGTTGAAATTTCAGTAACAAACTGCGAGTAGACACCGCACGCGAATAAGTTATCGGGAGCGTCTTCGACGCCGTTTCAGTTTCCATACTGTACTCATTTCGAGTCGTAAGCAGTGAAATTAGCAGGCAAACTCTCAATTTCTTTATTTAAAAACAATATTTTTCATGTCTTTTCATTAAATACATAACCAGGGATCGACAGAAGCGTGTGAAAAAAAATCAATTACCATAGGAATTATGAAGGAAATCATTTCTAAACATGAAAGTGGAACGAGTATGAAGAATATGACGAAATCAACAATCTGCACCATACTAAAAACAAGAATAAATGAAAAAAGTTTGACTAACCAAAATGAGTAAATCACACAGCAATTTTATTGTAAAATGGAATGTTTTACTCTTAGTGTGGATTATAGAAAACAAAATTGCCGTTGATAATAGAAACGAATCGATCATTTTTGAAAAGACCAAACAGTTAATGCTGTCAGTGGAATTTTGATTTTATTTCTGTATTTTCTTATTTCTATTTTAATTATGCATGAAATTTATATTAAAATTGTGTATTTTTCAGTTTTTATATACTTTCATGTCGAGTTTGGGCAGGGGAACTTAAGTTTATCTAGCTTGATCAATTACGAATGAGGAGTGAGTTCGGGCCTCACTGGGTACTCCACATTTTTGGCCTTATGCCACATTTAAGTTAGGCTTAGAAAATTGGGCATCTCGATGTGGTATAACGGGTAGCAAGCTTGTCTAGCTGGAACAATTATGATTGAGTACTGAGTTTGTTCCTCACTGACTATTAGTTACTTGTGCTTCGTCTAAGCCACGCTTAGAAAATCACAGGCGAGTTTTGTCAGCCCTATATAATATGATTTTATATTTCAGATGACTGACACAAAAATGATGGTGTTGACACATATCTTCTCGGTGTGAGACAGAGTCAATGAAAGTGAATAAACTGAATCCAGTAGATGTTCTTTGTATTACTTGTATCTATTGATCTCATTACTTTTTGTGAAAAGACTTTCGGACCAACCTCTAGTTTAAGCAATAAAACTAAATATTTAAAACTTATCCTATCATAGTTTCCACTCAGCACAATTCTGGAGCAAAATCAAACAAAAAACTCGAATAAGAAATCACCCGATTTAAAATTTTAAGGTATTGTCTTTTAAAACACTATAAGGTCAAACGGTTTTTTCTCAAAGAAGGATTTACTGTTAATAAAATTATTTCCACTATATTTCTTATGCTAGGAAATCTTTTAATAAAAGATTTTAAATTTAAATATCAATGCGATAGATACAGAAATTAAAAAATGTCAATAATTAATTGAACTTCTGTAGATAATGAGCATAAATTGATTTTCGAATCATTTTTCAATTTTTTAAAAACTGAAAATATTCTCTCCGTATATCGGACGAAAACAAATTTTCATATGTGAATATTATTTTTTCTAATGTTATAAAAATTGTATTTACTTGTATATACGATTTCAATATTTATTTGATCACGGGTATCAATAAAAGAAAACCCCTATGGACATACGTCTCATTATATAATCTAGATTTTGAATACCTTTGCTTTTATTTTATTTTGTTATGTCGGATATTTTATATATTGAAGAGGAATTCCAGACACACTGGACAACGAAGGTTGATTTAAATAAGGATTAAAGTCGCCAGAAAAAAAATCCCTTAATATATTGTCAGGTTGAGATACTTTGCTTCGTGTACTCCTAAAATTCAGCGGTAGGAAAACAGTCTTAGGCAGACTGTTTGGTAAGGAAGTGAGGAACAAGATAATCGAGTAGAAAGCAACGCCGAAGAGAAAAGCCAAACATCGATGACGTCGCCTTCTGCCAAAAGAGGCCCAAGTTGTCTGCAAATTGCTTTACCGTTTCTTGCACACCAGTGATTTCCATTATCTCAGAGGAAGACTCATACGATGATGAATGACCACTCTCCATATATATATCAATATATATATATATATATATATATATATGGGGAGAGAGAGAGAGAGAGAGAGAGAGAGAGAGAGAGAGAGAGAGAGAGAGAGAGAGAGAGAGAGACGTAGATTTAAAGCTTACATTTCATCCGGGCAAGGGGACTGAGAATAAAGTAGCTCAGCAGGAAAAAGAACAGATGAGGTCAGGTGGACAAGAATTTCGGCCATGTTTGTCAAGAGAAAGAAATAAAAATAGTGATGAGGCACAACGGACGTTATTTAATTTTCTTACGACTTTTCTACGGCGCGTTTTTGTGAAAGCCTCCGTGTGAACGGCCATGTTTATTGATAGTGGTACTTATCTACTCACGTGAGAGAATAAATAAAAAATACAGTAGGCTTTTTGCTAAAGTTTTATTCTTTCTATAGGTGTGGGTATGGTTTATCATACTTGTTTTATAATAAGACGGTGTGTAAAAAAAAAAAAAGAAGAAAAGACTGCCTGTCCGTTACAAAGATGTCTTTCTTAATAATTTCACCCCGAGGAAGGCAATAAAGTTACTAAGAGGCAAGGGATTACTGAGTGTGAAAGAATATAAGAAAAATAAAACATTATTAAAGCGAGAGAACCGTAAAATAACTTGAATTAAGACGACAGAAGATAACGATTGATATTGTAATTAAATTTTTAAAGATTCAAGTTAACTAGAAAACAGGAGACAGGAAGAGAATTCAACAAGCGAGAAGTGTGAAAGAAGAAACTGTCAGCATAGACCTTACGGTTACATCTAGCCAAGTCAACTATAAAATGATGAGACCTAACCGCCAATCTAGTACTGCACTTAAAATCATAAAGTCTAGGGATCAAAAAGTAATGCACATCAGAACAATTACTATGAAGATATTTATAGAAAAGGCACAGGAAACTTACATTCCGGCGGTGGGAAAGTGACTGAAGCTGATATGCCAGGTCAGGACTAATAACATTGCTGATTTTTTTTCGAATTTTATCTAGAATATGTAATTCATAGTAGAACCAGGCGAAGCATACCAAAACGAATACGATTCCAAATCTAGTTCTTGAGTATTTTCTTATTCAGCTGTGGAATTCCTGCATCAGAGTGACTAGTGTAGATATTACCAGTAAGTGAAACTCACTTTGCACAGACCATTGTGAATAAAGGTCCATACAATGGCTGAAATGAAGGCTTTTAGAATATTGCAATAGAGTTTCTTCTATCAGTAGAGTACCACCTTTTTTTTACCTTTTCTTCATCTACTGTTGTAGCTGGTCCCAACTACGCAACCATTTAAATAAGGTTAGTTTATAATCTCTAACATTTCCAGTAACTTTTCTGATACATCTTACTATGCTTACACCAAGTGCGGCTATTCCATAATCATCCACCAACATCATGTGGACGTTTGCAACGTTTTCTTCTTTAAAAACAGAAATTCTATGACATCCCCATGTGATCAGAAGGGTAACCATTTTGAAAGACGATTATAGATAGAAAAACAGGAGCTAACTCAACCAATCTAGTTTTCCCTAAATTCCCAAATGTTGACATATGTCAGGCTTTCATTAACGAGTGTTTTGTGAATGGAGAACTAAACAAAGACGAAGAGCGATTCTTTCCTTATCTGCATAGTATGTGCTTCGTAAGGGTTACATACGGTTTTGAACTCAGAGTTGTCCTTTTCTGCTAAAGAAGTCTGAACAGCTCAATCCGTTCTACTATTTAACCCATAGTTAGTAGATACAGATTCATTTATAAGGGTACTTGCGCATAAGTGAATGTAACAAACTCGTCTAGAATTCGAACTCGGCTCTCCGATTTCTGTATTCCGAGCCGCTATCCATTACACCACATGCACAAAAAAACAAAAAAAACAAACAAACACAAAAAACAAAAACAAAACATAAACAAAACACACATGCACAACAAAAGCTGGATCAAGTCGGTTCGTTTATGGATACGGACACACAATTTTCAAAATGGCGTTAAATGTTAAGAGAACGTGTATCTGTAGTCATTCTCGCAATGTATTACGTCATCAGATAAATTCGTTCGTCTTGTCCATTTATTTTAATTCTATTATTCATCAACAATTTTAAGAAATCAAATGAAGATGACAGGCATAGCAACTCAAATATGTGTGCCCACTACAAATAACGTTTATAGTAATAAATAATGGCAGATAAAAAAAATCCATTCCAAAATTACTATATATACAGTGGGTAGCAAATGTATTTAATACATCGGTTTTTTATAAATTTCACAATAAAAATTTGTTCACTTTGAAGGATAATTTAAATATTTTAATGAACATTGTGTAACTAAACATAAAGGAAAATTTCAAAACATTGTTTTTATTTACTTTTATTGCCAATTTTCGAATTTGACTGTGTGCAAAAGTATTTAACACAATTTGTTAACATTTAGTAGCATATCATATGTTCTGCCTTACAGCCTCTAGTCGTTTTCTGTAGATTCCAACAAGCTCCATGTATGAAGATTTTGGCAGTTTCACCCATTCTTCTTCACAGACTTTCTTCAGTTCCTTGATATTTTTTTATCTCTTGTGTGTACTCTCAACTTCAAATTTTTCCATAAATTTTCTATTGGATGGATATCCGGTGACTGGCTAGGGCATTTCAGAACATCAATTCCATTGTCATTAAACCAGTCATGAGTTGTTTTAGCCATGTACTTTGGCTCGTTGTCCTGGTTGATACACATTATGTATATATATATATATATATATATATATATATATATATATATATATATATATATATGTATGTA
>OZ038483.1:35386378-35411378 GCA_964036315.1 Acanthosepion esculentum | reverse complement strand
GTTCAGATTTTCACAGCTAAGATAGATCATGCCATGTACACGGGAAAAGCCACTGGTAAAAAGTACCGGGTATAAGAGCAAAAATGTACAACTCGTGTTACGGCATAATTGTACACCCCACAAAAAATGTTTACTATTTAAAAATACACTAAACTAATTAAGTTTCTTTTTTCCAGGTTTTCAGATAAGACGTTTAGCAATTTGGACATCATTCTTCGCAAGAATCACGGAAAAAAAACTCTTTGACCTATTAAAAAAATAGAAAAAGATCATTCAGGCCTTCAATAATTATACCAACATTCATACTCTTGCTTCCATCTTCAAAATCCATTCAAGTAGTTTTAAGAGAACGGTGAATAAGTTTAAAAAAGAGGGACAAATAGAGAGGAAAACTGAATCAGGAGGTCGCAACAGGAGAGATCATCATTTCAACTTCGAGCTAAAGAGGTCAATGAGAAAAAATCCAACGCAATCCATAAGACGTTTGAAACCTGAGAGAGGAGTTTCAGCTATGACTGTCCAAAGAGCAGGGAAAAAAGACTTGAAAATGAAATCGTACGTTAAACCTGTGAGGCAACTTGTTAATCCAGGACAGAAAGTTAGAAAGTTAGAGATGGCAAAGATCATCTTGAATAAGTTGGAAAATGATCCTGGAATAATATATAAAATTCAAATATTTTATTTCAATCCTTCATGAACTTCCGATCCTTAGCTATGATTAATTAATGATGAACATGTTATTTTCGTTTATGATCGATTTCTTCTGTTAAACTTGGAGAATAATTATACGTTCTTATTGCTCAAAGTAGAGTCCAATAGTATTATAAAAACCTCGGAGAATTCCTGTAAGATGTATTTAATCATTTCTAAGATGCAACGATTCAAAGTTTTATCAAACAGATGGACAATTTTACTTTTACACGATTTGGACAATTTTGCTCTTACACCCAGTAAATTGCATTCGCACAGCTTCTTCCCAAGTGCAGCTGCTTTGTGGCACAGACTCCCGAGAGGATGCTTTCCTCACGACTACAATATTAGCTTCATGAAGTTTAAGGTCAACCGTATCCTACTTATCGTCATAATTTAATCTTTTTACATTGATAAATAAACACGATTCAATGACCCTCTCCCTTGAGTAATTCGTGGGTCTTGCATTGATCAAAAGATGGCGTACCATTACTTAAAGCAATAAAAAGAAAGGAAGATGAGAAAAGACATGTCCATTAACGTCCTGAAAGAATGTAACACAAAAGAGAAGAACACATTCTACTGCAGGAGATTTATCTTAGACAAGTTTCCACTTCCAGTTGGCTTTAAATTCGGAGCTCGAATTCATATATCTTGTCCAGCGAATTTAACTGACGATTTGGATATTTAGAAGGTTAGTGGAATGCATGCTTTTCCCAAGGGCAACAGTGCGATGCGAATATAAAAACATTGACTAGAATTTGAATTCAGTCTAACGATTTTATTTCCTGATACGCCATCTAAGCACAATTAGTATTGTTAGTTTAAAATTTTATGGGTATTAATATCTAAAACGCAGTCACTCCAATCAGAGAATAGCAGCCTACTAGGGCGGCTAGCTAATCCCCATTGCAGGCACCTGCTCAGGCACACTTGTGTTTATTTAACACCCACCTGTGGTTTATACTGCCACACTGTTGAGCGGACCTTAGTTACTGGGAGATGCCGAGTTATCTAGCGTGATCAACTGTCTGAACAAGGCTAGCACGCTCAAATCCTCGGTCACGATGACTTGCGACTTCGTGCTACCACAAGCACCGACATAATATCAAGAAGTCAGCTTTTTAACAAATCGATCATGGAGTCGGATACGTTGGCGTCGCGTGGGCGGCGCTACGAAAACCTGCTCACAGGGAAAAGATTGTGTCCTCCGACTCCAAGAAAGAATACTCTGACTTTAGAATTTCAGTTTTTCTGTTTCTGGCCAGTCCTGTATATATCGTCTCTTCATCTAACTTAAATCTAATATAAATATGTCTCCATTAACCATGTCCTGAAGAAGTTCCATTTGACCGAAACGTCTGACGTCGACAGAATAACAAAAACAAAATAACAACAGTAAACTCACATATTCGGATTTTGCTTTGTCTTTTCAAAATTTTCATCATATATATATATATATATATATATATATATATAACGCACAGTATTAAGAAGGGACTTGAGAAATCTCAGCTCTATGGGAGGCACCCTTATATTCTTTACTTAAAGGCTTTATTCAATCAGGGAATTCAATGTAGACAGAACACACGAGAAATTGGTTTGCTAAACTTGCTTGTTAACCATCACGCTGCATGATATGCAATTTAGATCGGGAACGATGGCTCAAGACAAATCACTCTGTACGTTTTACAGCGAAAGGTCAGATACCCACTCCTGGGCACGAAATTTAGCCAGAGGAATGGTCAAGGATATCCGGCCTAAAATGATCTGATTGAACAGCGATCAAATTAGGTTCGTTCTTCGGAGGAAGAACCAACGCGCGTGATGACATTCCACGCTGGAGCAATACTGGTACGCAAGATTCCTCGCAGACAGGGGTCAATAGCCATAGGCGCCGAGCGTTAGGCAAGTAACAGCTCTTTTTGGCTGCAAACTTCGTTGGCCCCGCGCAACCTTTGTTTTAGTCATTACGCTGCAGTGTTTCTGATTGGTCATTATATTCCGATTGTAGCTCCAGCAGCTACCCACCCAACACTAACCATTTCGATTAATACCTATCATGTTCACAAACTGCTCGAGCGCTATTAAATGCCATGACCGCGGATGACCATAGCTGTTCATCGCAGGGGCTGCAGCTCAGGGCGAATTTATATCTGAAGAAACAAAGCAGCTGTTACTGAAGTCTTCTGAGTCAGGATCAACGGGAACATCTGATTCTCAGTCAAGGTCATCCAAGGTCATGCTCGATTGGAATCCGCTACTGAGAACATTATTAATTCTTGTTAGTAGTTTTTTTTTAATCCGATTGTTTTCAAGATTCAGCAAAAATGTGTACAAATAATTAGAAATTGTTAAAAGAGCCCGATTTGTTTTTATTTGTTATTTTTTTATTATTAATGTGATGTTTTCTTTTCAAGCCAACAAAAGACTTCATCTTGCAATAATAAGGTTTCGCAACGCTTATATCTATAAATCATGTGATGAAGATATAATTTATTTTATACAACAAATATTTTCCAATAAAATCACCTTCGTTGTTATGCATAGGCATACTGAAAATGAAAATAATTCGGAAAATGCAACTCCTTAGGTCAACAATAGAAATAGTCGTCTTATTTGATTTTATTTAATCAGTTAAATAATGCTGCTAAGAAACAAGGGACTACTCAGTGAATGAGATGAAGGAAAAGAAAACCCAATCCTAAACAGAAAACAAGGGATAAACCCTCTACTCTTCTTCAAAAGACTGGGGAGGAGTTTAAACTGGACGATAGATGAAAAAATCTACTCCTAACAGCAAAATGTAGCACATTAATAATGTTTGCTTTTCTGGTCTTTATTAGCTGCTGTCACATTGAAAGTGACCCCTTTGTTAATCTATGCACTTCGCAAGACGATGATGCCATTGCTGGAAACATTTTTGGAATTTTTTTTTCCTGAAATAGCTTTCAGCCATGTTGTGTCGGATGTCGGGTATGTCAGCAAATCTTTGTCTTTTATGGGTAGATTTTGAATTTTAAAAATGGTGTTTTTATATTCACACACGTAGCTACGTAGTTGAAAATCCTGCCACCGAAACCCTCAGAATGCTTCGTCAGGATTTTGGGAAACAGTTATGGCCGGTCCAATTACAATTATGAACATTCAGTGCGATCAGCCACAAGCTAAACACCAGAAAATTCAGAGAAACACAATTCGTGAACATATTCAATCTTTTTCTTTTTTGGGTAGATTTTGAATTTTCAAAATCGTGTTTTTATATATACACACACACATACACACACATATATATTGTATATTGGCGGGGAATATCTTTATATATATATATATATATATATATATATATATATATATATATATATAATTTCTCCCAAAGCAAGGCGATGAAACCGCTAAGACACAACGGGTTACTGAGAGTTAAATACCCAGTGGAAAACATTGTTATGTAGAGAAGACAATAAAAGAACGGCATTCAAGGAGCCGGAAGATGAGGATTGACATTGCATTTAAATTTGAGAGTGCGAGTGAGGAAACTGTTAGAATAGAACCTATAGTTATATCCCGAAATTATAACTATAATATGATGTGACCCAGCTGCCATTCTAGTACGACGCTTTAATTAATAAAGTCTATATACCGGAAAGGAAAGCTCACGAGGGCAGTTGTCATGAAAATACTTATTAAAAGAAATAATGGGGAAGCTACATTACGGCGATGGGAAAGCTGTCGAAGCCGAAATGACAGGTCAAGACTGCATATTTTTCTTTTCATTCTGTCTAGAATCGCCAGATATATAGCAGAAACACTAAACCTAGTAATTTTCGATGCACGAACGTATCATAGATTATTAAAGGCGAGAAAAATTGTCTTTCCTAACACACACACACACACACACACACACTATATATATATATATATGTATATATATATATATATATATATATATATATGTCAACGCCCATGCTAATACGCAATTGTATACAGATTGCTAAGTCAGTTTTCCATTAGGCTTCGTGTATTCACCTCTCGTTCAAATATTACGCGAATTGTTAAAACATAGAGTTGGAACGGTTTTGCAATGTCTACAATGTGCAAAAAATTTAATCGACGTGCCTGTAATGAATTTTGCATGTAGATTGAAAAACCTGCTACCGAAACCCTCGCAATGCTTCGTCAGGATTTTGGCAAACAGTTATGGCCGATCCAGTTACACTTATAAACATTCAGTGCGATCTGCCACAAGCTAAACACCAGAAAATCCAGAGAAACACAATTCATAAACATATTCATGGGGACCATCAGCGAACAACACATCAGATCTTTCAGGATAGAAATGAGTTTTAGTCAGCCAGAAGATCCCCACGGAAAACCTGAACATTCATCGCATTGCTTCACTGACTCTTGACAATCAATGACGTTAAGTTTCCTATGCAATTATTCGATAATAGATGGCAAATAATAATGTATGACATATATTATTTAGTGGAATGAGAGGATATTTTAAAGTATCGTATAGAATCTTTCCACTGTCACTTTGTATAATACTTAATATTTGCTGATAAACACCTCAAAATTTAGCGTCAAAATGAAATATATATGGTTTATACTGCAAATATGCTGAGCAGACCTTAGGTACAGTTTCTGGGAGAGAAAATGATCAACAATCTGAACAACGCCAGCACACTCAAACTCTCGGTCACGGCACGGCTATCGGCGGCCCCCAAGTTCTCCGTCTACTCAATTTCACTCACAAGGCTTGGGCCAGCAGCCAGTGGTATGATTTTCAGTCACTTTCCAGAGGTGCCACACGCTGGTATCGCCCTTCCCTCCAAGCCGATAACATCAGAAAGTCTCCTTCCTTATAAATCAGCCGAGATTTGAACCCGCGTCTCATGGTCAGAAATCGAACCTTCTAACCACTCGGATATATATATATATATATATATATATATATATATATATATATATATATATATATATATAACAGTTTTAGTAAAATACTATAAATATGGAATCATGTGTCTGATAGGAAATTGGAACATGGAACCATTGCTGTTGTTCTCCCAAAACGCCCAAACCCGGAGTGGTAGCATCTGTTAGGGTCACTGCTATGAACAACTAGTAAACCCCCAAACAAAAAGCATCAGCACATTTTTATAATAAAATAACGAACAATAAATTTGTTTATAGCAAAATGATATTCAATGCTGCAATAAAAAGTATATAAAAAAATCATTTTTATAATAAAATTACCAACAATACATTTTATGGTCGGCACACTCTATATCTAAAACCATACGCTTAGCATGAATGTGTGAAATTACATACAAATATCTTAAGTTGAAAGCATACAAAATATTTATGTATAAAATATTTAGATTACGGCATTAAATAACCCTTGGAGATTGATTGATATACCGCTAAACAAAATCAAGCAAGCAAACAATAACTATGAAATATTTATTAAATTCGAAAGTATGAGATTATTTATGAAACGTTTTGGTACATAGCTAGAATAAGGGAGACACTTTGACGTGGTTGTCTCGTTAGATCAGTTATAACTGTATAGTAATTTCGACCCTCATTAGATGCCCCATAATTTCATACTTTCGGCCTTATGCCACACCTAAGGTACGCTTAGAAAATCGATATAACTAACTTAAGAGATATTCAATTTGGATCGAACGCAATATTCAGTCAGAACCCGCTAGCTGACCATGCCCAGAAAGTGAAACGCCCTTGGGATTGAATGCTAATTAGTTACTAAGCAGAGATTAAGTTTAGATCCAACACATGGCATTTGATTAGGATCGAACTCGCTACTCAGAAGTAGACCAGCTTGTTAATCGGTACACCAAGTCGTGACCTCCTCACTAAAACTTTCCAAATTGGAGAGCTTGAAAGCATTTATTTGTTTACAATTCATTT
The DNA here is from genome assembly GCA_964036315.1 of Acanthosepion esculentum. Lineage (NCBI taxonomy): Eukaryota > Metazoa > Mollusca > Cephalopoda > Sepiida > Sepiidae > Acanthosepion > Acanthosepion esculentum. The sequence goes on along the minus strand of OZ038483.1, from coordinate 35,404,757 downwards.
ACATGGAATATTTTAAAGAGAGATAAAATAATCTTTTTCGTTTTTTAAAAAAAATTCTATCGTCCCCCCCACCTACACCCGGCCACTCTACGGAATAGAATTGATCACGATCACCTCCAAACCAGGAGCTGAGTTCTTGCATTCATTCTAAAAAACTGAAAGATTTCCACGTTCATTTTGTTACCGCAATAGGAAAATTAGACATCATATTTATATTTGCTTTGGGTTGGCAACAAGCCAGTATTTCTTCATAAATTGTGCCATCTTTGATCGTCATCCAACAAGTTGGTTAAAAATAGGAGATGGAAATAATTTCAAGATATCTAAAACTCATGGAAAATGATCACAGTTTTTGTTATTCATTTTGACGCATTCGACGGTTTCATCCATAAACAATTCATAGATTTTACTTAATAATAAATCTCTATGCGCATGCGTAGTGATTATGCTTGATGAATAGGTGACATTTCCCGCCTTAACGAGTAAAGAAAAATTGTATGTAGAGATTTTTAAGATTAAGAGAATAGGTTTTCTCTTAATGTTTACCGACCTCTCTGTCTCTGGGCAGAGAGGAACCCAAACTAGGCTATGTCGAAGGGAAGAGTCTCGTCTATGGAAGTAGATAGCAACCCGACCCCATGTATGCGAGGTCTAGGGGGAATTCTTTTGCCTACGCGTACGCGCTTATAAGACATCACGTTAAAAACCGGCCTTGTATCACATCCCGCCTTTTGGGGAGGTCTCGGGTAAATACCGAGGTTGTTAAGATCTACGTTTAGAAAGAATCGTCAATCCATCACATTATTATGTATTGTTACTGATCACTTGCAATTTTTAATTTATGAATGAAAATGTAAGATACGCATGTATGTATAAGATGTAGGAGATTAAAACCACCTTGCCTGTCAGGTCAACCGCTTGTCGCTGTTCTATTCAGGACTATAAAAGGTATCTTTTTTTTTCTCGCTCTCTCTCTGGGATCTAGTAGCGAAAACATCAGGACTAGTTTCCGCTTGTAGAGTTTTAACCCCGGCAGACCGTCCTCTTAATTTCAGCTAGCCACGTGTCTCATCACACATTTTCTAACATATTGAGCACTTTGGAAGAAAGGGAATTTGTCGGCTGCTGTTATTAACGCTAAAAGCTCTTAACTATGACTTGAGCACTCTGGTAGCCAGTAATACTTATATCTCGTCTGTAAGGTGTTAAAAATTCCCTTTCTCCGCTGCGAGAGCTGATGGCCTAAGGGTGAGAGTCCCTGACTGATGTCAAATATCGGTCGGGTTTCGTCCCGGCTTGAAGGAGTCGTATGTCTAGGCACACTGATGAGCTGTGATACAGCGAAACTGTCTGTGAATGACTATATATATATATATATATATATATATATATATATATATATATATGTGTGTGTGTGTGTGCGTATGTGTGTGTGTGTGTGTGTGTGTGTGTGTGTGTGTGTGTGTGTGTGAAAAGAGAGATAAAGGAACTATGAAAATAAAAGAAATGAATATCTAACAAAATAGATTTTAATCTACATAATAATCTATGAAATTATTCTATTCCTTCTTATCGCCGTTCGAATGTTACGCTTTGGCGCTCGAGCAAATTGATATACAAATGCCACTTTGCTGTGCTTCCCGGAGATTAGCATATGAGTAATGTGTCCACGTGCTAGCCCTTCTCTTTCAATAAAGGGCGAAATTAATTTTGAAATAACAGTAAATCTTTTAATTTAATATAAACAATAAATAAAATAGTAATAAATATAAAGCAGAAACGGGCCTCCCCCTAAAGTAAGACTGCAAGAACATTTTAAAGCCGTAGCACGAGGGCAAATAGAAAAATCAGACGTAGCTAACCGCATATGGAGGGAAAAGGGAGATCACCGCCCCCTGGAGGATGCAGTTGAAATAATAGAAACAGAACATCACTGGAAAATACGAAAACTTAAGGAATCAGCACATATGCTATGCCACAAAAATCTCCTGAGCCGACCAAGCATAGAAATGAATACAATATAGGAACCAGTAATAAGGAATGCCAAAGAAAAGTAATAATAACAACAAAATTGCAATATGAGCTCTGGTAAAAATTCGTTATGGGAGACATTAGATTTATACGTCTCAAAGGACTATACACATGGCTCAGTAAATAAAAATAGTTGGTTGGATCTAGTGACTTGACCCAAAGAGTTGTGAGTTCAATACCTGGCTACTGCAGATGGTGAACAAAAATTTGGGACAGCCAAGAGACAGTCATCAAATCAGACCATAGAAGCTGCCGGAATTTTATTTGCAGGTTTTTACTCCATACACTTATAAATTGAAGTTAAGCGCTTAAATTGCGCTTAAAATGTTAATATAAGAGGAAAAAGATGTTGTAACTTGTTCTAATCGGGTCTGAAAGGATTAAATCGGCTTCTTTCTATGTGCCGTATCCTAGGACGTAGGCGATCATGGCTCTCCACCTCCCTTGCAGCTCTCAACAAGTTCCTTCCCTCCGCCAAGTTGAGTGAAGGGGAGATAAATGAGACACGAGGAAGAGGCATGGCATGTGGAACTAGAAAAATCTACACCAGTGGACGAAATAAAGGTTTCAGTTTGAAATTCTAGTCACCTGAAGAAGGCCGGAGCGTACAATGGCCGAGACATGACAATAAAGGTGCGGACGATCAGTCCGAACAATGTAAAGAATTATAATAGCTCATCTCAGAAATATAGATAGATATCTTTTAGTTTATTTTGTAATTATTTGAATTAATCGTTTCTAGTCCCTTTATCGAACAACATTCGCGGGTTAAACTCATTTAAAAACAAAAGTTTAAGATTTTTTGAATTTTTATTAAATTTTAATAAGACAGTCATTGATGCTGAATTGCGAATCTCTCGCCCTTTGATTAAATTTCTCAACTAATTTCACTATTTTTTGAATATTAATTTCATTGAAGAAAATAAACTAAAATAACTTCTTTTTTTTACTTACACATTCGGTGAAAGAGATATGCTGCTTTCTTAACTGTAATACGATGACTTTTTTTTTTTAACAAACTGCTTCTTTTTCTCCTTTTTACTTTTATTTAGATGTGTTTACCTATCGCCCAGTTCACACTCCTATCTACTCTATTGAACAGGTGTAGAAGGTTTATTCCTTGTTTAGGATTGGGTTTCCGGTTCCTTCTAAAGTCTTTTTCTCTTTCACTCCCAGAAACTCCACGTGTCTTAGTGGAGTTATCGCCTTGGAGTTAAATGATTAGAAAAGAAATTGTTCCAAATAATACATGGATATGTTGAATAACTGTCGACTCCAGCTACTTCTCGGCCAAACATGAGAATTTATTTTGAAATTGTTTCTTGATTGAATATCGAACTTTTCATGTCGTTCCCCATAGCTGAATATTTAAAAAACAAAAAAACAAAATACAATCACTCATCAGAACTGGCCCAACTTGAAGACACGCTACTAATTAATTTCAGTATGATCCTATATCATCACGCATGCTCGACTGCTCATTTGTGATTTTTAGCACCCTCGGAACCCTCAGTTTATACTGCAAACATGCTGAATGAACTTTAAGTACAGTTGAAGTATGTGTCCCGCTTTCTGGTTGCCCACCACAGTTACAGAGTTCAGATTGCTCTACTATTTAAACCATAGCTTGGGGGAGATGGATTCATAACTTTCCCAATGGTAAAACAAAATGTATTCATAACGTTATTTGCCCGAAAGCGAATGTAACGATCTCGATCGGAATTCGAACTAGGATCGCCGATTTCACGTTCTAAGTCTCTAACCCTTATACATTCAAGAGCTTCAAAATTGCTCGATCTGAAGTCATAATAGTGTGTGGAATTATAGAAGATATCCGGGAAGGCAAAGAGAAGATTATGGCTGAATTCTGGAGATCACTTGAAATTCATAACTATAGCTTGCAGACCCGTTTTGCTTAGCATCGTTCTAAGATCAGCGCACTTTATCCAAAAATAAATGGAGGCCTCGATTATAGCATGATGTTTAATAAACTCTTCTTGTAGATCCGTTCCTTAGAGTAGTTAATTTAATCGTCAGTATATAACCCTGAACTTCTGACCTGATGGGGGTTAAGTTTTCATGGGTTTGCTGAGGTAGTTGGTTGTTTGCTACCGGTGTCTTTATTCAATGTTGGAGCCCAGGTAAAAAAAATATCGATTCTTAAGTCAGTCAGACGCTTTCCACTTGGTCGGTTGATTTTGTTTAACGGGATATCAACACCTGTATGGGTTATTTAATGCCGAAATCTAAACATTTTGTCCATAATTTTATGCTTTCAACTACAGACATTTTGTACATAATGTTATACATTCGACGTAAATGTATTTTTTATAGCTAGTTTGTAGGACATAAAATGCATTGTGGGTAATTTTACAATAAAAATGTATTTTTTTAAAATATTTTTTGAATGTTGCATTGATTGCCATTTTGCTATAAAAACGTATGGTTGGTTATTTTATTATAAAAATGTACAGGCGATTTTTGTTTGATGTTTCACTATTTCTGGGACATAAACAAGTGCTACCACTCCGAGTCAGGGTGGACCTGGGGAAAAACAACAATTAAGTAGTGGTCCTACAATCCTCAAAACCTAAAATCTCCCGATTAGAGGCCGTGCTGTCGGATATACAGGATGGTCCGAAAGTCTTGTCACCTCTTACTCTAAAGTAATGAGAACACTGTAGGAGCATCTGTCAAAACTCTAGGAGTTCGTGCCAGCCATCTGAAACAGAAAATTATATTATGTATGAGTGGCAAGGTCACTCTGTACTTATACATAGAACGACTTTCTACTTGGAAGAAACACAATTTTTAAAACTAAATATTAACCCAGCACAAGATCCAAGAGGCACCCAATGTATAGCGTTATTGAGCGAGTTTGTTCTATAGCCGTAATACCTGGAAGTAAATGCGGGTTACGAGATTATGTAGAGGATAGACAGAGGTTGACCCTAAACTTGAAGAGGTTAAGATTAAAGTGATCAAGGAGGCACCCTCAGATGTTTTTTCTCACAGAGTAGCATTTCTTGTCTGAGTGAAACTTCTTTCTCACCAATAGAATCCAAAAGGGATGAGGATTATTCAAATATGGTTTAGCGTGTCCTAGTTGTAAATACCTGAACTCTTGGAACTAATGGATGTAGCTCGTCTGAATATTTGCTATGATTTCGGTGATAGAGCAGAGAGTGATTTGTTTCATCAGTGAGAAATTGGCTGTAGGGTTTAATCACCCACAATGTTGCGTAATTTTTAAAAACTCTGTCAGGGTTGGAAAAAACTGGAATAGAGTAGGACTAGGCTAGATGTGGCAGACTACTCTACTCTTGGTCTGATTTGACTATTGTAAAGATAGAGCATGACAGGTACTGTCTGGAACGGTTCAAGAAACCAGCTATTTTTCTAGCATTTTGTAGTGAAGGATCTTCAGGTTTGGGGTGGACTTTAGTTCCAAGAGACGTTCAAAACAAGGTGCCTCTTTGAGAGTGAATACGCTCCTTATGACTGGAAAAAATCTAACCCACATTTCAGACAATAGGAAAAAGAATAGTTATGTATACATAGATGCTATGCAAGAACGAGGACGAAAATTGTCGAAAAAAGAAAAAGAAGAAAAAAGTCAAGCATACTTAGAAAATCAGCTTCCAAAATCTTTTTACTGAACTCGAACACTGACTACCGGTAGCTGAGACAGACAAGTTAGGTAGTCAACAGCCAAGTGATGTTTACCGTTGCTACTAAGCAGTGAGTTCGATCTTTACTGGGCGTCCTAAACTTGTGGCCTTGTACCAAACTAAAGAACAAGCAAGTCGAACTTATGACAGCATGTCTGGTGTGGAGGAGAGAGACACACACACAAAAGGAGAGGAAGAGAGAATGAAAGGGGAGGAATAAGTAGAAAAAGGAAGAGAGAAAAAATAAAAAAGTAAAATAAAAGTAAGGTTGATAACTTAGAGAGAGGGAGGGAAGAGTGGCGGGAGAGGGAGGGAAGAGTGGCGGTAGAAGGAGAGGAAGAGAGAAGGAGAGAGAAGGGATAATGAGGAAAAGGAAGAGAGAAAATGTGAAAAATAAAAAAGAGCAAAGAAAATAGAAGGAAGGTCGATAACTTCGATGATCAATGACCTGAACAATTACTATTTACGACATCGCTGCTACTATTATTATTATTATTATCAGCAGCAGCAACAACATAAAGCGCAAATTCTAATTTACATTCAATTTTCGAAAATCTAAGACAGCTAACGAAGTCTAGGATTTGCCTTCGAAATCAGACTAGACGCCGTGGTAAGATCTGAATCATACCCCCTCCGCCCCGGCAATTGATATTTCCCACCCTGGACGGCACGGTTGCATACCCTTCCTACCGCTCTTAAAGGGAATTGGCTACATCGCTTTGTCTTTATTCTGCCGTTGGTTCCGACTTCCCGTCCGTCCGTATCGGTCGGCTGGTCGAATTCGTCCGTCCTAAATATGGTCAACTATGATCATAGTAGTTTATCAGAGATAAGTATCAATTTATGGTTCTGCTACTCGAAATAATTCCTTGTATAATTGTATAGGAGTGGCCTAAAGAATAATGTAGACAGATTTGCTTCATAGGGGCGTGCATTAATATTCAGGCAGCACTGCAAAGATTATACGCATATATATTAATACGTACACATATTGACGCTATATTCTTTATATATATATATAATATATATATATATATATATATAAATATATCTGTGAAATTTATCCAGACATATATAAATTTCATAAATATATTAACATTTATATGTGTTTCTAAGCAGTTATGGTAATTACAGTGGGGATCTTTCCTGCTAATATACCTCAAAATATTAATTCACCCCAAAATAAAAAGAATTTATACAGTGTAACCCGGATATAAGAGACCCGGATACAAGAGATTTTCTCTGGTCCCAAATTAGAGCCTGTTTTAATGTATATATAATAGACAAAACCCGAATATAAGAGACCTATTCTCCGGTCCCGACAACTCTCTTATATCCGGGTTACACTGTATTTACTAAAATTTCACGCTAAATTCTCCCAGAGCGAGGCCCTTCCATTGCACTCCGGTTGGATTTACCGTTGCGGTCGCCCCAAAGGTGGGCGATCCGGGTGCGCTATTTCTAAGAGTAGGGTCACTTCGATAAATACTGCAAAAACTTTTTTTTTTTAAATTGTAAAAAATTCCTTGTAAGTACCTTGAATATCATCCGCGTGTGAATAAATTCCTGATTTTTGGTAAGTTTTCATTCTGGGTCTTGGAGTTGTTGCGAGGCAAGCTAAACGCATTTTGATTTAAAATTTATAATTTCAAAAGAGTGCCAAATATTTAATATAAAAAAATAAAGAAACAACTTTGATTTAAAATTTATAATTTCTTGGGGGTGAACCAATATTTGCGATAAGTAACTTTACATTATTTGCGGCGAATTACCAGAAAAGATCCTACAGTGATAATATTAGCCGTTTCTTTATAAGGAAATATTCAGCATTCATTGACCGAGCATTTTAGCACCTGTAACAAGAAGAGAAGATAATGACATAACCATAATACTGACCTTCTACGCCACTTTTAAACAAAAGATTAGCGAGGAAACCCCCATCAATGCAGTAAAGCCTGATTATAATGGACGTGAAAAACCTATTTTCCTTAAGCATTTTTGAAAGAGAAAGAGTTGTTGGTTGAAATTTATAAAAATCTTTCTCTTTCAAAAATGCTTAAGGAAAAGTTTCTCACGTGCATTATAATCAGGCTTTCCTGCATTGATGGAGGTTTCTCGCTAACCTTTTGTCTAAAAGTGGTGTAGAAAGTCAACATTATGGTTATGTCATTATTTTCTCTTCTCGTTACATGTGCTATCCGTTTTAGGGGTATTACATTCTTTTTTTACAATTACGTTCACCGTGTATACGGCCGAAGAGTCTCTCGGGTAGAGGGTTACAAGGTAAGAGGCACTGTTTATGGGGATATATGGGGGAAGATAACAATTGACTCTAGACTTGAACAGGTTAAAATTAGAGTGATCAGAAAAGCATTCTCTTGGGGGACCTTGCCATAAAGTATCGGTTCTTGTGAAGAAGCTGCGTGAGAAGGAGCTTACATCTCACCAAGTGAATAAGAAACGAATGAGTATCGTATGGCGTGTCTTAATGCGAATGTTAAAACAGGTGAAACTAAGGAATACAGTGCGTCTGAACATGGTTAATGATAGAGCAGAGGGGGGTCTTGCGACGTTTTATCGGTGAGAAAGGGGTGGTGGAGTGGATAATTGTTAAGACCGTTTTGGACTTAAACAAGACTGGAAAGTGACGCCTGGGCAGATCCAACGCATATATGGCAGCAGTACCCCATTTTCGGCTTGATCTGACTCTTGTAAAAGATAGAGGATAACAAATGGCCGATAACAGGTTGGTTGAATTGGTTCAGCGGCATATGAACTCTATGAGGATAACAGGAAGAGTCAGTTAATTACTGAAGCGGTCTGGGTTGAGTTTAAGTCCCCAATAGCCGCTCAGGGCGCCCCAGCCCTAGAGAACACCCGGTCACGACGATCGGTGATGATGGAAGATCCATTTATAGAAATATGTAGGCATATTGTTATTTATTTAAAAGCAATTCTATATACGAGGAAGACCCAGTTTTCCTATATAAATTTTCTGATGAATCTTAATTCGTAACTCTTAAATTAATGATTGAAAAAGCTCATGGCGACTTCTATGACAATAAAATATCTGTAGAAATTCGCCTATTGCGTTGTTAAATATTTGAACTTAAAACGTTCACAAAATATTGTAATAACATTCATAAATATTAATACTATCGTTATTTTAAGAAGTGGGTACAAATAAAGATATAAAATTTTCAATTTCATTGAAAAGGTCGTTAAACACTTTTACCTTTGCGTCTTTCATTCTTCTCACTGAAATCAACTTTACCCTCTTTCCATTTGATCAAAACGGAATAGTCCATTATTTATGCGGTATTGTCAGGGGTGTTAAACACTTTTATCTTCCATTCTTTATTTCTTTCTTTATTGTTATCCCTTACTCGGTTTTGACTGACATCAATTTGCAGTAACTGTTCTCAACAACTGAATCTGATTCTCTCTCTCTTTCTCCCCACTTCTATCTCCCCTTCCTTATTTCTTTCGTTTTTTCGTTGAAAAAGCGGACATAACTTTTTTGGTTACCTTGTATATATATATATATATATATATATATATATTATAAATTAACTGATTTAAAATGTTTTTTTTCGCTACGCAGTAATAACTATATTTCAAAAATGGAAGTTAAAAACTTCAAATTTAATTTTATAATTAAATTAAAAGCATTAGTTCCATTTCATCTTTTATATATATATATATATATATATATATATATATATATATATATATATATTATGAAATGGACATAGTCCGACAATTATTTTATGACATTTTTATGTTTATACGCTTTTTTTTTTATAGATACAAATATTTAAGTAAATGCCCTGTTCAAATAAACAGTATTAACGACATTTACCGGCCTGAACGTCCGAGAAATTTTCATAGAAAATTTGCGTCCTCCGACAGGAATCGAACCTGTTTCCTACACGAAACCGTCATATAGCCTGACGTGCTTTACCGATTTAACCACAGAGGAGTGTTTCGGTTAGCAAGGTCGATTTTACTGTTTATATTTGCTTTTGTTTACATTTGGATACGCATCGAGCAAATATGAATGTAAATCATGGAGAATTGTAGTTTAAGAACAGTAAAATCGACCTTGCTAACAAGGTCTTTTCATATATATATATATATATATATATATATATATATATATATATATATATATATGCTTTGGTATATATAAACGTTTATATACATATATATGAAAATATAAATCGTTAAATATTCAATATTTACATTATTCTCCATAGAGGAGAACATGACTAAAGACTGTGTGTACGCTATCCCGTGCAGCTGCGGAAAGAAATATAAAGGAGAGACAGTTCGCCCACTTAAGGTAAAGCTTCAAGAACACCAGAAAGCTGTAACACGAGGGGAAGTGGAAAAATCAGGCGTGACTGACCACATATGGAGAAACCACCGCCCTCTATGGGATCAGGTTGAAATAATAGAAAAAGAACACCATTGGAAAATTAGTAAACTTAAAGAATCAGCACATATGCTAGGCCACAAAAATCTCCTAAGCCGACCAAGCATAGAAATGAATACAATATGGGAACCAGTAATAAGGAATGCCAGAGAAAAGCGATAATAACAACAAAAATTGCAATATGAACTTTGGTAAAAACATGGAATGATAACAGCAAAAATTGCAATATGAGCACTGGTAAAAATGGTTGCTGAAGACATTAGGTTTATAATATCCAGAAATTCATACACAGATGTCCTCAAGAACACATTGCACAGTGGATAAAAGCGTTAGTTAGATCCAGTGACAGGACCCAAAGAGTGTGTTTCAATACTCGGTTAAGGCAGTCCTAATAATGCAATAGTCCTAATAATGTAAATAATGTACATAATACCTCATCTAAAAAATATAGACAGATATTAAATATTCATGTATTTCTATAAGAAGTCTGAAGAAAATACATTTAACTGGCTTTTGTTTGTATTATTGTCGGGAGGTATTGTCGACAAATATGGCTACCAAAAAACTGGGGACAAGCATACGAGGGGGTTCTGAAAAGTTCCTTTCCCGATCAAGGGTTTCACAACAAATTTTGACGTTTGGTCATCTTTTTGCAGCAACATCTCATACACACCAACGGAAAATCTTAGACATCTTATTTATCCCTCCCTCTCTCTCTCTATCTCTCTCTCTCTCCCTTACACAAAACAATCACTCATTCATACACTATATATATGCGTGTATGTGGTGGGCGGTGTTAAATACGTATTTTGATGTACTGAAATGTTTGGGCGAATGCAAAACAGGACGTGGTAGGTTTAAGGTGATGTGAGATTTTCGTATTTTTGGTGCCAATTAGACAACATTACACTTGGAACATCATCAATTCGATTCAGATACGACACGAATGAATACTGTTTTGAAACTATATAGATCAATATTAAATTGTAGACATTATGGAAGAATAATTTTGTATCCGAACTGAGATCTATCTATCTATCTATCTATCTATATTTTTTCATTATCGCTCTCTTTCTCTCTCTCTATATATATCCCATTCTTTTCATTATCTATCTAATTCTTTTTCTTATCTATCTATCTATCTATCTATCTATCTAGATAGATAGATAGATAAGGAAAAGAATTAGATAGATAGGTAGGTAGGTTAAAAATTATTTTTACATTAAAAATTTATTAATAAAAATATTAAATCTGATATTTTTGGATTAGAATTTATCATTGAACATGCTCATCTTGATTATTATATTCAAAGCGTTTCGGCCTTTCTACCCTCGGCCTTCCTCAGCTGTCTGTCTTCGTACTCAGTTCTCTTCTTTCGAATTCCGAACTGAACACTTTATTCAATGTCCAGGGGTAGAGTGTTCTCATTTTACTATCCAGGCATTAATATTTTTATTAATAAATTTTTAATGTAAAAATAATTTTTAACCTACCTACCTATCTATCTAATGTTCTCATTTTACTATCCAGGCATATTTCTTATCACTTATTACGCAACAGTTTCATTTCCTTTTGTATAGTGAAATGATCCACTAATGATAAAGGATGTATTGGAATGATTTTTATCGGCAGGAATTTGTTTCGTTATGCATAGGTAATAACTTCAAAATTTTGTCTATAAAATGAATTATTCCAACAACTAATGATTGCTAGTTTCCTTTAATTATTCAAATTTGCTATATTTATTGCGATCTTACAGGTGGTTACTATAAAATGTGTAGCACAAAATCCGTACTAGATTCACTTCCCATTCAAACTGTTCAATTTCAGCGAAATCATGGATTTCACCTGAACTAGTTCACCCAAATTGTTGAGAATATTCAATTACTTTCATTATCTATCTATCGGTCTGTATGTCAGTTTGTTCATATCTGTTTCTGTTAGTCTGTACACATCTATTTAATGGGGATCTGCTCGGTGTAGTATCATTTCAAGTCCAGTAGACACTGGCGACTTGAATAAAAAAAAAATCACGGTTTTGTTCTTTCATTCCAACTTAGACTATATTCTTGTTTTTATCTATACCAGTCTCTACATCTATCTATCTATATTAGTCTCTATTCTTGTTCATATCTCTTTCAGTCTTTTTATGTATGTATATATGTATCTATCTATCTATGTTAGTCTGTATTCTAGTTCATATCTCTTTCAGTCTGTTTATCTATGTATGTATCTATGTTAGTCTCTGTTCTTGTTCATATCTGTATCAGTCTGTTTATCTATCTATCTATCTATGTAATATAACTAATTTCTCTGTATGTTGTATATCTATGTAGCTCAAATAAAACTACCCAAACTTTAAGAGATCATGTTAAGAGATGCACATCAAATTCTCGCCTTTAAAAGAAATTGCTCGCGTTTCTTTAGAATCGATCAACTTTTAACACCAGTGTCTTCGCACCCTTTTTTTTCTTCAGTCTTTTGCGTCTGGCTGCTTTGAGTAAAATGCTTTTCAGTCTCTTTGTTTTTTTTTTTGTTTTTTGTTCGATTGATTTGACAGTGCATCTCCAAGAAGAAAGTAAAGGATGGAAGTCATATGCGTACGTAAAAAGAAAACTTGCGATTGTCGACTTCTGAAGGACTTACAATCGTATTGTAGGCATTTGTATTGATGTTCTTTGTTTCTTTTTTCCTTCGCAATCATGTGCTTTCATCATAAGCCTCGATTCCTGCACTCGAGTTGAACTAATAACAGTAATTAAGCATTGATAATCGTTGGAGAAGAAGCAATAAGCAGAGACCGAACATAACGATGAATATTGTAGTTTGTTCCCCATCAAGTCTGCGTTGCTTCTCATGGATTAAGAGCCGGGTTTTTATCTGACGGGTCGAGTCGACTTTTCTCCTTTGTTTATTATAATGAAAACTCACAGAGGTTACACTCCAATAATTGTAAAGTAATTATGTGGCTCGTTTATAAAAGGCAATAAAAATTATAGCTTCTTCATCCGAGAGTGTATTAACTTACCCACTTGTTTAAAGTGTGTAAATATAAGCTTCTTGGCCAATGCAGTGGGAAAGACGATAGTGCTGGAGAATTGGTATGAGATTAGAAAGCAAAAAGAAAAATAGAAAAAAAGAAAAAAGAAAAGAAAAAAAAGAAAAAAGAAAAGAAAAAAGAAAAGAAAAGAAAAAAAGAAAAGAAAAAAAAAGAAAAGAAGAAAAAAGAAAAGAAGAAAAAAGAAAGAAAAAAGAAAAAAAGATAAAAAAGAAAAAAGAAAAGAAAAAGTCATGTTGCAAGGAAAAGTCGATCGAAAAGTATGTGTTAAAAATAACAGTAAAACCTACGTTGTGGATGAAACTTATTTCGGGTTCTTTTTTTTTCCTTTGGCGAAAATGATTGCGAATGTCATATGGATAGAGAATCGTTAAAATAACAAAATAACTTGATTACATTCGAAGGAATATCAAAAGGCTCATTCTGACCATGAAGAAAATTAACTTTAATATTTACTTTCCACTGCCGTCGTTGAAGCATTCACATACGTAGAGGAATCCCAGAAATTCAGAAAAGGCGCCGTTCACAAAGAGTAACGATAAAGATTTGTAGTCCATCGGGTCTGGGCGAGTTGTTTAATAAATACTAAATTTTCAAATGTTAGTCTCAGAATCATCCTCAAGAATCTGGATAGTAAAAGACGTTATCAGAAAATTTGGAGAGATTATCACATAGACTTGAACACAGAAAGAAGAATTCCTTCACAGATAAAGAGGCAATTTGATTTAGCGGATGAGAATGCCATATACAGAACATTTGAACAACGAGTAAATTTTAAGGATAATGGGAACGAAAAAGGACACTTTTGCTTAGGCTCAGCAAGAGGCAGTTGATATTTCTGGGACAAACAATGAGGAAAGAAGGCTTGGAGAATTTGACACACACAGACGACATCTTGAAGACAATAGGAACGGAGGGAAACTGATAGTAACTTACATAATGAGTTTGTGTAAATAGATGGCAGAACATGGAGAGAGAGAGATATTTAAGATTAAAAAAACCTAGACTATTGCTGCAAGAGTTAGGAAGTTGTGAAGAGCCCTTATCGCCCACAAACTGAAGAGATACGTCACCTAAAATATGAAGAACGAAAGAAGCGCAAAAAGTGTAGAAAATTCTCTAGGTAGAACTTCATGTCAGATTTTATTTTGTAAGTCTGTATTTTCAGGTTAAAAATCGAATTAACCAATTGATGTTGCTAAAACTTTCACATTTTACATGTCAGTTTCAGCTTACAATTCGTAAGTACTGTAAATTTCCCTACGGTGTACAGGGTAACAGGTTCACCATAGTCGGCGTTGCTGATGTGGTTTCTGTAGCAAGTAAGTTTTGACTGGGTGGAGTTGCTAACGACAGGCCTAATTCAGAATTTTCATTCTCTCACACTGGTTTCCAAGACTACCTTGATATTTACCCCGCAGCTGGGGTGGGTAGGTGTTAAAAGAGATTGATTCACACTTTCCCGAGGTCATTTATGAGAAAACGAACACAACAGTTTAGGCTGGAATTTAAATGACTCGCCAACCCCCTTTTCCGCTACTCTACACGTAAATTCTCAGCTTACAATATCTGTCCTAATTAGAAATCATCTATAATAGTTTGTTGTGGTGGTGCAAGGTTGCATTATGCAAAAGAGTGTGACATGAATTATCTTTGATAAAATCGGAGAGCCGAGAACGAATTCCAGTCGAGTTCGTTACATACACTTACGCGCAAATACATTTGGGAAAAGTATCAATCCATTTTTCTCTTCTACTTATGGGTTAAAGAGTAGCTATTCTATCTGGAAATGCCATTGTTGTCTCCGAGAAATTGTTAATGCAATATTTATATGAAAAATAATATTCTTATAATCCAAAGTATGTTTCGGTTTTAAATAACCCAAAAGGTGTTGATAAGCCGTACAACACACACCAACCCCCATATTTTCAAAAATGTATTGCTGGTAATATTTTTTTTTCAAAAATAAATTGCTGGCAATATTTTGTTTTCAAAAATGTATTGCTGGCAATATTTTCTTTTAAATGTATTGCTGGTAATATTTTCTTTTAAATGTATTGCTGGCAATATTTTCTTTTAAATGTATTGCTGGTAATATTTTTTTCAAAAATACATTGATGGTAATATTTTTTTTTCAAAAATGTATTACTGACAATATTTTGTTTTCAAAAATGTATTGCTGGCGATATTTAAAAAAAAATGTTTGCTGGTAATATTTATTTCAAAAATACATTGCAGGTAATATTTTTTGTTCAAAACTGACTATATTTTGTTTTAAAAAATGTAATGCTGGCAATATTGTTTTTTCAAAAATGTATTGCTGAGAGTATTTTAAAAAAAAATTGTATTGCTGGTAATATTTTTTTCAAAAATTTATTGGTTTTTAAATGTATTGCTGGTAATATATTTTTTTAATACATTGCTAATAGTTTAAAAAAAATGTACTGCTGGTAATATCTATTTTTTTCCCAAAGATTTATTGCTGGTAATTCTTTTTTTTATCAAGCTTAAAGTAGCACCAAAATGTTTTAGAGAAGTTCATTCTTAACCGTTTGAGGCCTGCGTTCCTGAACAATTTGAACCCTTCCGCCTGAACTCCTGAGTCAAAATACGCAATGTTGTTTCATGGTAGATATAAAAATAGTTACATTGTTTATCAACCGTTCAACTGGTAGCTGGGCATTAAGTCATTTTTTCTACCACTGTTCAAATAATGGCTTGGCATTACATCATTTTTCTCTACCACCGGTAAAGCGGTGGTCAAGACTCAAAGGATTAATCAAATCTCATAGACGATCACTAAGACCTTCTTGGCCTTTTGGTTCGGGGAGGTTGAAATAATTTTAAACTCAAGCCTCAAGGGGTCTTTCCCCAGGCAGTATCACTCCTTCGGGAAAGGAGCTGGGTTTATTGCCCGGGACCTGAGGCGTCCCAAACAAGGGGAAATATGGAGAGGGGGTTGGGCAATTTTTGCACTGTATAACCTACTTTAAAACTCGATCTTTTCACACATTCGATAGCGACATGGGCGCGGTGAAATGTATTCTTGTGGAATAGCACTAAAAATCGCAAATAACTTTATCAAATAACAGAAACGACATAATTTGAAGACTTTCAATAGCAGCTAAAACTGCAAGAGATACATGCTACATAATAAATAAGTTTATTTTCAAACACTACTTTAAAAAAGAGCTATGAAGGAGACCCCAACAGTAATGGAAAAGCAGTAACAGTTACTGCACTTGAGAAACCTAGTTTACTTGAATTTCAGATGTGAAGAATTTATGAATTATAAGAAAGATAAAACATCAAAACAGATATATGACTTTGTAACTGTAATGACAAAAGTACGCAAGTGTAGGCTTTAAGAAAGCTTTATTCAACTAAGAATACAAGGTTCGCGTATAGTGTCCTTTTATAGTCCCAGTAAACAGAAATAGCTCTCTCAAAGAGCAGAGTAATAAAACAAGGGTAGATCCCTCTTGATTATTCATAACAGCAACGTCACTCAATTATTGAAACACGGTAGTGGACTTTATGTAAAATTGGAAGGATCGACCAGAAAACAAAGAAGAAAACGAAAACATTGTCCAGAATGGCAAAAATGCATTTGAAAAAAAAAATTCTCGAATACGCAGCCCATGAGACACACTATAGACTGTTCAAATACGTCTATCCGCTACGTTAAACTTGAAGCAATAAAAATGTCCTATTCAAAATAAATGCATGAATTCTTTCGAAATCGCTCTGTTTACGTCACGGCTACGAAACTGAGCAGATATGAACTCACAAGAAAGAATATTCTGAGTACAAAGGCATGCTTTCCATTAAAAAAGAGAAAACAGATCCATAATCCACTCTGCTGCACTTCGTACTCGAGCGATAAAGCACACAGGATCAAACGATAGTTTTTCTTACTGAGAGACTCGGGTTCTTTATTAACACTTGTCAAATGCACAAGCAGATAGACCCAATATCTTTTCTTTTTATGTGCCATGTCCTTTCAGGACGTAAGCGATCATGGCTCTCCAACTATCCTTTGCATCGCTCAACAAGTTTCTTCCCTCTGCCATCTCCCCCAGACCACATTCTGACACCCGCTTGCTTTAGGCCGCTAGGTATGTCATGCGTTGTTTTCTTTTGTCTCTCTTTCCCTCTATTCGACCCGTGAGTATCAGATTCTCCAGGCCCTCCATCCTCATTATGTGTCCCAGAAACTTCAGCTGCCTCTTCCTGATGTTAAGTATAAGCCTCCTCCTTGTTTGCATCCTCTCTAAGAGATCATGACCGAATATACACTGTTTAAAATAAAAATGTGGCATCTGTTACAAATATTAGTACTCACTATAATATAATTATATATATATATATATATATATATATATATATATATATATAGCGCAGATTTGACATTTAATTGGTTAATCAAGACATATCGACAAGTCTATTTTTAATTCTGACCTCATTCGCCCACTTCATCTTTCGGAAAAGAGGTAACACTTTGTTTTAACATTTTCTTAAAAATCATTTAATGTCAAGTTACTTACCATCGCCTGAAGAAGTACAATCATAGTATTTAAACATGAAGTTTTTGGGGTAGCGATTTCAACATGTTGTTATTAAAATCTCCTATAATAATAATAGTAATAATCATAATAACAATATATATATATATATATATATTCTCCCTCCAACTATGGGTAAATAGCAGGACAGACTGGGTTCTATAGTCTTGGATGGCAACTGGTCTAGGAGAAAGAAAACTCTGAATTCAAAACCTGCGGAGGGTCGTTTGGGGACCTTGTGGCATTCGTTGCACCAGGTCCCTGTATTGGTCCTTCCAAAAAGCCTTCATCACTATAATCAAATCTTATGTGTGGGTGTCGGGCTTTCAGTTTCTGGGAACTGATCTGCCTGACCCTCATACGTCGAGTTCGACGGGAGAGTCCATCATATATATATATATATATATATATATATATATATATATATATATATATTGCCTGATGATTGCGTTTAATAATGAAACAGATTTCCGGTGTTGACCTCTGTTTCCGTTTTTTATTAACACACGCTTTATCACTGATATTGAAAACCTTTGCCCTTTATATATATATATATATATATATATATATATATATATATGTGTGTGTATGTATGTGGAGGCACCGTGGAGTAAAA